>JALGBA010000268.1:1200000-1533514 GCA_023970755.1 Azemiops feae | reverse complement strand
TCAAAGGCAAGCCCCACTGGATTTATTAAAAAGTGTTTCTGGGTTTGCAGTCTGAATAAAAACAAGCATCTTAGTATGGGGGCGGAAAAAATCCTCATTATCCAACCTCCTCTATAGTACCGGAAAGTTTAATAATTCACATTGACAATATGTCTACTATATGATCAATAGAATGCCCACATGTAGAATCCTCTAATTATCTGAAGTTTGGGGTATCCTCTTCAACAGTGATCAATGAGAAGTGAAGCAAAATACCATATTGGGGGATCCTGCTGTTTAGTATTCTAGATGCTCCATTCCATTATTTCTTTCCAGACTTTCTCACTTTTTCTCCAGGGGCCAATCAGAACTGTATGTTTGCTAAGCATATTCCTTCCTTCAGCAGTTTTTAACAAATTCAATTGCAACTTCAAACTTTGGAGTTTCCTTAAACCTCCTCATACTTCCTCTTCTATTTTAGTGGTGTCATATATTTTGGTTCACATAAATAACTAAACAATAATACTACAGCATTTAATATTATATGGGATATATGACAGGCTTACTGCAGTTCACAGAATACTAGTTTGTTATTATAGTAATAAAACTTTTTATCTTAGAGAAGGTCTACAAGCTTGCTAAAATTCGGTTATGAGACACCACCTTGATGGATCCATCCATCCACTGTGCTGTAAAACATACGTTGCTTAACATTCTGGGCCCCACATGCAACTGGTTAAGTTAAAATGACAATGTGACACTTCATCTTGGATAGCAGTTTGGATACCAATCTAGAAATGAGACCACCAATTTGGACGGTTTACATCATCAAATTTTATTTGAAAAAAAAATACTCTGTAGTCCATCGTGGGAGTAAATTCAGGAATAAATTTAACAACTAGAAAAGATAATACACTATCCTGTGGAAGAGTTGTCAGCATCTTAGTTCAGTTTTAAAGAGGCAATTGAACTGCATTCCTTGCAGAGTTATTATAGTATCCCAACAATATCACTATAGATAAACGGACAAAAGTTTGTTTACCTGAAAATGAATCAGGCTTTTGGGAGTGAGCTAAGTTCAATGAATTTCTGGAGGAGAGAAAATCCAAAAGAACAGAATAGTTTACCTTGGGAGATCAAAGAATGAGGGCTTGAGACATTGTGCTTCCTGAAGCAAAGTCCCATATAGAGCAGAATTAGTAAGTAAAACTGGTTATTTATTTATTTATTTATTTATTTATTTATTTATTTATTTATTTATTTATTTATTTATTTATTTATTTATTTATTTATTTGCTTGCTTGCTTGCTTGCTTGCTTGCTTGCTTGCTTGCTTGCTTGCTTGCTTGCTTGCTTGCTTGCTTGCCACCCAACTTTCCCCAAAGTAACTCCAGGCAGCATACTGTTTTCCCTTGCTGCACAGAAAGGCTAGCTCTACAGCTAGGACCAAGAATCAGATGGCAACAATTCCAGCAACAAGTTTTGGACAACACTCAGATTGTTCTTTTCCCCCTACGCTTACTTGAAAATGACATTTCTTTCTTACTTACTTTGTGACAAGTAACAGGAGTGTGTAAAAATGAGCCAAGGTTTTTCCACTAAAGTCACCTGTTCTCCAGTCACCTCAGAGGAAGAAACTAGTGAATGTTGTTCCTGAATGATCTTCAGGCAAGGACACAACAGGGCAGCAAGCGCAGAAGCAGAAGCCACTGAAAATAATTAGGATCCAGGCAAGAAACAGCTTTAAGAGTGGCTGAGTGCCAACAACATTTGTTGGGTATAAACTGGTTTTCTTCCTAAGTCATTTGGAGTAATACGACTGGGACAATAGGATATAAATATTGCAAAGAATGTGGAAATTCAGATTTTAAAGAGCAAAGAAGGTTCTGATATTCCCTTATTAATCTTGTGAGTAGCAATTAACTTATTTGATCCACTTGGCAGTGATGCACAGTCAAAAGTGACTAATACACAGTTTTCCAAATATTATAGTATAGTCCAGATTCATTGATTATGTGTCATCAGGTAAGTGTTGAATCTTAGAGACCACATAAATATTTTCCCCCCAGGATGATCTATCCCCAACCTGATCTTTCAGCTCTTCCAATGATATACCCATTAGTGCTATAATTGGATCCATCCATCTGGCTTCTGGCCACCTTCTTTTCTCTTTCTTTCCACCTTTCCCAGTATTATAGCCTTCTTCAGAGAACTAGGTCTTCACATAATGGGTCTAAAATAAATCCTTCAACAACAAAATTCAAAAGCATGGATGCTTTTCCTATCCTGCATTTTCAAAATCCAACTTTTATTTCCATTATCAAAGGAAAACCATTGCCATCATGATTCTGATCTTTGTAGATATACTGTGGATACATCACAACATTTGCATACCTTTTCCATTGTTATTCCTCTAAATGCTAGTCCAAAGTGTGTTTCTTTTTTTTTTTTTTCTATAACAAGTTTTATTGAATTTTTTTTAATTTTACAGCCAAGTGCTTAAGACTCATCGTGGAGATAGGGCACTCCATAAAACAAAATAGAACATACAATCATATATAAACAATTTACACTTTTTTAAATCTTCCCTCTCTATTTTATCAATCAAAAGAGCAAAAACAAACAAACAAAACCAAACTATCAACGATATTTCCACCCATTTTAAGCTTAATTAACTATTAACATATTCCAACTAGCATTACATAGACATATAGAATACGGTTCGAGTATCCATATAATAAAGACCATATTATTCCAAATATTCAGTTTATATTTCTCAATTAAGTTCTATCTCTTATTCTATCTCACATACATATTTTATCAGTGAATATAACTTTACGTTTCCAAACCATTTTGAATTAGCTTAAATTGTTTCTAATTATTTCTAAGTTAAACATATATAAGTATATTTTAAAATTTCTCCACTATATTCTATTTCCTATATTCTAAACATTTTTATAAATCAATCCATTCTTTAGTCATTGCATGTAAAGATATCATTAGTATTTCACCAGTCTCAATACAACTCCTGAATTTCGCTTTTCCAGTTTTCCATAGTTACTATTCCAGACCATAATCAAATCCATAATTCAAATCAATAATGGTCAGACTAAAATCTTAAACTTTAAAGATCTCAAAAATATTAGCTCACTTAAAGTCTTTAAAAACCATTTTACCCATCAAATAAATTTTTAACACTCATTTTAAACCTAATTCTAGCTTTCTTTTTATGCCAAGCAGGTTTCCACAATACGGCTTTCAGCTCCTCCCATCTTGGTATTTGGTTATACACATTTTCCCACAGTTGCGTCTGATCATAGTCTTCTTCTCTTTTTCCCAATATTGTCTGCACAATATACTCAGTCTTAGCCAGTGTGGTGGTTATTCATTGTTTATATGTACTGTCAGCATTTTTAATGTCTCGTATTAGAGAGTCCATTTCTGTTGTTTTTACATCTATAGATGTTTCAATTAAGTTCTGCTTTTGGTCTTCAAAAGTCTCCATCCTTTGTGTATAAAATGTAACATCTTCCTCTTCAGTAGATTGTAAATATAGATCTTCCATCTCATTAAATTGTAAATCCAATTGTATATCATGCTCAGTTAGAGTTTGAAATCCAGTTTTTTGCTCTAAACCGACCTCATTCCTTAGTGTCCTAAAATGTTCTTTTAGTTCTTTCCTTGTTTCCAAAATTTTTGCTAATATCAATCCATAATTGAGCTGTGAATAAGCTTCCATCCTTCTCTCCTTTTTTTTTTCTATAATAAGAAAACAGCAGTGTCTGGGCGTAGCACCAGGTTCAAAAGTTCAGCTACCATGGCAACGTTACGATAAGACTTTCTGGGCTTCACGCCAGTTTCCAAGATAGATACAATGTAGCCCTCCAATCCACATCCCAGTAGCCAAGGCAGTTTTTTTTTCTTTTTTCCTTTTTAAAGTGGATAAGAATGTTCAGAAGGGGGGGAGGAAGAAAAAACACTCCACCCCCCTCCCTAAAATTTCCACTTAAATTTAAAACAAGCAAACAAAGAGGAAAGGTCACAGTAAGGCTTTTTTCTTCTCTTTTTTTTTTTTCCAGGATCCCCCGGATTCCAACAGCTCAAATACACAATAGCAAAGTCACTTTTTTCCCCCAAGTGTTCAAACGCTGCTTTTTTAAGGAGGGGAGTAGTTTCTAAAAGCTTTTCATAGGGAAGTAAGGAAGGTAACAAGAGGGAAGGAAAGTTCTCACCCGGATCTTCCATGGTGGTTCTTTGTGCTTAGATGTTGCTGTGACTTTTGGCTGGAGCAGCTGAGTGATCGGCCATGTTACTGGCCGATCTTTTCCCCGTCGGCCCAAAGGTGATTTTCTCGGACCTCAGAGGGAGCCGCCGCTCCCTCCGAGATCAACAAGTGCCCTCCTCTACGGTGGTTGCCCCTACAGGGCGACTTTCGACCCTGTCCAGGGTCTACCGGCGGGGGGAAACCGGACGGCCAAGAGAACGAATTCTCTGCACGTCCGCGGGCGCTGCCACCGGATCCGGAAGTCCAAAGTGTGTTTCTTGATTGATTGTTTCTTTACAGGTGACAATCAATCCTAAACATAGAAGCTAGCCAACACATCTCCATTACCAGTTCTAAGGCTAGTTGTCATTAGTTTGGTCTTCTTTTTAATCCCATTTTTTTTTCATTTTGCTCCTTAACTTTATTTATGCTCCAAATCATTTGCATTTTTAGCTTGATCAGCATAGTGCAGGTTATTGAATATTCTTCCTTTAGTTTTAAAATTACACTCATCTTCTAAAGCAGTTTCCAGATTATATATTCCAGCATATAGATTGAATAAGTAAGGGAAGAGTTTTATTACCTTCTTTTCCACTCCTTTGCCAATCTGGAGGCCATGTGTTTTGCCATGTTCCATTGTAGACAAAGCAATTTGGTGTAATAGTTAAGGCAGCAGGCTAGAAACCAAAAAAACTGTGACTTCTAGTTTCTCCTTAGACACGAAGATAGCTGTGTGCCAGTTACTCTCTCTCCATCCTAGGAAGAAAGCAGTAGCAACCCACTTCCAAAAATCTAGCCAGAAAAACTGCAGGAACTAGTCCAGGTGTCACTTGATGTGGTCAACACAATCTATATTCATTGAAGCACATACTGACCTTTTTTTGGAGGGGGGTATTCTTTGACTTTACAGTTATCCAGAGGTCCCCAACCTTTTGAGCACCAGAGACCGGTTACGTGGAGAAAGGTTTTTCCATGGACCAGAGACTGCATGGTTTTGTGTGCTGCCTGAATCCCACAGATGGGGCTTTGCTTGTTTGTGCGGACCGTTTGCTGGCATGCTATGGCCCGGTACTGGTCCATGGACTGGGGGGTTGGGGACCCCTGATCCAGAGTTTATCAACAATAATGTTTCTTATTCTCCTAGATTTTCTAAAACCAACTTGAACATCTGGCATCTTCCTTTCCATGCAGAAATCCCATTTTGCACAGACTATTATATCTCCTTTCATTGGTATTATTACACAGACTTGCCATACACTAAATAATAACTTAACAGACTGACTGTATCATGATATGATACAGACTGACATGACACAGACTGACTGTATCATTCTCCAAATTCGCTGGCAGAGTTGGTTAAAACCATTACATATGCTTCTTCTATCACTTGCCATATTTCTGTAGATATTCCATTGATTAATGTAGACAGAAGAGGGACAATTTCATTAAAATAAGGTAATTGCATGGCAAAAATACTGTATACAGGTGGTCCTTGCTTAGTGATTGTTTGCATAGTGACTGTTCACAGTTATGAAGGTGATGAAAAAGTAACTTTGCAACCATTCCTTGTATTTATTATCTTTGCAGGTCTGTAAAGCAAAGAAGAACTGAAGTAAGATCATAAGCACAGTTATGGTTTCACTTAGCAACCACTTTGCTTAAAGACTGAATTGCTAATTTCCAATTGTGGTTCCTAAACAAGAACTACCAGTATGGAGAGTCATGAAAATGTCAATTTAGCTTGGTTAACAACAGTCACACTTTTCATTAGCTTAGAGAAGCTTCAGCATAATAGATTATTTTTAACTCTGTGGAACTAACATGCTAATGCAAATTTCAAGTAACTTAGTGTAAAAGATTATTTTCTTCTTTTTTAAATGTTGCTTTCAAGAATACATTCTTAATTATTTGACTACAAATCTGTAGTTTGAGAAACACATGCTAAATCTCAGGATTATTTTAAGTAACTGTTTCTGCTCATGAATCTTAATAAAGCAGATGTTCACAGATATTCAGGTATATAAATATTGCCAACATTTGTAGTATCTGATAAAGCCAAAATTAGACAATTCAAATTTGTAATAAGGGGATTGTTGATCTGGAGCCAGAAAAGGAGGAGAAATTTGATAAACTTCTGTCTTGTTTGACTAGTTCAAGTCTTGAGTCAGCAATGCAACCTTTAGGCACAGATAGAAAAGATTTCCCAATTGTTTGGCATAATGGAAAGCCATGTGCTATTTATTATCGATTCCCAATTTGTTGCCAGCTGGTTATTGCAGCAGGATTCAGGATGAAAAAGATGTTTCCCATATTGTCATTGTTGTTACTTCGATCTCATTATTATCATCACTATTCTAAACACCACCTGGAGTATTCGGAAGCAGTGCTGAAGATGAAATAAAATGCTATACACAATCAAATGACTTGAAATATTTAAAAAATGACTTCTCATAGAAGACTGTGTGCCAGCAAGTCACTAGTCTATCAGATATTTATTATATAATTTACATAACTTATAATTTAGATTCTGATTCACTTACATCTAAAATCCATAAAAGGGACCAATCCTAAAAGCTTAACAACAACAGCAACACAAGTAAAAACTAGCCTTCTGCCCATAATAACATCCCCAAATTCTCTGTGGAAAAGAATTGTTTTACCTTGTTTCCAAGAGTTAGAAGGGTAGGACCATCCTGGTCTCAGAGACAAGTTGTTTCATAGGGTTGCCTCTATGACATCTCTCTCTCTCTCTCTCTCTCTCTCTCTCTCTCTCTCTCTCTCTCTCTCTCTCTCTCTCTCTCTCTCTCTCTCAACCTGTATTTGCATCTACACATAGATAGGCAGATCCTTGTGAGTCCATATATATCCTCAAGGAATTAGGACCTAAACCATATGGCCTTTATACGATATATCTGGTACTTTGAATTCTACTCCAAGAATCTGGGGTAGATCAGAGTGACTCCCACCCTTCTGGTATTTTGTTTGTAGTAGCAATATCTCTTAGACTTATATACTGCCCCACAGTGCTTTTAAAGCATAGTGGTTTACAATATGCAATGTCAGCATATTGCCCCCAACAACCTGGGTCCTCATTTTACTGACCTTGGATCCATGGAAGGCCTCTGCCCACAGCCTGGAGTTCAATCCTGACCAGCTCAAGGTTGACTCATCCTTCCAAGTTGGGTAAAATAAGGACTCCGATGGTTGGGGGCAATATGCTGACTCTGTAAACCACTTAGAGAGGGCTGTAAAGCACTGTGAAGGGGTATATAAGTCTAAGTGCTATAGCTATCATGCAGCTAGATATCTTCTGAACATGCATCCTGAAAAGTTTCAAACTCTTTTTAAATTTCAAAATATGGCAGGAAAGACAAATAGTTTCCAAAGCATTTGAGGTGTTTCAACTTTTAAGCTTTTTTAAATTATTGTTCAAAATAGCATAAATAAGTCTTTAGTTGCTAATAACTGCCACTTCAATACTACAACTACTGGGTATTTTCTCCTTATGTCTTATTTTGACATTTGATTGCTGCAATTCATTCTCAAATGGTTGCCCTTGTGAATGGCTCAAAAACTTCAGTTTTAACATTGTGTAGTGACTTGCTTATTCAAACCTTCTCCCATGTCTCTAAATGCCTCATCAGTTATATACAGAGAGTTTGATATAGACACTTTCAAACAAGAAATATAGGACAAATAACTCCTGCAAGAGTGGAGAGAGAAATGTTTTTAAGTAAAAGCAATTGGACAATTGGTTGAAAGAAGAATTTTACATATTGACTCCTCCAAGAAAATGTCTTGTAAAACTAAGAAAAGAATTTTCACACAGGTAGGGCTATTGATCTCTATTTTCTTTGATAACTACGATAGTTTCAATGATATGGAATGAAGCACAGTCAACGGCAAGAAAAATCTAAACCACCCACACTGGGAAAAAACAATGCAAAACAACATATATGTACCAAATGGGTTTACCAATGAACCTTTCTCAAGGCTTACTCAAAAAGCCAAATCCTCAAAGCTTTTTCTGAAGAAAATCAAATCTGGAGCCTTGTGGATTTCAGGAGAAATGCTATTTTAAAGGGCAGCGGTTTGCCACAGAGAAGACACATCTGCGAGTTCTTGCAGGATGACAGTATTGGATAATAATAATAATAATAATAATAATAATAATAATAATAATAATAATAATAATAATAATAATAATAATAATAATAATAATAATAATAATAATAATAATAATAATAATAACAATAACAATAACAATAACAATAACAACAACAATAACAACAACAACAACAACAACAACAATAACAATAACAATAACAATAACAATAACAATAACAATAACAATAACAATAACAATAACAATAATAATAATAAAAAGTTGGAAGGGACCTTGGAGGTCATCTAGTCCAATCCCCTGCTCAGGCAGGAAACCTTATACCATTTCAGACAAATGGCTGTCCAGTCTCTTCTTAAAAACTTCCAGTGTTGGAACATTCACAGCTTCTGGAGGCAGGATGTTCCACTGATTAATTGTTCTAACTGTCAGGAAATTTCTCCTTAGATCTAGGTTGCTTCTGTCTTTGGTTAGTTTCCATCCGTTGCTTCTTGTCCTGCCTTCAGGCGCTTTGGAGAATAGCCTGACTCCCTCTTCTTTATGGCAGCCCCTGAGATATTGGAACACTGCTATCATGTCGTGTCCGGAACATGTCTGATGGGACATGCTCTGGACCTGGAGCATGTCAACCTTATTGGATTTACCAGATAGGCAGAGACAGTTGTAGAAAGGTGGTCTTATAAAATATCCAGGCCTAATAGCATTATCATTTCACAATGCAAAATGAACCTGGAAGCCAAAGGTAAACAGTGTATGTGTCAAATGAGCAATATGAGATAAACCCATAAATGCTCATGCCATTACATTCTGGATCAATGAAACTTCCAAGTGATTTTATCTGAGGAAACAAAACCATTTTGATGAGCTACTCAATCTCAGAACGAACAATGCTAATTAGATTGCTTAGTAATTTGCTCTCATACAGGATAGCTTCATGTGGTGTTCAAAATTTCCTTTGTTTCTGTTACTTAAACATGATGTTTTGTATTGTGCACTAAGGAATTTAATCAAATACTTCAGTCTCATTTTGATTTCATTTTAGATGCTGTGAAAATTTAGTACCTGTATACAAAGGAGACTTACTGTCTATATGAGCCCTTCAAATGTATGGTATAAAGCTAAGAATTATATTGCTTCATTTTATAACATTCACGTTAGGGTAGTTTTATTTTATACCATTCAGCAATCTTGTTCAAAATTCCATTTTGTTTTTCTTATCTTTTTTCTCTGCTATTGTCCTTCTTGTTTCTTTGCCCTGTCTGGGTATGAAACCAAAGCAGTGATCCATCATAAGCCATTTTGACATTAAAAAATCACAATCTTTCTACTTCTGGTTTGCATAGAAATGAATTGAACAGTGACTTAGTATTTCAGAAGCAATTCACTGTTGATGATTATGAAGGGCAAAAATGCGCTTTTGAACATTCATCATTGAGGCCTCCCTCCCACCTGCCCTCCTTCTCACGACTGTAATCTCTCACAGTTGAAATACCTTAAATAAAGTTTATCCCTGTCAATTAATCTAGCTGATAATTCAAAGTTAAAATGACATACCATAAAAATATTAAGCATTTTACAAACCAGAAACTCATAAGTGGAGGCTTAATAATTTGAGAAGA
The DNA here is from genome assembly GCA_023970755.1 of Azemiops feae. NCBI lineage: Eukaryota > Metazoa > Chordata > Lepidosauria > Squamata > Viperidae > Azemiops > Azemiops feae. The sequence goes on along the minus strand of JALGBA010000268.1, from coordinate 1,523,530 downwards.
GAAAGACAAACAGTGTCAAATTTACCCACTGAGCAATTTAATATAGCTTCTGCACAATTTTGCAAGTAATTATTTATCCAGTTAATCTGCATAAAAAATTAATAAATTATCTTCTGCAATATTGCTTTTGGTGTTTTTAGTAGCATAGGCAATTATGACAGTAATGTACAGAAAAATTCCACAGGGGAAAAGCACTGTTTGCTTGCCAGACATGAGAACTATGAATAAAGAGATTTTTACAGTCGTGCTTCAAAGTTATGCTGAAGTCAATATACAAAGAAACAATTCCTCTCTCCAGGTAAGATAACATTTAACAATACTTCCTTTGCAAATATCTTCAATTAGTGAATATTATTTGTGTTTTTAAAGTTGGAATAACAAACTGAATTCCTAAATTTGGTACTGATTTTTCTCAGTTTCCTTTCCTTAACTGAAGACACGGAACAAGGTCACTTGCCCATGGGACTAGATATTCTCTGATATTCCCGGATGTACTTCTGATATCTCCACCTACTGGTGGGAAAGAGAAATCTAATACATCAGAATTTCACAGAAGACAAGCATGTTGTACTCAATCATATAAGTATTGTAGATGCTGCAGATTTTTCCTTGATAAGGACAATCAAGCTATAACACATATAGCAATCAGCCTTAGAAGTGGTAATAAAGATACTGGTACAGTAGATGGCTTTTGCCTTTTATGATCAACCATGAACAATGAAGGAACCAACAATTAAGAAATATCCTGCAGAGTAACATTTGGAACGGTAGCAATGAAGGCTTGAAAAAGATATTGAAATACCTATGTCTACAAAGATCAGAATCATGCAAGCCAGATATTCTTGGGACACTCAATGAAGGTGAAATTTGGACTTTGAAGAAGCAGGAGAGAAAGAGAAATTAATGTTTTGGGGGATTGAAGGAGATTGTAATCCTGATATTATCATGGAAAGCAAAACCACCCTTCCCAAACTAATGGATTATAGAACAAATTAATCTATGGTTCTCACCTGAAACAAGACTGAGCACAAATTATCATATTTTGGTCACATTATGTGAATACCCAGTTCCACTGAGATAATTCTGAGAAAATTGCAAAGAAAGAGAAGATAACCAGCAGCAAGATGAACAGACTTGACTGGTGGTGGTTGCCCTACTACAAGATCTGGAGGGACATCCTTACAGAACATCCTACAGGAGATCCATTTGATTGCTAAGTGTTAACACTAACATTATGGAAATCAATCAATCTTTGTAATAAAAGCAACAGAAATAAAATTTTAACTTATTTCACAATGTAGTGTACAAGGTAATCATAAATCAATTAAAGTTGTTATACTAGAAAGACACATAAACAGTATGAACTTTTAAGTATGATGTTTAAAAGGCAAACTCTCCTTCAAGTAGAATTCTATTCTTGGTAGGGTTTTTTGGACATCTGTCTGTTCTCATAATTCTATTCTCATGAGTCAACTACATGGGTCTACCAGGAATAAAATCTTTCTCTCTCCTGAATTATTCAGCAGGTAGACTAGGTTTGTCAGGCTCGATGGATATGCTGGAACTGACCAGAATCCTTTCTATATTCAGAACTGTTGCTTTTTTAATGGGTCCTGCCAATGAGATACTATATAGCCTGCATAATTGTGCAATCTGAAGGAGCAGTTCCTCCCTTTCTTTGTTTTTTTTACAATAGCTGATGCTTCCCAAGGTGTTAGGAAAAGTAATTTACACACAGTTTGTCCTTTTTGCCAACTGAACTACAGCCAATGACAGTGATCCTTCTTAACATTGCTAACATTATTAGTACAGGCTGGGAGAATTGTGTAATGATTTAGTGACTTTCCCAGATGCCAAGAGGCTGTATCTCTTTCGCTTTCCCTTTCTCTCTCTCTTGTTTTAGATTTCATAAAGTCTTTTATCATCCTGACATGTCACATTGTTGTATAACACTTCATAATGACCTGTCATGTTGTACTAAAAAAGGTGTTCTTTTTCACAGTTTTGGTTTTCCACTGAATAATATGTGTAGGCACAAACATGGACATATACTCCTGCCTAATCTTTTCTGCTTCTTGCCTTTTGTCAGCATTGATCTAGGAATCTGATTAGGTGCTTACCCGATCAGTACCCTTGGATTAGTGTCCTAGGAGAGGCTATTTGGAAGCAGCCCTGTGAGGTTTGTTTATATTCTGGTGGCTTGCCCTAGGGTGGTCTTAGAGTTTCTTTGGTTGCACTGTTTGCTGTTAGGCAAGAGAAGAAGCAACAGATGGAAACTAATCAAGGAGAGAAACAATGTAGAACTAAGGAGAAATTTCCTATTGGTAAGAACAATTAACCAGTGGAACACTTCGGCTTCAGAAGTTGTGAGTACCCCATCGTTGGAGGCTTTTAAGGAGAGACTGGAAAGCTATTTGTCTGCAAAGGTATAGGGTCTCCTGCTTAAGCAGGGGGTTGGACTGGAAGATCTCCAAGGTCCCTTCCAACCCTGTTATTCTATGTTCTAATCTATTCTGTTAGTAGCTTGTTTGGCAGTTCCTTGGTTGAGGTATTGTTTACTTCTTGATTGTTGGTCTGATGGTCATCTTGGAGTTAATCCATGCTCATCTGGGTACATTGCTAGTGGGGAAGTGTTTTGGTCTTTTTGTTCCCTTGTTCAAGAAGTAAATAATACCCCAACCAAGAAACTGCCAACCAACCAATCTCTAAGTCTACCTTCACCAATATTGACAGGGCAAACCACTAAACAGAACAAACCCCTCTCCTTACTAGCATTGATGATGTTATCCAGTTTAGGTAATGAAACGTCTGCAAGAAAACAATCAAACTCGGTGAGCATCAAGGACCCTTCATCCTATTCATTGGACAAAATTGAGAATTACAAATGGATGTAAATTTTCTGGTAAGAAGTTTCCCCCCCCCATTAATCTATTTAAAAGCAGAAAACATGGAAAAATTAATATATAAAAACCTGTGACACTAACACAGAGTAGATTTATATGAATGTATACAGTCTAATAAAAATCCCACCTTCAACCCTTATGCATTAGATTAGACTGCAATAGGCATCTGCAGGCATGCAATATATATATATAAGCCCAGAGAGATGTCAATGTGAATAGGATCATGATATGACAATATATCTCAATTCAAACATCATGTACAGTAAGGGTTTCTTTATAAAAAACATTTTAAAAGGGAAATTTTTAAAATTATGCACCACTGATACATGACTCCCAAAAAAAATCTAGAATATACACATTTATGTTGGAAATGAAGGGTCATTTTATCATGTCTGGTGTGTTTGTAAAAAAGCCAGACAATTTTGGTTCAAATACACATAGTGATACAAAGAATTTTAAAGGTAAATATTCAACTGAAACCAGGACTTTTCTTGTTGTGACTTAGAAAAGAGTTATGGAAGACTGTTTTTATATACGATCACTGCTGCAAGATTATATGCACAAAAATGGAAAGTCTCTGTAATACCCAAAATGGAAGGATGGCTGATGAAGATGTCAGAATTAGCAGAAATGGTAAAATTGACTTCTCTAGTTAAGAACGGACAATAATGACATTTATCAGTGACTGGAAACTACTTACGGACTTTTTGCTGGAAAAAAAATGAACTTGTGATTTATAAGTTTGATGATTAGAAACAATAGACAATGGAAATAAGGAAATTATATTGCAACCATAGAAAAAGAGGGGAAAATATAAATGTAACTCCTAAACTAAATTTCATTTTTTTATGTGTGCCATTGTGCCCACAATATAAAAAATGACAATAAAGGTTATTTATCTTTATCTTTATCTTTAATATCAGAAACTGCTTCTTTATAACTTTCCCTTCCCTTTTCACCCCTCTCTCTCCTCTCTCCCTCTTCTCTCTTCTCCTCCCTGTCTCCCTTTCCATCCCCCTTTCCTTCCCTTCCCTTCTTTTCTTTGCACCTTATTTCTTTGCACCCCACCTTTTATTATTTTTACAAATAACTCAAGGTGACCAACATATCCAACATACCTTCCACCACCACAACAACTCTGTGAGGTGTATTTACTTATTACTTTACTTTCTTTCAAGATTTGTATTGTTCTTATTCTCTTAAAACTTCTTTTAATAAAATGATAGATAGAAAGATAGAGATAGATAAATAAATAGATAGATAGATAGATAGATAGATAGATAGATAGATAGATAGATAGATAGATAGATAGATAGATAGATATACAGACAGACAGACACACACACACACACACACAGAGAGAGAGAGAGAGAGAGAGAGAGAGAGAGAGAGAGAGAGAGAGAGAGAGAGAGAGAGAGAGAGAGAGAGAGAGATTTGGGGGTATAATCTATAGGAACATACATCCTTTACATATCCATTCCTAGTCATCTTGTTTGCTCTAGCAAACCTTCCTAAACATTCTATGAGCTATTATGCTTTTTATATAAACTAGAAAGACAAATATTTCCTCATTTGTTTCAATGTTTTCTGGCACTAAATCTTGCAGCTCAGTCAAAATTGTCCTTTTCAGACCAAAATCTGAGTTCATATATAAATTTATTTTCCTCCTACTTGTTATTATATATAATAAGTTGAGAAGTTTTTTAAAATTATCAGTTAATACTCTTATTCTGTAAAGCATCTTTAGACCTAAATTTTAAAGATTAAAGATACAGATTTACAGAATCAAGAGCCTATAATATCATGATAAATTATGCAGAACAATAACAAACTATGTATATTTTGGCTCTGAAATAGCGGCACCTATCAATGATTCTCTTTTAATCATTTTCCAAAAAAGACAAGGATATTAAAAATAATAAGATCAAAAACATGGAGGCAGGTAAAGTTTTCCAGGTGAATGAACTCTTCAATCTGCCCAATACAATACAGGTAGGATTCATTATTTATCCATTCAGCCTCCTTATTCAGGTCTGAGATAGCTCATTTATTGTTTTATGAGGATATATTCTCATAATGGAGCCTCCATCTGAGTGCAGTCTTGCTTGTGAGAGAGACTGAAGCCAGATCAAGGTCATCCGAAGTGATAAAGAGGTGCTTTCCTATATAAATAGGAAGGAAAGTCTTCAGTGGGCTGGTGACCTACTATGCTTCAGTTGACCTGCCATAGGACAACCCCCTCCCCTCATTCAGCCATAAGATTCTGTCTCGAGGCTCATTTGCTGAAGCTGTTGAAGAGAACTGAGACTTGACCAGGAAGGGGGGGCACAAGGGGCTATTGACCTTCCATAGGGTTGATAGTTTCACTGGAAAAAAATGTTATGAACAGAATCTGAGTTGTATTTGATCATTTCTATTGTTTATGCTATATTTTTATTCTGCTTTTAGAATTTTAGAATATTTTAATGATACTTGTAAACCATTTTAGGACTTTTAATGAAAAGCACCACAGTTCTCCAGTCCCTATGGTCTTTTGCTCCAAAACAAAGTGCAATTCACCAGCTGTTTCCAGCAGAAACAGAACTGATGATTCCATACAAGGTGTGAATTCTGCTGGAGAATGACAATAAGAATTCTGGAGAACTATAACTATTGCTTCTGCAGTGCCTAGCAGACCCAAAGACCTTGCATAGTGGAATGGAAGGGTGAGGGGTTTTAGTGAGTGCAAAAGGAAGGTCAGATTGCTGGTGTTTTGTGTTTTCACTCTGCTTTCCTTTCTTGTTTCTCTCGAACTCCTCACTTGTACTCTTCCCCCCCCCCCAATTCCACTGCACAAGGTCTCCAGTGAGATTCCACAGGCCTATTAGTAAAGGACTACTTTGGGGGCAGTAGTTTTCCAAAAGGCATGCATTCCTCCCATCTCCAGCACGTCATTGGGGCTGTGAGGAAGAGCCCAGCATTTTATAAACTGGATATATAGAAGTGGGGGGAATCACTGTTGTATTATTAAGGATGAAAACAAATGTTTTGTATTGCTTTAAGTATTGGTTTGGCCCCAAATAGGACTGGTAAATGTGGCCAGAAGATCATCTAATCTGCAGAAGTCTTGTGCAGAGGAGGGCCTTTCAGAAGCTTGGGATTTTTTAAATTTTCTCCTAAAATCAAACAGTTCTTTGATTTTAGTAAGGGAGAACAGAATATGGATGTCCCACCTTCAGATCTCAAAGAGTTAACTACACATAACATTCTTTTCTTCTCTAATGTTAGACCTCTGCTGTTAGGATAGAAAAAGTGGGACTTATTGCTGTGGCCTTCACACCACTTTGGTGTGATTCTAAAAGGTTTACAAAAGTCACAGCAATCCAAAACATAAGAACATAATGACAAAGAAATATAATCCTCTTGCCCAGAATTGCCAATTTCTTTTTGTTTTTTTATTTCATGCATCACAGCCAGTGTTCAAAACATCTGTAACACACATCACCTTGAAGCTAGAACTTCCCTATGGAGATTTCCCCCTACCAAAAAGTATTTATGAATATACACATATATATTACTCTGAAAATATTGGTCTTTGTTTCAAAATTCATTCATTTTCCTTTAATATTCTTAAGAATATTTTATCCTTGCAGGACCTGCAAAACTCACACTAAATTGTGGTTGGCAATATCAGGTCTGAAGAAATCTGTCTGGTGTGCTTCTTCATCTATTCCAAAGGGCCGCTAAGATACAGCTCAACAGTCAACTTGCCTAACTTGTGTTTTGTTTTTTGTTTTTCCCTGTTGATTCCACATTCTTTGGGGCCTTAGACCTCATAGCTGCTTTCTCCCAAATCTATTCAAGAAGTAGAATCAAGCAATAGGATTGTATCAAAATTGAACAACTTATTGAGTGGCTTATGGTTCTCTCTCTTTCTCGCCCCCCCATCCCATCCCATCCCTCCCTCCCTTTCCTCCTCCTCCTCCTCCTCCTCCTCCTCCTCCTCCAAATATGGTCTGTGCAATCAAGCATCATTTCTCTAGCCTCAGCTCTCTATTCTGAGGCCTTTAACACCCCTTTGTCAATAAACCTGGCAATGGGAGCACATTTGTGATGAATTGCCTCCAAAGTGACAGCATGGGGCCAATCACTCAATCTTGTCTATGTGATGATAACTACCAAGGAATATCTGAAGAGCTACTTAGAAAGCGCTATTTGAATTCTGATGCTAATGAAATAATCAGACCTGTTTTCTGGCGAGATACATGTGCTGCCTGTGAGCATCAGTATATATCAAATACAGTGGCATGTGTGGGTGTGGATATGGATATTGCACATACCTATATCCATAGTAACAAAAGCCCTGTCTTTAAAATATGCTATTTGTATATACAGAACATGTTGCAGTGAATATTTTTTATGTTGCACTTTCTTTTTACCTTTGAGATTCATGGCTTCTTTGTATATAGATAAAATTACATCTATCTACTCTCCCTAAGCAGTTTAATCGGCTTTATTCTAGCTTGGGCCATTAGTCCATCTAATTCAATTCTATGCACCCTGATTATATCCTTGGGCAGATCTCTCCCTCCCCACACCAATCAGTGATCTCTTCCAACTAAAAGACTTTCTGCAAGAAAAACATATTTGGTACCAATGAGCTGATTCTTCCTCCTCCCCTCCTACATTCCTCTGTTGTGGAATTCTCTCCTTTCCAGGTGCTAAACCTCATAGAGAAAGAAACTCTGATTCTTGGTAAAACTAGCCTCCCTGCATTTTCCTGGTCTGTTGTAGTCTTCTTGTTCCATGTTTTATAGCTTTTAAAGCAGCTTGCACTTATGACAGTTGCAGCAACCTGCAGTTACAGGATCACCATTTACAATTTTCCCAACTGGCTTCTGACAAAAAAAGACAAGGGGAAAGTTGGCAGAGAAGGTTGTAAGTTGTGGTCACATGTTGTCTTGCTTAACAATCCCACCAGCTAGCAACACACTTTCTGGTTCCAATTACAGTTATAAGCTCAGTGTCAGGATGTCCTCCTCGGTGCTCCAACAAAAGAAAAGAGCCAGCAGGCAGGTACGGATGACAAGCAAACGGTGTTTATTCCGTGCTGGAAAAAGTCAGCGCTGGGAGTGAACTGCTCCCAGCGCTTTACATAGCATTGCAACCCAGAGCCCAGCCGGCAGGCCAACATCCGGCGCGTTGCCTACATAGGTGGCCAGTCAGGCATTCATTTCCTCCCCCTCTGGACACGCAGCGGGCTGCCAGCCAGAGCAAGCCCCAGGTCCGTGTATCCTGTCGTTCTGCCTGCAATGCCAGGGTCCAGGTGGGTATCGCCAGGGGGTCTGTTTCACTCTCGCTGTCCTGTCCCTGCCCCACCCCATGCTCCACCGCCTCCCGCGGCTCGACGCTGTCCGTCCCTGCTCCGTAACTGCCGCAGCGTTTCCCCCTCCTCTGGCCCTGCAGGGCTTCCCTCTTCGGCGTCGGCAGGATTCCCTTCCTCTGCAGCCTGCCGGGGGGAGGGGGGATGTCTCTGGCCCTGCAGGGCATCCCCCTTCAGCTGCTCCGACCGGCGAAGAGGGAGGCGGTGGTGTGGCGAGCGAAGTCCCGCCCGCCCGGGAATGTCGGCCCCACAGGGTCCGACACTCAGGATTCCATGTATATTTTAACCTTCCTTTGCAAAGTTATATTGTGATTCTCTTGTTTCTATAGTCTATCCTGTCTAATCATCAAAACGATAAATCATGTTCATTTCTTTCCTATGTAAAAAGCCCAAAAGGGGTTTCCAGTCGCCAAGAAGATACTGTCTTTTCTCTAATCAAATGAGTCAGTCTAGCAATTTCAGCAAGTTGTTATCTCACCAACCATTCATTCATTATAAGTATTGCTAAATTTTTTCAACTTTGTGCATAGAATAATTGCCTTATACAATTATCCTATATAAAAACAGTGTTCCGTGGCTCTTTTTTGTTTATCCATCAAAACGAGGAAAATTTTTGCTTTCAATTAAATGCTAATCTTTAAAATCCTTTGAATCAGTGTATTTGAATCCAAATTTTTCTAGCTCTTTTACACATCCACCAAGCGTGATAAAAATAATCCTTCTTGCTCATATTTTCAACCTAAATTTGAAGTACCTTTCTTTATACTTTCTGCATATTTTTTCTGATGTAAAATGTGAATGGTATATCATTTTATAAAAAAAAATTCTTAAGATTATAACAATGCAAATTTCAATCCTTTTAATCACTATTTTTCCATTGTTCCACCTGCATACTGTAACTGATTTTAACCCACTTTAGTGTACATTCTTTCACTTGTTCTTCTGTGACAAATTTCAATAAAAGATTAAATATTTTAGTAATCACATGTTCATCATTTGTACACAATTCCATTTCAAATGCTGTCTTACATTGTTCAATACCATGGACAGTATTTTTTGAAAAAAAATACTATTTGTTTTTTAAGTTGCTTTTTTAGAGAATTTTCTGCTTTTATACTCCTCATCTTCTTCTTTCATTCCAACAGCCGATTGAAAGGGGAGCCTTTGAATAATAATAGCTTTACAGAATTTGCTCCCTGCACTGTTCTTTGACCAACTTGAACACCAATCACACTGGAGATGCATGTGACTGGTACATGAGGATTTACAGGGATGGTCCTCCTTATCTGCATGGTGAGTAGAAGCCTTATTTCAGACTTATTTAATTGATTTTGCCTTATTCATTTCATATTTATTTGCCTTATTCAGCCTTGTTTAATTGATTTTGCCTAATCCACTTTTAAACACCCTGTTAAAGTACTCTAAATTAGAGTTAATTCCATCCATTCATTCATCCATCCATCCATTCATTCATGATGTAGCTTTAATGGAAGTGGATCCAAGCAGAAATGTATAGGTTAGCTTTCCTGCATAAGATTCAACATGTAACATTTGTTGACTTCTTTTTTCCATAATAAGCATCTTTATTTGCTGACAGAGAATAACTGCCCAAAATAAAGAAGCACCATTGTGACCTTTGGTCCCAAATAGATAGGCGAAGGTCAAATTGCAAGAAAGCTTAACTTTGTGGCAAGGTTAATCTAGCCCGAGAACAAAAAGCCCTTTAAGAGCATCTCTAAATATTATGTTACATTTATTACCAATAATATTTATTCTTATTAAATATTGGTCCATTTGTCCTTTTAACTGCATAACTGTTTCCAGAGTACTAAAAGCTAATTGGTGCTATTACGATCTTCCCTCCCCTACCCACTTAGAAGTTTAGAACCAAGTGGTGACATTTTGGTATATATCATTTTTAAAAATCTTTTTTTTTAAACAAGATTTGTATTTTGGAATGTGGCAGGATTCTTTTTTCACTGCTACAAGTCATCCTTTTTAATAATAATAATAATAATAATAATAATAATAATAATAATAATAATAATAATAATAATAATAATAATAATAATAATAATAATAATAATAATAATAATAATAATAATAATAACAACAACAACAACAACAACAACAACAACAAACAACAACAAATTATTGTCACTTTGAATGTACACCAATCGGCATATATCAAAATGAAATTTCATTGCATACAGCTCTCAAAGGGTCACCTCCTCCGATATGCACTCCTTGTTCATGGCCAGCTTAAGTTTCAGATCGTCCATTTTAGTCTCTAGGGAGCGAACGATGGCAAACAGGACAGATGGAAAGGAGCTCCATGTGGATTAGCCCTCAAATTAGCTTGTATTCCTGCACGACAACCTCGCCTCCTTTCCTTTTTCTGATCCTGTCTCTTCCACCTTTTCCTTAAAGGGGCCTCGCTCCTTTTCGCCCCTGGAGCACGCTGCCACCATCTCCAACTCCTCCACATGAAAGGATGGCCTGGCCAAAATACTACTTCAAATTATTACAAGCCATTATAAGAGATTTCAGCACACTTCAATTGTTCTGCTGATGGGAAACCTATTACAGAAGTATTTCTCAATACGTGAAGAACCAGTTGAATTTTCTGGATGTTGCTAAAGGAGCTGGTGAGTGAGCAGAGCATGAAGTTGCCCAATTAAATTGATTGGCAGTAGTTTCAAGACACCTGAAATGGACTCCATCACCACTGACACAATTGCACAAGGAAGTACATTTATAGAAGCTCTCATCCAAGCTGTATTTATAGCCACTCCTTCCATAAACACTAAGGAGATATTTCAAAAGACTGTAAACATTTGCCTCTGAAGAAAGGATTGACATAATTTCCCAGAAAAGATTCCTAAGCAAATTTTACTATTATAAATGGGATAAGGGGCACAATTATTTTATAATGTATTGCCTAAAGTCTTGGAAGAAGGCAGTATATAAAAGTTTATAATAAGCAAATAATAAAACAATATAATTTGTTATCCAATGATCAGAAAGCAGAAAATGATAATAAATTTAGAGAGAATAAACTGGAACACAGTATGATGGATTCAGTCAGCTGTACTGTGAAGTATCCAGTTTCTTGATTTGGAAGCAGCGTTTTAAACATCTTCTTAAATTAAGTGGTGTTAAGGGCAAGCATTTATTGGATCTTGATCATACAGGATGGGCAGGCACTGTACCATGAAGGGCTTTAGGGATAATAATGAGCACTTAAATTGCCCTGGAAAGCTACTAGTGCAGCTTATGAAGCAGAGATGTTACCTGAACATAGCATGTTATGCCCATACCTGCCCAGGCCTCCACAATCTAGACCAGTTGCAGACACCAAGACCTCAGCTGAGTCACCCATCAGATCCATTCATACCTTCCAGTGCCCATTTGCCACCTGGGGTGAACTCATTTAATAGGAGGTAGCATCAGCAAGCTGAAAAGCAATCGAAGCTTGTTTTGACCCTGGCAAAAGAATGATGAGAATATAATTCACTCTCAGATCTTGTTACAGCTGTTTGCAGACAAAATGCAAATCTCATGTATGACCCCTGGTGTGTGGTCAGGGTCTTAATGATTGAGTCAGATTTATGGTTGCTATTGTGATTATAAACTCATGAGCTGCCTTAGACAAGTTGAATTGCCTCTAACTTTAAGCCTTGAACACGCCACTACTAATATGATGATGGAATCCAGCAGTTCAGGCAAGAATGTCACTATGCAGTAGGAAGCATGATTCAGCAGCAAAAAAACATAACTACTCCCTAAAGCACAGCCAAAGGATGTCTGTAAAGCAAAGTTTTTGAAACAGGTTCAAGTCTCTAAAAGAGGAACTCACCCACTCTGGACTTATCCAAGTCTTGGTTATATATGCCAAATCAATCAAATCATGGATGACAATGGTGTTATTACATATCATGTCATTCTGTAAGCTGGAGCCCTAGACCACCAATCATCTTCAACATTTTTGATTTCTCTCCTGCTGATCCTTTTCACTTTTCTATGTTTTCTTCTTTTTCCAGTCTTCTATTTCCTTTTCTTTTCTTTTCTTTTCTTTTCTTTTCTCTTTTCTCTTTTCTTTTCTTTTCCTTTTCTCTTCCTGCAATGTTTCTTTTCTCTACTTTCATCTTCTTCCTGTTCATCCTAATAACTCTTCACTGTTTCCTTTTCCTCTTTTCCTCTTTCTCTTCAAAGTTGCTTTTCCTCCTCTTCTTTTGAAGTTTTCTTCCTCAATCTGTTCTTTATGATCTACATATTCTTTATCCTGCTCTTCTTTCTCTTTTCCCACCCCATTTTTACTTTCTTTTGTTCTATTCCTTTATATTCTCTTTCAACCCCTACTTCTTCCAATGGTTTTTGCTTTTGCTTTTTTCTCTCTTGTCTTGTGTTTGACCATTTGTTTTGCTTGCCTAAGTGATGTTATAAAAACAATAAAATTGTGTAATTACATTGCATCTAACATCATCCCATTTGCTGTGAATGGGATTGCCTAGGTGGATATAAAATTTGCAGCATTTAAAAGGACAATTAATCAGAGGCAATTTTAAGAAAACAAGATACAAAGCAGAGGCAGGAAAGAGTATACAGTTTTCATTTATTTTTTAATTTATTTAGTCCATCTATATTTTGCCCATCTAGCTCTACAAAGTGACTCTGAATGGCTACCAGACAACATTACTTTCAGAAGAACAAATTTCTGCATCTCCAATTATTGCCTTTTTGGCTTCATAATTAATACTAACAAATCTTTGCTTTGATCATGGAGAGCCAGTGTGTTAGTGGTGCTCCAGTGTGTGTATCGCAAAAAACTGAGATCAGTCCCTGAATAATTTGTAATGTGATAGAAGTAGCCAACATTAATTATTAATTAAGAATAATTTTGATGATTCGTTTGTTATGCCACTTAGTTTTGAGGCAAAAGCAGGACTGCTGTTTCCATTTGAGAATTAAGAGAGTTAAATTAAGCAAGGAAATATTCTCTTTATTGGTGTTTTGATTAGAGTATTAAAAGCTCCACAACAGAACTCACTTCATTAGTGTATGCTAATCCAAATACCTTTGTGGGGGGAAAAAACATTGATAAGGAGGTTTGGCATTTAGAAAGTGCTCTCAAGTCAGTGGTGTTGTCACTAGCAAGATTTGGGACAGTGGTCCAGAGCTCCCATTAGCTGATAGAAGAGTCCTGGGATACAACAGTACTGGCTTAGCACATTTTAAAGTAACAAAATAAGTTCATTTCACAGTACTGCCTAAAGAACATTGGGGCATAAATCCATTATGTCCACAGTTTAAAATTATTTAATTGCCCCCCTGTTTAAAGGAGCAATAAACACTTTGGCCAACAGCAAAGAAGTGTGGGAGTTGTCATCTAAAACAAGTGGAGGGTACCTGACTGTTAAACCTAATTTACTTTGTTCATTGTACTGCACATTCACAAAGTGTGAAACTTGTACAGTGTGAATTTTAATTGACTTGCAAAGGACTATTATGTTCTATATATACAGATTTTATCAATGCTCATTGGGAATTGTAGTATGGAATAAAAGAGTAGCATTCTAGCAGTCTCCATGTTCTCTACACAAAGAGAAAAACCAACTCTGGAAATAGGCAAAGCATTGTTTTGTTAACAAGGCTCAAACCAAACAGGCATCAGAGTTTCTCCTATTTAACTTAATCAAGTCTACTAAGATTTCCAAGCCAAAGAATCTAGGTACTGTGAAAACACTCTAGTCGAGTTCAACAATCAATGATGGCTTCATTTCAGAAGGAGAAAATTGCAGAAATCAACTTCCCAGCATGCAATAACCATGGTTTTCTGCCTAGCTGCACCATTGTATACATGTGTACTGAAACAACTAACTGAATTCAATAAGACTTAATGCCAGTGAGTACTGGTCTGTTCCCTTAACCAGCTAGAGTAATAAATTTCAGGCAACAAGTGTACATTCACAACTAGTGGACAGAATAGGACTATTCTTTTTTATATTTATATATATATATGCAAGTTTATACTTTAAAATATGTCAAAGTTGTTTTAGAAATATGTCAGAAATCTGACAGGAAGGATAATCTGAGATATTTTGTTGCCTGTCAAAGCCTTTTCATTCTACATGCAGAAGTTGAAGTCTTTCTTCAATGCCAATGGATAGCATAGAATACTCTATAACATCTGAAGACAGCAGGGTAATTTAGATGATATAGAGCAGACAATATTTTTAAGAAGATAAAAACAGCCGGTGGATTTAGGAGGAAGTACTATGAGGAGGGAATATAACTGCTACTTTCCACAATATCCAGCCTTTATATCTGAACTCACCAATTCATTCTTGCTAATGGTAGGACTGGTCTCAGCAAGCCAGAATACAGTTGCTTTTGTGTCAGTAAATTACTCTGTAATTCAATCTTTCATTCAGGAGAATTTATGTTCCATCTTTGAACAGGAACCTCTTTTTCACATGCTCTTACTATAATGTAACACTCTCAAAAGTATTAAGAAAACATGGCACCATCATCACATTGCTTTGCACTTTTCTTGATTGAGGGGTGACGAAGACAAATCTAGCCAACTTGTTTCCAATCTGCCTAAGGATTCCTAGTCTAAGCAACTTTTTGCTCATTGAAGCCATACAGACTATTTCAATTTAGTTTACCTGTTCTTAGGACAGAGTTTTCTTTCTGTTTCAGAGCACAAAATTTAGTTCAAATATTCATACCTGGTTTTGTAAGCCATGGTTTATAAATATAAACCACACCTCAGCTACAAAACTCCAGATAACTACAAGGTGGCAGCAAAGAGATGTAGAGGCCTTTACCTCCATCTAGTGGTTGTCTGAAATTTTGCAATCCATCTACCCTTCTCTTGTTTATTTTAAATCTGAGGGCATATCAACTGGACAAGTCAAGTAGGCTACTGATTAATTGAACAGAATAACACTGGGGGGAAAGAAAAGCCAGGAAAGTATGTTTACATGGCTGGGCCAGCCCATATCATTTGCCTCTGATCTTTCTGGAACCTACTACAGAAATTAACAGGAGCAAATAAACAGGCTGTGTTGAAGCCTGAAATTTTTATTCCCATCCTATTACTTGATATTTACAAAAGCAACTACACATGTAAATAGAATTCATATATATCCTAGATTCTAAACAAGTTTAAGTAAATAAGCTCACCAAAAAACAAAAATGTTTCATAACCAGCCCTTCTTTCTCTTTACAGGCCCTGAAAAGCTTTTGGAAAGCATCTCCTGAACAATATAGCTTGGAACAGGTAATAAATGCCCACAATTGTGCTTATCTTAGATTAAATTAAAAATGATTTAACACATTACAATTTTAATCTTTAGCCTTGCCATTTTTTACTGTGGGCACAACGGCACACATTAAAAATGAAATTTATTTGCTTGCTCTCAAAGTGTACACATACATAACACACATTTAAACATAAAACATAAAAATTTAAAGGTTGAAATAGATTAAAAATAATTTAATCCAAGGAAAAAAAGCTTTCCACTCCCAACAATCTTCTATTGTTTATCTTGATTTTTTTTCTTACATTGCATTGCTGTTGACTTCCATGTAAATTCCATAGATCTTCACTTGGATAGGAATGCTCATTCAAATGTATATTTAATTTCCATGCAGACAAATTTTAAGGATAAATTTTAAAAGATAGCTACCTGAAAAAGAAAAAAACAGATGCTTTAAAAATAAATAAATAAATAAATCATTGCAGAAGTGATGAGAATGTATGCATGGTTCTTCATGACCCCCTTTCACAGCTGTTGCCACCATCAGGCTTTCTACTTGTAATTGTACACCAGAGGCCAGTAGATAGGAGACCAAAAGGCATGTGTCTCTTTTCTCATACGTTCCTTCACGATTAAGTCTCATAAATCCATTAAAAAAAGATCCTAGGCAAATGTGCTCTGAATATTAAAGCCCTTTGTTCTGCAACTGGACAAGTCTTCCAAATAAAGGGGAGGCAAACCAATCCCCAACTTGAGTTTATGCATACAAATAATCAATAAAAACTTGAAAGTCCTTTGAATAAATTACAGCTATTGAAAAACAGCTGCACTCATGTCAAGGACACCTGCATTTTGCTCCCTGATCATAGTTCCTTTGACTAGTGATTTATAGGCACACCAGGGGGACATTGGTGCTTCCTGCAACTAAATAATACATTCACAGGTCAGAAGACTGATAATCCAACATTTGCTCTCGCAGATCCAAACATGCTTGAAGGAGAAGAGCAATGTCTTTTCATTAACTACATGCTGATGCATAAAACTTTTGTACCCACAGTTTTGATAGAATTATTGTGGTTATAAACAAAAGTAGAAGCTCATGCTGCTTGACAGTAGTTCTGAAGAATCACAACACTTTCCAAATTCAGAAGAATCTCTAGAGTTAAATTTCTCCGTGGAAGAAATATTTTAGATGTAATCATACTCTGAGGAAAGTGACACAGTACCTGAAAACTGAACAAATGGAACCCATAAGAAAATGTCGCAGTTGTATTAGGTTATAAATATACCAGTGGCATGCTACTCTGTACTAAGTAAGCCAAGATCATAAATACAAGATAATGGAACCTTTCATAGATGTAATCTGGGACACTATGAGTGGGGTAAAGCTTTAAACCATGCATGTCTGAAGCTTGACTAATGTACTACAGAACAAATATTGAGCAAAAAATCCCCAACATTTGAAAGTGAAAAAGCCTGACCATTTGTGTGATGTTTTCAATTATTTGAAAGATGAGCAAATGCAAAGAATAGGGGTGCAACTCACTGACCCCTCCCCCTTCATATTCCTGCAAGGGATAGTTGTTTCCATGTTTATTTCTCAACAGTGTCTACAATGGTATTACATCACGTCAGTATCTTCTGAATGCCTTGTGGGATTATCAAACCTCTCAACAAATGTAAGCATTAAGTAAGGCCAGAATTGCCTAATTTCATAGGAAATAGTCATGGAAGATTGTTGCTGAATCCTTCCCCATCTATTATTTTACTTTCCTACAGTTCCCGTTCCTTTTCCCATTTCTTTTTCCCCCCTGAACTGGGGCCATTTCTAGAAAAAAAATAAAAGATTTTTGGGAGAAAGTAAAGGAAACATTGCTTCAATTTGTTTCATTTATAGTTTGCACCCCACATCGTTTAGTTGAAAAATGCATCCCATTTGGTAGCAGCTGACATACTTAAGAAATTGTCAATGTCCATTTGCTTCTGTCTATATGTGTAAGTCAGCACTCACTAACCTGTTCATCCTTTTCCAGTTCCTTTGGTGCCGAGAAGGGAATGGCGGAGGGAACTTAAGGGGCTGCCCCGGCGGAGGAGGTGGCTGAGCCAGTCGGTGACACTGTGCCAGTGCCTGCAGAGGAGGCCGGGGATGCCCAGATGGCAGTGAGGCCCAAGGAGAGGGCCCCACAGCTGGGAGCCACGTTGGGTGAGTCCCAGCAGCCAGGGGTCCCGGCGTCATCAGGGGACTGGTGGCTGAGTCCTGCTCTTCAGCGCTCGAACCCTGGCCGAGCGCCTACCTCGGGTGCCGGGGGTCCTCTGACTGGACGGCCATTGTCTTACATTCTTTACAAATGGAAAGGGAAAAGAGGAGTAAAAAGAGGAAGGCACAGCTTAAAAAATACCTAGCACAGTAATGGCAAACCTTTTAGAGACCCTTTTGAGTGCCCCAAAACTACCCCGCCGCCGCCCTGCCTGCCACCCCGTGCCCCACCTGCCTGCAGGGCCACCCACCACCTCCACGGCCCACCGCAGATTGCCCAGGCAGCCAAGCAGCACCACGGAGGCCACACCCTCCACCCGCACCCTGCAGCATCATGTACGCATGATGGAGCATGAGAGCGGAGTCTTGTCCCCGCTACCCGGCTGCTATGTCCTTGGCTGCGCTGCTCTGCGCAGGCCATGCCCGGGGGCAACTCTCCTCCGGAGGGGCTGCTGGTGAGGAGGGGGCCGTGGGGGGTGGCAGGGCTGGGGCGACGGCACCATAGGTTTGCCACCACTGATCTAGCAGATGCAACTGGTATTATAGTAGAGTTACAATATGGCTCAGAAAATAAGAATCACAAGTCCAGTGTTTACAGTTTTTATTAGTTTATAATATAAAATACAAAAATACAAAAATACAAAAACAAATAGTAGGAAAAAAAGAGAGGGAAAGGGGAAAGGAGAAGTGTAGAAAATAAGGGGGGAAAAAGGGTATTGACATTTGACTCCCTCTAGTGCAGTAGAATAAAACAGTAACATCAATTCAGTTCCAATATCTCAGGGGCTGCCACAAAGAAGAGGGAGTCAAGCTATTCTCCAAAGCGCCTGAAGGCAGGACAAGAAGCAATGGATGGAAACTAATCAAGGAGAGAAGCAACCTAGAACTAAGGAGAAACTTCCTGACAGTTAGAGCAATTAACCAGTGGAACAACCTGCCTCCAGAAGCGGTGAATGCTCCAACACTGGAAATTTTAAAGAAGAGACTGGACAGCCATTTGTCCAAAATGGTGTAGGGTTTCCTGCCTGAGCAGGGGGTTGGACTCGATGACCTCCAAGGTCCCTTCCAACTTTATTATTATTATTATTATTATATCAAACCTCAACTTTTTACTTTAGCATAATAGTATAAACTAGCCATTTCTATAACAACAAATCTATCTAATCAGTAAAACCCAAAATCAAAGTTTCATTTTTTTCCACTTCAAGCACAAAGTCCAGAAGTGGTTTCCAAATAGAAACAAAAGTACTTACATATTTTTTTTTCTTTGATCAAAGCAGTCACTTTAGCCATCTCTGCTAACTCCATCAACTTTTGCAGCCATTTGTCCATTGTGGACAATGGACAAGTCCATGGGCAAATCAAAATAAGAATCACAAGTTCTAGGTAGGAGTGTTGTTTTTCAATGTCAGAAGGTTTGGCTGCCCTTCCAAAATACAGTGTATGAATTAAATCAAACAAGAAAGAATTCTAGAATTTTTGCAATTGATATCACAAGATCTTCTGGGGACACCAGTTGCTCTTAGATTTATTTATTTTTATTGATTAAATTTTTAATAAGTTGATTGATGAAAGACCACTGGATCAGCACCTTCCCAAAAGTGAAAATTGCAGAAAATAAGTATTTCAGAATATTTGAAAGTAACACTCCTAGCAATGAATTTGGAGAAATAAGAACATAAAAGTGCTAATCAACAAGTGATGATTGTTCAGGGATTATTCAGATTGCTTGGAAGGTATGGTTATTAAAATCTGTTTCTCATTACTACATAAAGCTATTATGAAGGAAGGCATACAAGAGATCACATCTGCTCTTATCCTAAGCTACTGGAATGATGGCCCATTTCTTTTCCCTTTGCTTTCCCAATACAAAAGTGGTAAAGAAGAAATTGTACAAGTATTCCTTCATGTAATTTGCTTGCCTACAACCATCTGCTCTCTTTGGCACCAAGTGCTTTCTTGAAATCCCCTGTATTAATGTGCCCTCAGTCAGGAAACTGATTCAGATGAGAACCAATTAACACTTCCACCTCCCCAAGCACATGCCAACATATATGCAAGTGCACGTCCTCCTTTTGTTTCTATTTCAAAAATGTATTTTTATTTCAGAAACATGTATGTGTTGTGGAATTTCTTTGAATGTGATCACACTGGGCAAATACAACTAATAGATATGTAAATTTCTTTGTGAATAACCATCAGAAACTAAATCTGGAATTGTTGAGGCTGAAAATCAAGGCACCCATGGGTAGCTGCTGTATAACTTTTTTTTCTTCATGTCCTTCATCAGTTATCAAGGACATTAAAGGGGCTCCATCTGACTTTGTTCTTTATTACTCATCCAACTGAAAACAGACCAATGGTTTAGTTTAAGATGAACTGGGCAAAATCATAATAATTTATAGTCATACTTCTAATTTTCTTTTTCTGATATTACTTTTTACAACTTAATAGATAAAAAATATAGACTAATTAAAGCAGATGAATTCAGATGGAAAGTAAGGAAAATTTTGAAATGCCCATCTGCTTATTATTTTGTATAAGACAATGGTTGTGACAAAGGAAGAGGAATACACCTACATTTCATCAAAGACACCTTCTTTCCTTTGTTAAATTTAGCTTATCGTAAAACACAAGACATATAATAATACAAAAACTCTTCAATCCAAAAATATCTAACATACCTAAACCCACTGACCATAATTAAGTGGTGTCATGCCCCAAACATCCCCAGAAGAATTCTATGTTTAATGTTTTCTGAAAGGCAGAAGCTAAGCAACCCTCAACAGGAGACTATTCCAGAAGGCTAACCCTGTGATGGAAAAATATTTCTGGGTTTTGACCTTCTTGACCTCCCAAAATGGGGAAGAACCATCTGTTGACTTCCATAGAGAGATGTGATGTTGCAAAGAATTTGGGGAGCAGTACTCCTCCCCCAATACAGTTGTAATATGATCCCACCAATTACTGCTAATGAGGAGCCAGGTCACTGGACTTTGTACCAACTAAAGCTTTCAGATGCTCTTTAAGGCAATCTCATGTAGAGTGTCCCATGTCGTAATGTAAGCAGGTTGTGATGAGGGCATGAGCCACTGAAGCAAGGTTCTTATGATCCAAGTACGATTACAGCTGAAGCACCAGGAAGAGCTGGGACTTTTGTCTGCTGATTCAGCAGGAGCTATGTGTCCATGAATACTCCAAGTACAAATCTGATCCTTTAGGGCTAGAGAACCCTCATCCAGAGTCATCACTGGCAGAGATCCCTGATATACAAATAATGGCTCCATCTTGCTGGATTCAATTTCAGCCTATTTTTTCTCATCCAGACCCCCACAGCCTCCAGGAAAAGATTTCCACATCATCTCTAGAGAAATGGAGGTAGCTGAGAACATCCCAGATAGCATCCTGTTTACTTCCTCAGAGGTTACAGGCCCCCGAAAGCTTACCAGCTAAGATGGCGCACAAATTACACATCATTCTACCAAAGTGGAGTCCAAATTCAAGTGAATAAGAGCAATATTGCCTACAAAATGTTGCTCTAATTTGTCAAAGCGGCCAGAAGGTAACTGTTCTAGGCAACTCTGATCCAGAATACTTAACTAACTGAAAAGCAACCCATCAACTTACTAAGAAAAGTAAATGTATTTATTTTTATTAATTTAAAAGATCTTTAAGCTGTCTTCCAGCCAAACAGCAGAATAACAAAATAAATTAAAAATCAAAATAACAATATAAACAACATTAAGAGAGCACGCCTTAACAAAAATGACACAATGAACATACAAATGTTTTTTATCCAACACTGAAAAGATTCCTGAATGGGTATTGACTAGGCATCCCCCCCAAAAAAAATGTTCAACTCAATGCTACTATAGAAATGGTTGCCTGAGTGTGCTACTTAGACCAGAGGTCCCCAACCTTTTGGGCACCAGGGACCGGTTCCGTGGAGGGAGGTTTTTCCATGGACTAGAGGGTGCATGGTTTTGTGTGCTGCCTGCATCTCGCAGATGGGGCTTTGCTTGTTTGTGCGGACTGGCTGCTGGCATGCTGCGGCCCAGTACTGGTCCACGGACTGGGGGTTGGGGACCCATGACTTAGACCCATCCTTCAGTGGTACTATTTTGAGTAGTTTCTTCTTCATGTCTTAAACGGAATAATAAATTATTTTAATTAATGATTTCCACAACTTTTGTTATGTACGAGTATCTTGTGATGTAGAGTGATAAGATGGCTGTTTCTATTATAGAGAACACTCTTCTATTTCATAAACTATTGCCAGCCCTATGAGGTTGACCAGATTAGGAAACCAATTCCACAGAAAGATTTCAACTAAACTTTATTAAGATGGGTTCGGGTAATACAATTTTACAAATCTGCTTGTATTTCCCTTCCCTCCCTCTTATATCCCACTGAATCAAGGAGGAGTCAGCCTCAGCTTCTTCCTAACACAATTCCCTTTCCCAGGGCTCACGGCATACTTCTGTTCTTGTTTTTGTAACAGCTTCTGAATATTTCCTTTAGGCTATCTCTATGGGTCTCCACAGCTGCAAATATCCTTGAATTGGAGGTTAATCCAGTTCAACTCTGGTTTAAAAAAAATAAAAACATAAAAGGAGAGAGCAGGCAAACATCATCTTGTCCAATTAATAGAGACCGACTGGAGAGCAAATTGAACAAGTTCCAAGGTCAGCTGCTTATGGTTATCTCCATTACAGTAAAGAGCACTGTATTTTTAAAATTAATCATGTTTTCTAGGCAGTGGGTGGCTAGGAAATAATCACTGGAAAGTTGTATTTCTCTTGGATAATCTGTATTTGAAATGAGGCTTTCAAATGCCACAGGTTCATAAATGATTAACATTTCCTTCTATTTTTTTCTCCATCTTTGCTGCACAATTGTGAAATATTTTGAGACAGATGGGGGGGGGGTTCATTCTAAGCAAAAAAATAATGTCATATTTTCAAAAAACTAAGAATCAATAATGTCTGATGTCTTCATCAAATAGCACCAGAGTTGGGTTAAGATGTAACCTGAAAATTTCCCACAATCTTCTGGAATCAAAACGGAATATCTTCAGCCTTCTCTTTTTTCATTTTAAGCATATAACTATTTATTTGTTTGACTTAGACACTGCCCAATACCAACTGACTCTGGGCAACACGTTGCATTAAAAAAACAAAAACAAACCAATAACATTCAAGAAAAGATATCACTAGGCCCTATGTATGCTACTTAGGTCATTATAGATTATAACCGGTACCTTGAATTGCACGCAGAAGTAAACTGGCAACCAGTTTGTGAAGCACAGTTGTTACATGGCCATGATTTGGTACTGTACCAGTAGAGCTTGCTGCATGAACTTTTTTTTATTCACTTTATGTTTATTGAAGGGCCGGGTTGTTAGTTTCCTTGGATTGGTTTACATATATTGCCTTATGATGCATTCTAGAGAACTTGAAAGCTTATGTATTTTCCAATCTTTATCTGACTGTATAATCCTAATATAAATTTTGACTTTTGGAGTTTTCATATGTCATTATCCTGATATTCTTCCTGATCATTCATTTTCTGCTTTTCAAATGGTACGTTTTGAATGGCTGATCTGTTGACTTTCATTTTTTTCCCCATTTTTTCTAATGTGCCAACATTTTTCTCTGCTTCAATTGCTCATTTTAAGAGTATTAATGAATGAGCTTGACAAAGGTTAATAGAAAGTCTAGGTCTCGAGCGGGGGTGTCAAACTGCCAGCCCACGGGCCGGATGCGTCACGCAGAAGCCACGCCCACCCCAGCTCCGGCAAGGGGAGAAAAGTCGTGATACATCATGACACATCACGTGACGCGATGTTTGACACCCCAGGTCTAGAGCACGTCTGATGGCTTTTAGGGGCAGTGGTTTGCATATAAACATATGCAAGATAAGAACCAGTAGGGTGGGCATGATCCAGGTTCCTTCTCTGAAACAACGTCATCAAATGGGAAAGCCGTCACCCTATTTAGCCTTCTGGAAAGCTGTGAAGACATGGCTTCCAGACCCAGATATTAGTGGAGTCTGTGAGTTTGGGTGTTCTGAATTGATTTTGAAATGTCTTAATGGTTGCATTACAAATATACTTTGGTTATCAGTTTTATCTTTAATGCACTTTTTGTTAACTTTGTTTAACACAGTTTTTGTTTTGTTTAAGATGGATGACAGTATAAACTTTCTAAATAGATATACATATTACTTCTGTTAGTTTTTAAGGAAGGGTTCACAATATTAAGTGAACAAGAATAATGATTTATCAGGTGTTATCCTCTTTAAAAAAAACAACTTATCTTTTTGTGCTGTTTTGACAATTTTTGGATTTCTGCCAGTTTGGCTGAAGCCAGTATGGACAAACAACAGTTGCAGAACTCCGCTGAACCAAGAGGCCCTGAATCAATCATTAACATACATCACTCAGTTAAATTACCATAACACGCTCTACATGGGGTCACCTTTGAAAGTGATTCAGAAGCCATCTCTGATACAAAATTCAGTGATCAGGTTCTTAGTAGGTAAAAATCCTATGTAAATAATAATAATAATAATAATAATAATAATAATAATAATAATAAAGTTGGAAGGGACCTTGGAGGTCATCTGGTCCAACCCCCTGCTCAGGCAGGAAACCCTATACCATTTCAGACAAAAAAAATTTTTTTAGGAATATCCCTGCATCTGACAAAAACCCACTGGCATTCTAATGATAAGATGGTGAGGAAATGCAGGCTTGGGCTTGGAAATTTACTTATCTGTCACCTGTCAAAGTAGGGAAAGCTACCTGAGGAATGGTAGACATCATAACGGCAGGGTTAGAAGCAAGAAATGAGTTAAAAATTTATGGATTTGTTGTCTGGAAAACGAATGTCTTGCGGCAGGCTATTTGTATCTGTGCATAAAGTCTCTATAGGAGATCAGCTCACATGGAAGGAGACTTTACTCAAATAAGTAAAGCCTCTTTGAGTCAAATTGATTTCTGAAGGCGACATGGAGTTCTTGGCAATCATGTGGAAGTAGTTTGCCACCACCTTTTCTGGAATATTTTTCAGATCTCCTAATAATTCTATAAATTCCCTATTGAACAATCTTCCTTCAGGTTTCATGAAGGCCTTTTTTAACTTACGGATGAAGGCGAATATATGTGCCCCAGATAATGTTAATATTATACTTATTCCTTGGTTGTTACATTGGTTGCCATTATATTTCCAATTCCAATTCAAAGAGGTATTTTTGACTAATAAGATTAGGTTTCAGGATGTCTTAGAAATCATATTTTGATAAAATTTGCTCAGTCCCTAAGACCATGCAAGGAAGGGAGCAAACAATACAATCTGGATAGGCATTGACAATCCTATTGTGATCTTTATAATATTGAACACCTCACCTCCTGTGTCTCTAGTTTCCTTCTATCAATTGATTAATTTCCACAAATTCTGTTTGCTCTTTCTGTACAATCTAGGCCCTGCCCATCACTTTAGGCAAGTCATACTTAATTGGACATTGGAATCACTAGAATCTAATAAAAGCATTAGAGAATGCTGCTAATTCAACAAGCCACAAGCCATCCTGAAGATTCCTATGATTGTTAAGTCTGTGCCATTATGTAAATTGTGATTATCCAGCCTGTATCTTTTGCTTTTACTTAGATGATTGCTTATAATATTCCAATTACAGCCAACTATGTAGCTCTATCATTCCATTCCTTCAGTTGCTTTAATGAATAATTTAAGCCTCTGTGCTTCATTTGCTTCAGGATTATTTTATGATGCATTTGTATGCTTTTAATGATATTATGAAGGCTTTGTAAAGATCCAAGTGGCTGGCTGCATAAGATAATAAATACTAATAGTATATATGAAAATGATAATTTTAAGAGTTTGTCTTAAAAATGTGACAATGCACACACTGTTTTGTGAATGGGCCCTTTTGGACTCAATATATTTTAGCTATTTACACAATCAAAAGAATTCATTTGGATTTCTGGTGAGGATTCATAATGAACTAGATGTCCCTGAAAGAGTAAGGCCAACATTGTAATGGAGATTGATGGGCAGAAGGTTAATTCTGGCCAGAAAAATCTTTCCAGAAAAAAGAGAGATCATGAGATTGCCTATTTGTACTCCAAACAGCTGTTTCTCATGAGTGTCTTTCAGAATTCTATTAATTTAGCATTACAAATAAAGTATAATAAGCTCATCTGGTTATGTTTCCTATATGGTTAATTGGGAGAACTGCCATTAATCTTGCAAGTCTGAAAGTACAAATAACCTGCTATCTCTTTTTACAGTCTGATCAATTAGGTTATGTCCTTCTTAAGTTTCTTTCTCTGACCATTCAGCAATTGTAGGCTCCTCCCCCTTTTGTCTGATTGTTACTTTGGTAGCATTTCTTCCCCTGTTCCTCAAGATCATTCTGACACATCATTATAGTAGACTGCAGGAACTGAGGTTGTGAGTCGAACTGCTGAGAGTCAAGGAATTTCAGCCAAGCTCGCAGCCCTAATGTAGCCTATATGGACACTAGCTTTTCCAAGCCTAGTTTCTTAATCATTTTCAGAAATTGCTTAACTACTTTCTAGCTTTAGTTTAAGGAATCTTTGCAACAACAGTTTGCTAACAGATGAGTCTCCTTCAATCTTTTAGAGAAATTTTAAATACAAGTTTAAAAACTTTTAAAAAACCATGGACACCAGTGTCAGTTACCATTAGGAACTTATTACCTTTTCTTAAATACAGTGATGTTTTCCCCATGTCTCATCTCTTATTTATGAACAAATCTTTAAAACCTCATCATTCAGTCCTCATCAACAAAAGTCCATTAATGGTTACTAGAGATAATATATCTATTTTAATCATGATCAAATGACCAAACTTTATATTCCTTGCTTTTGCTTCTAACAATCTTGATTTACCAATAGAAGAGAATATATGTAGCTCAGGGTTGAAATGTGGAGAATTTATATATTGTGATGAAGGAAGAAGTCAATTCTTTATATATTTTATTTTTCTTTACTATATTCTTATTTTTTCTTTTCTATTTTTCTTTATGTTTCCTTGTTTTCTGTATAGTTTTAAAATCTTTTTAGTTTGTTATTTCTTATCTTTTTAATTGCAATGTTCAATAAAATTACTATAAGAAGCACTCATTTCAGTATCTTTAGTAAGAATGCAGAATGAAATGGGAAACTCAGTAGGACTCATAGTATGAGTTTGCTACTGCAGTTTTTTAAAGAAGATGTCAGGAGACTGACTGGCAATCCAAACAGCTTTCCAAAATACAGTACTTTCTCCAAGTAATCTCAAAATGGCTGTTGTTCTGAGCTTCAATACTTTTGCTTTATTTCATGGCCAGTGTTGAACTATTTGCTAAGTATTCCATTTATTCTCCCTTGTTTTATAATTCCATCTGTAAACTGCTCAGAGTCACCATGTATGAGTTGGGCAGCCATATATTTGTCTAATAAATAAATCATGTACTGTATTACTCTTGCTGCATTCTGCTAGCAACCTTCAACTCTCTACTTGAAGCACTCCATTTAAGGCTATCTGCTTTATCATAAACTTTCTCTGAATTGGGAAACATAAAATGTTTTTTTCATATTCATTTATTTCTCAATGAACTGCTAAAAAGCAAAAATCTTGTCTGCACACCTCCTGTTTAGTACAAAGCAACACAGTATACACTTTTTAAATAATATATTTTGATTGTTTTTTACAGCTTTGTATTCATAAGGGTAAATTATCTGGCTACTGTCGACAGACTAACATCATCCCTAAACGTGATTCAGAGTATCCAAAATGGCCGAGTCATTTTGGCATATCAAGCAATCCAACAAGTTCTTTTCTCTAAAGCTGCATTCAAAACTAAATTAAGAACTATAGATGTGATGTTTTTTCATGACAATGAAAAGCTGCTCCCTGTGTTGGTTACATCACTTAATCTAAAAATTCAGAAGCAAGAGTTCTCTGTAAACTAATACCCACTATGTCATTATGAGAAGGACATTTGTATGATCTTCTACTTGTCCCTTTAAAACACGGGTGTCAAACCCGCCACGTCACGTGACGTGTCGTGATGTATTGTGATTTTTTTTGCATTGCCGGAGCTGGGGTGGGCACAGCCTCTGTATGACACAACTGGCCCACAGGCCGGACGTTTGACACCCCTGCTTTAAAATATATGGAAGTGACAACTAGGAAAAGGAGTATGTCTGTGTTTCCATAAATTTTAATGACACATCACTTGGAGCTACTGATCTTTTGCAGCAGCATAGAGTCCTCTGTTTGTACCTTTGAAATGACAGGATAGCATTAAGTTGCCAAAGGGGGGAAGGCATATCTGAGATTCTTCTGTTGTAAACCATAGTGTTCCATGAATCTATAAAGAGTGGACTCCAGCTTTGTAGGAGGAAAGGGGTTACCTGATTAAGAGTATAACACTTTTAATTCTATAATTTTAATTCCCCATGTGGCTCATAGATTAGTTTGGAAAATAAATGTGTAAATTTACTTAGCTGTATAAATCTCATATGGCAGCACTGGCTGATGAGCTGTGGTATAGTCTTTTACTGCATATACTACAGTAAGTAATTTGTTTTGCAAGGCTAGTAGCTCTAATGGGCCATGTCCAATAGTATTCAAAGGTACAGTCCACTATGAAAATTGTATTTCAAGTCCTGACTCCAAAATGGAAGTAAGCAAAGGAGAAGGGAATATTTATTTGTTTGTTTGTTTGTTTGGGACTCTCAGTGATATTAAACAAATCATTCTGCAGGGTGGTGCTGTCAAGTCAAGTGGAGTAAGCTCATTCTCACAATGGCTACTTTTAGCTACTTGGGCTACCTGATGATGTAATCTTATCATGCCTTTAGGTGATGTTGGATTTAGCACCATTCTGAAATAACATTAAACCTGATAAATCCAGATAACTGGATCTTTTTGAACACAATTTAGCATTCTTACTGGTAAACCTGTGTTTAGTGTCTTTTAAATATTGGTTTAGTGGTCTTCTGCACACCAAACCAAACCAAGCTGATCTAGCTATCTGTCAAAATCTGCCTTCTCTTGATCGCCATCTCAAACCTACATTCAGAATGTTTAATTGCAGTTTTACCAGGAGAAAAATAAAGGTAGGAGAATCAGCTATTTTCCTTCCAATATAAACAATTGCTGGCATTTTACATATAGAAAGATACAAATAACCAATGGGGTAGCAAATTTTCTGCCAACTCTGGCATAGGCATCCAAAACAAAGAAGTTGCAAATACATGAAAACTACTAGTCATTATTCCTATATGACAGTGAAATAGTTTGCCAAAAGTAGTTTGCATCTTATTGTAAATGTGATAAGATCATGGCTATGTGATCCATGAAAGCAATGCTGAGTCACCTTGTTCTGTAAATCTGAAGGCTGCTTTGCTCTTTAATCCAAACAAATCGCTTCTAGCAAAACCAGTATTACCATCTTAACTTTCAAAGAAATCCTTTGATTTCATTATAACTTTAAGCAAGCATTCTGAAATTGACATTCACATTCTGTAACTGCAATAAGAGATGCATGCTATACCATTTGATTGACTAGTTTCTTTCCACACTAGTCTTCCCAAAGTGACTTTTTTTAAACAAAAAAAAAATCATTTGTTTCCCAAATGAAACCGCTTGGGCAGTGATTAAGACATTGGGCTGGTCAGCTGGAGAGCTGGCAGCCCAGGTTCAAGACCCCAAAGCCGTGCTACAGGGTGAGTGCCTGTCCTTGCTCTAGCTCCTGCCAACCTAGCATGCAAATGTGAGTAGATAAATAGGTAACACTTTGGTAGGAAGTGCAGTATCAGTTTTGCATAAGAAATACAAATCAATACTGCCTGATTCTCAAAATATTCCAGGAATATTCCAGGCAGATAGATAGGTAAGGAGAGTGTTTTGAGAGGCTCTGGATGGTTTTAGAAGCATTTATATGGTCATCCAGAGTCACATTGTATAGGCTGGGTAACCATATGTATATACTTTGGATAAATAGCTAAGAAAATAAGCAAATACCTGCATATCTAATATCCAGGGAAACAATTTTAAACAGTTTCATTGATGCGTGAATATGAGTTGCTCTAGCATCACATAACTAAGAAGTATAGACATTTTCTGAATACATTTGCAAGGGCTTTAAAGAAAATAGAAAGTAAATGTTTTTTTTAATGCAAACAGTAGAATAATCTTCCCTCACCCTATGAACTCCCTAAAGAAATCTGTCCCTTCCTTCTACTGATTCCTTTAATTTATACCTTAGGTTGAAACACATCAATGCAAATGAACATAAAAACACTAAGTAGCAACCTTCCAATTCAGTGTTGTTCTCCAAGTCTCATAATTGCCAGACAGTCCTAGAAATAAGAAAGTCAATATTTACAGAGATAGTAGGTTACAGATGGTTGCTATTTTAAGATAGACATTATGCACTTACTTTGGTAGATGATAGTTCAGATATTTCTAAGGCAGAGATATTCAGATATTTCTAAGGCAGAGATTCCAGTTGGTCTTCATAAGATATACACAAGCTTCTAAATTACAGCTTCCAGTCAAGAAGGCCAGCTGTGTTGCATATGCTAATAGCAGCTGGAAATTCACAAATGCCAATTTCACATCTGTATCAGGAGTTTCATACAGTAAGATTCTTGACCAGACTTGGCAAAATAGGAATCTGGACATTCTTACTGTACATTTGGTCACAAGCAATTATGGAATAAGTGTATTTCACATCTGTAACTCAAAGGTATTAATAAAACGTCCTTGTTACATCTCTCACAGATTTTCTAGAATTATTGCAATTTTTTCCTGGCTTCCTCATTAGAAATTCTCCATTCATCTTCAGCTAGCTAAAATGGAGGAATCTGTCAAGTAAGGTGAATTTCTCTAATCCTTCCTTGCCCATAAAACTATGAACCCATGGCCTTCAAGGAGATGAAGCCCAATCACTAACCTGAGACCAGGAAGTAAATATCCAAAAAAACCATTTTAAGCAGTTTCATTATGGCATTGATACTCTAAGTTGCTCTAGGGTAATGTTTTGTCATTTCCTTTTTACACTTGACAAAGTTTAATGATTACATTTCTGGGATGGCTATCTATGCAATGTTACACTCCCACAATTACAGCTCCCCCCCCTTTTAAGGCTGCCTTGCTGGATTTCTTTAATTTACAGTATGTTGAACTAAGATATGACCTTCTTCACAGAGAAAGCAAAGGTGGTATTGAGGAAGAAAATGGGAAGTAGGCAAAAAAAACATATAGAAACACAAATAGTTAGTTAGTTTAGTTTATTGTTTAGCCCACAGGCCATATCAAAATACAGAGTTGCAAAAATAGATTATTAATAAAATCTTATAAAAACAATTTAAAATGAAATTGGAGTAAAATACAATAATTTAATATATAGACAAGTAAAATAAGATAAAATTATATTTCAGTATCACCCCTACAATCTATTCCAATCAGTCTCATTTATGCCAATCTTAGCCAAACCATTTTACTCAAGTACTGTGCCATGTTAAATGTAGTTTTCAGATTCTGGCTGCACATAAAGTATGACACAAACACAAATAGTGATACAGCTGAATTACTAGAATGCTAAACTGACTCTTCAATTTAATTTATGAACAAAGACTATGAAGAAAGCATTCTCTGGCCTGATATTCTATGACTATGAAGAAAGCATTCTCTGGCCTGATATTCTCCTGTATTGTATGTCAGTTCTCATAATTCCCTGTCAGCAGTGGTGGGATTCAGCCAGTTTGCACCGGTTTGGGAGAACCGGTAGCTAAATTTATCTGAATTTGGAGAACCGGCTGGCTTCTGGAAGTCCAGTCTAGGCCTCGGAGGCCTCCCAGGCCTAGAACGGCCCACCGGAAGTGCATGGATACCACTTCCGGAAGTCTGTTCTAGGCATCGGAGGCCTGGAGGAGGCCTCCCAATGGCCCACCGGAAGTGCATGGATACCACTTCCAGAAGTCCGTTCTAGGCATCGGAGGTCCAGGCCTGCATCACGTAATAGAACCGGTTGTTCAGGTATTTGAATCCCACCACTGCCTCTCAGCATAGTTGGGAAAGATGGTCTTCTCAATAGCATATTTCCCCTCTTCCCACCATAGTGTTGCTATGAATCCAAGTTTCATAGAATTGTTTTTCCTTACAACAGATAAAAACACAAAAATCTCAGAAGGGATGGATTTGACAAGCTCTTTCGCTTTTCTTCACCTTCAATGCCGCCTCTCTCCAACTGAGAAATGTCAAATAAAGTGCCTCAAGGACAGCTCAGGAGGATATTTTGCTGCTAGAGAGAATGTAGGAGAGTGTAGGAAAAGCTACCTTCTACTCTCTACCAAATCAAGTCCAACTAGGTTATATTGTCACATCATTCAGAAAACCATACTGCCATCTTACTCCTTTTCAGGCAGTTGAAAACACGATAATGGTATGCTAAATAATTGTTAGGAACTGAAAATTATGTGCTGGCATATAATCAATCAATCAATGCTAAATAATTAACACTGTGTTTTCCCCAAATCATCTCATGCTGGTTGTTAGTATTGTTATCCCTGTTCTGTCTCAGGTTAGCAATCTGGGGAAACAATATTTTCTAATACCCAAGATAAGAGAGGGCAGAGAGAGAAAAACAAGAAATGGAGAAGAAAAAGCACCATCTTCTCCCCCCCCCCCAACCATAGTAGGTCCTAAATTGGAAAGGCAAAATTGGGAATAGCAGCTGATGGAACCTGAGAGAATTTCCTCATCACTGTGGGGTCTTTGGTACCCTCTGAAATTTGTTGTTTTCTTGCAGATATTTCATTATCTAGCTAGATAACATCATCAGTGCTAGAAAAGAGTGGGGTTTGTCTTCTTTTTTATATACTAATGGTCATCCCCATCAATACTGACAGGATAAGCCATTAGTTTATAAAAAGAAAGCAAAGCCCCACTCCCTTCTAGCACTGATAGTATTACCTAGTTGGATAATGAAATGTCTGCAAGAAAACCAACAAGCTCAGAGAGCATCAAGGACCCCCCAGTTCAACTCTGAACCACAAATATTCTTTTCTATCCGTCACCCATCACTGTTTGCCTTCTATTACCATAGTTTCCTCTTGTTTCAATCTGTATTTTTTGCCTGCTTCCCTTCTCTCAGTTTTAATATCTGACAGCCTCCCTCGCTTATCTACAGCACACAGTTGCTTGACGGGAATAGGCTCGATCATATGAATTGTAATTCAACAAGTCTCCAGAATTCCATATTCCTATAGACTGTTTTATATTTACACTGAAATGGGAAAATCATGAGTTACACAGCCAGAGTCCTCTCAGCATGTAAGTGTTCATTTCCCCCCACTAAATCTATTAAAGATGGTTGTAATTGAACTTTAAAAACAACTGTAGACAATTAAAAGACAAAATAATACTTTGTATTTAATCTTTGATCTTTCTGCTGTCATAGCCCACTCCAAAGAACATCATTAATCTTAATTCAGATTTCATGTATTTTAAAATACAACTTACATCTAACCATGCCCACTCACTTCCAATCTTTTAAATCATGTTCAGTTATCCTACCCAAAATCGAATCCACCAGCCTCCTCCAGCACTGTTCACTGTTACAAAGTATTTCAATCTTTGGAGATCAACTCAATTATTCCAATTTTCTTTAAGGCCTGTATAATGAGTTCCCAAAGGCTGAACATAGGATCTTCTGAATACAAATAATTTTCTATCTCAGTGAGCTATGGGCTCCTCCCTGGTCTGTA
Source organism: Azemiops feae (assembly GCA_023970755.1). NCBI lineage: Eukaryota > Metazoa > Chordata > Lepidosauria > Squamata > Viperidae > Azemiops > Azemiops feae. The sequence goes on along the minus strand of JALGBA010000268.1, from coordinate 1,489,932 downwards.
TCTGCAAAAAGGAGCATAGTCAAAAAGTATAAGGTATTCCAGTTTATAACATTTAGAACAAAATAATCTGGACAGTGCACAATAATGATTCTCTGATCTGTTTATTTTTTATGTTTATCTAATATATATCTGAACAATGAAATATTGCTTCATGCTTTATTTTGACATTTATTAAAGGATCTGAATGTGGACACTAACAAAAGGGCAGTTTAGTCTAACATGAACATTCTTATGTTCCCACTAGTGAAGTTTGCATTAGGTTTGCAAAAGACAAATGAAACTATAGTCTCATAACTATAACTATGTGACTTATATCAGCTTGAAGAGCATGCCAAGCTTTTCACAGCATGTATGCTGTCTCTCTGTGTGTACACACACACACACACAAAATTTTCATTGGGGGGGCTACAAAAGGGGTGTTGGGATGTTCATGGACCTAATGTATCCTGTGTCCTGTGCTTTCCATTGTTGTGAATTGCATTCACAATAATACACTTGGTTATGTGGCTCATAAGGAGACCACTATCTTAATAGTAACTACATTTTAATTTGAACATAGAACTTATGTATGTATATCACTTGCAGTATAAGTCTTGGATTTCAGAGTAAGAGAGTTCATGAAGGATGCTTTCTCCCATCCTCTCTCAAAATACTAGAGTTGACAATAACTACAAAACAAAACCTTTCTTTTTTTAAAAAAAAAAAAAGCATTATCGACATCACTCAAGCATCATTAAGATGCAGCACATATTAAATGCATCCTGCATGAACACTTTAATTCAAATTGTTCTGAGCAGCATAGAATATAAACAGCCTGTCCTGATTTCTGGTGGTGCATCTCTCTTTTTCTCTTGTAAGAAAAGTGGGGGGGAAGCAGAAAATGGATTGAAGGATCCAATATCTCTGCACCATCCTTTTTGTTTGATCTCTTCTCATGCTGGACCATTTTGTCCTGTGGTAAATGGTTCTCAGAGTGCAGTTTGTTTAAGTAACAATGAAAGATGAAGAAAAGATTATCTTTGGATTTTTGTTACCAAACTGATGATCCACAAAGACCTTTTAATCAGCCTTGTTAGACTGCTCTATTTCTCAGTGAATCTGGCACGGGGAATAGCAGTCAGGAGAACAACTAGTAGTTCATACACATTTTGAGCATTACTGAGTATATTTGACTTTTAGCACTGAAATACCCACCGATTTCCTAAGCCAAGCAGAAGTTCAATCTTAATAGCTATCTACTAAGAACATTAATGTAGAGTTGCTATCACTGTCAGGGCTTCTTCTGAGAACCCAGCAAACCCAATAGGGAACAATGTTATTCTGATCCCTGGCTTGATCCAGAAAGGCAATTCTAAAGTGCATCCCATGAACATTTCATTAATCCACAGCATCAGCACTGTTGCAATATGTCTCCCTCCTGTGTAGACTAAACACAATTGTTTTAGAAAAGATTACTCTTCTCTCCAGAGGCTGCGACACATCCTCATTCATCACCCTCAAGTGATGGCGACCAAATTACTCTTTGCCACTGCCATTCATTTTTCAGGCCTCCTGCTAATTCTCCAAGGCTCGTTAAAATGCTACAAGCAAAGGTGCCCTTCTGATCTTTCCAAACATTCTCTAAATGGTTTGAATTTATTCATTGGACTATTCTCATCCTGGGTCATCTCTCTCTCTTCCCCTCTCTTTTTCAGTTTGTGTCTCATTGACTTTTAAATTTTCATTAAAGCTGTAACATTGTCTTTTGTCTGAAGCCAGTTCCATCAAGAGAAATGTTGTTCAGAGCAAAGGAAGAGCAAAACAGAGTTGGCTGAGAAATACTCCCTTTACAAAGCAATCAAAGTGAAAACAAAAGCCTTCCATTCGTGTGTAATTAGCATTGTGCAGGGATTCAGCACTAATATTCAGCAGAAATCTGAATACAGACTTTGAATTATTTCAAGCAGCATCCCTGACAGGTTAACATTTCCTACCTAAACTTGATCAGAAAGGTAATGTGAACAGAAACATAGCGTTGTAAATCAAATGTCATCATCATCAAATAGAGGTTCATTACTAAAGCCATTCAATGGGCCAGAATAGTTAGACAAGCAAAAATATAGCAATATATTTAACTCAGTATTTACAGATTCTTAAGGTTTAAGCAATGCTGGTACCATATATATTATAAAACAACTCTTGTATTTAATAATAACAGTAAATGCTTTGTCAGTAGTGGTAAAAAAAACCAACCCTTGTATCTTAGTAAGTGATTTCAGCTGTGAATCCATCTTTGCTCTCTTGTATTATTAAATCAGCTCAAAGTAAAGCAGAGAACAGTCTTATTTTGATCATGGGACAAATTATGTTTATTTATTCAATTTCAATAGCCGCCCATCTCAGCCAAATGACTCTGGATGGCTTACAATTCTAAAACTTTAAAACTGTTTAAACAATAAAAACATCCAAAAAATAAATACACATGGCAGCCAAGATATTTAATCAGCTAACAATAAAGCCAAGAAAAGGGCCCCTTAACACATTCTAAGCCACAGGTCCAGGTACACAGTTTTTAAAACTTTATGAGAGGCCAACAGTGTTGGGCCCATTCTAATCTCCACGGAGAGAATATTCCACAAAGCAGGGACTATAGCAGAGTCCTGTCTTCTAGTTTCTGTCAGTTGACACTCTTTGGCTGCTGGAATCTGCAGCATATCCAGTCTTGCTGGATTGAATTGTATGGGTAGGGACTCTTGGAAAAAGATGGTTCTTCAAGTAATGTAATGGAGACTTGGCTGGGAGAAATACGTAGGTTTGTACCCCTAGCCAGTTATATGTAGTTTAGCACTAGGTGGCTGTGGTCCATAAAAAAAATCTGTAAAAACTGGTTATAGCAGTTGTTGTTATCTGACTGCCCTTGTCTAGAGTCAAAGGCAAGCAGAATCAGGCTGATATAATTTGGATAGGACACCATCAGATAATCCTGGTTGTGCCATAAGGGAGGATATGGCTTGAATTCTTTGATTCTTGATGTTCTCTGAACTTGCTTCCCTTCTTACAGACATTTTACCAACTAGGTAACATCCTTAGGGCATGGGTGAAGTGGAGTTTGCTGCCTGCTGATATGTGCTAGCTTATCAGATTAGCCTTAATTGGGTATTATTTCTTTCTTGATTCCTTTTTGGGTAATACTTCATTTCTTCTTTAATTGTTCTTGTTTAGTTTATGCTGATTTCTGCTTATCTGGGTGCTGGTGAAGATTTGTGAAAAAAATATGTTTGGGTCCTGTCTCTTTGCTTTGCCTTTGGTTTCCTCTTGAATAATTTGTAGATGAGTTTATCTCAATGTTTGCTTATGACTGATTTATCAGAATTCCATGCTTCTAGGCATTCTCTTGCATTTTTGTAGCTGGCTTGGCCTAAGAGGTCTACAATTTTCCAATTGAAATTGTGGTTGACCTTGTCAGAGTAAGAGGAGGAAAAGCAAGCTCAGAGAACACCAAAAATGAAGGCAATCACAAATCACTTCCATATTACTGTCAACAAAATTTGTTTCTTGAGGTGAGAAATATATTGAAATGCTAATAGGCCTTAGCATTTCTTAGGAGAAATATGAAAGAAATTTGAAAGAAAAATAGAAGGAATAGAAGTGTCTAGGAGCTGAGCTGAACTTGACTTGGAGGCTTGAATATATTTGCCTCAGTATTAATACTTGAATATGTTTAGTAAAGCCTTGAAATCAGGGGTAAAATAAGGATTTTTGTCATGGAAGAGGAAAGAAAGACATTATCTCCATGAACATACTGAGGTGCTCTGTATTGCTTCAACCTTTTGTCCATATGGTTGATGTTGTTCTAGTTATTAGAAGCCATAAACTGTTTGTCAAAACTGTGAGCCTCCAATAATATACGTTTTCTTGGATCAGTTGCAGTTTTTATTTTACTTTATGATTAACTGAAATCTTTAGGAAACCATAAGGATTGATTTAAATATCCAGAAGAGGAATTCTAAAACTATTAGAAACTGATAAAAACAGATTCTCTTTTCAAGTGCATAACACTTCTGGGTAGACTTGATGCCATCACAGCATCACACATTTCAAGGAATGCAGGGTGAAAGAAGTTATAGATGCTGGAGTTACAGGTTAAAATGCTGGTGCTTGTGTGGTGGAGAAAAGTTTAATATACAACAGAAGAAAGATGTGAAATTGATCTGAGCTTTCACTGATCATGCTGTATTTTCCACATTAAAAATAGAAGGTTCTTTTTTCCACACACTGCTGCGATAATCAATGAAAATGGTCTATAAATGTTATTCCAAAAGGGGGGGCATTATAAGTTTTAGTATTATGGTCTCTTCCCTCCTTAACATGTTTGGGCAGATTGTTTGAGAAGCAATTTACACGTTCATCTCAATTTCAGTGAAATTTGCATGTAAGATGCAGTTTTAATTAAAACAGGACATTATTTTGGGTTAATACAGTATTATATATACTACAGTATGTCTGTCCCTCACACACACACACACACACATATACAAATGGAAGGGGGAGGATAAATAATCTTGGCTGATACAGTCTACTTCTTTTGTGAGAAGCTGTTTCATTTAAGATTCAGTCTTTTGTATATTGAATTTCAGAGCTGAAGGGAACTAAAGGAGGAAATGGATGGCTGTTCTATGTCAATAAATGTTAGAGAAAATGCCAGATTGACTGAAAGGCCAGTATGGTGTCAACCAAACACTGAAAACAACAGATGTTGGACAAATTCTAACTGAACATTTCTGAAAGATAAAAGATATTCCTATTATCTTATCTAATTATTAAAGTTATTATTGGACATATTTGCATTTTACACATACCTTTTTAGCACATGCACTCCATAACCATGAGTCTCTTATATGGATGATTGTGGGAACTAATAATTAACATGGGACAGGACACAACTTAACCTTGTATCCAGTGACTTTATACACAGGGTGAATTTGTATGCAGGGTGACTTTGGTCTAGTCACTATCCATCATCTCAGAAAAATTCGCTTTTTATGACCTTGTAATCCCATAATTTGGGGTAGAGTCAGGGCAACTGGACAGAGCTGAGCATTTACTGACCAGATCTTTTTTCTGATGCTTATGTGGAGTTCACAGAGATATTTTTTCTTTGTGCCTTAGGAGAGAAACATTTGCCGTTACCTAGGATTGAACTCTCAACCTTCTGAGTGAGAGGCAAGCATTTTCACCACTACCAGGCCAATACATCAATCTGATCCATCATACCGAGCATATTCTGATGTGAAGAAAAGCTATGAAAAAGACCTTGTCATACGCCATCTTGAGCTCCCAGAAGAAAATATTCCAATTAATAAAAGACACAGAAAAAAACACAACCAGACTGTTTGTATTGACAGGAAGCTGCAAAATATATATAGTATCAACCCAAAATCACGCTTGAGGAAGAGGGGTAAACTCTAAATTTGATAAATAAACAAATAAATAAATAAATAAATAAATTTCTGATCCGTTCTCCATTAGCATTGCTGTGATCACCCCTGAGTTAACAGCTGGCATTTCCTATTTCCTAACGAACAAATGTATGGAGATGGATCATACTTCACAGGAGAAAATTTCTATGCATTTGAATTCATTATGATTCTATGTAATGATGTAACCTTCTCAACTATCAGTCTGAACTTCCATTCAAAGAAGCTAAAGAATTTCAACTAAAGCAAAGAGATTTAGTTGGCATGACAAAATGATCCAACTGCCATCTTTCTGCAGATGACTGGCTATGGCTGAATAAATTTTGACAATGAATCATGAGGTCTTGAGAACATCCATTTTTTTAAAAAAAAAACCAGCAGCATTGAATGTTCTTTATAGCAGAACCAAGGAAGTCTAGCCCTCCATACTATTTCTGGGAGATTCTGGGTGCTCAGATGTACCCAGATGTGCTTCATTATTATTTAGAATATACTTTTTTTGCAAACACCATTTTGGGCTTCTGTTAGAATTATATCACTTTGTCTCTTATTGGCTCCAATCTGAGAAACAATTTTCAAGACCACATTTAAAAAGGTCAAAAAATATTTTTAAAAGCCCAAGTTCTTTAAAACACACACAAGAGAAGATGAGAATAAAAGGGAGGGGGAGTCTTTTTGTCCAAAGTAAAAATGTCCTATAAAAACCTTCACTGTAATAATGGATGAGGAATTTTACACAGATCCAATTACAGTAAAACTCTTGCTAAGTAGCTGCATTCCTGAATAAACGGTACTCAGTTGGAAACAATGCAATAATTAAACCATTGACATTTTGAAGGCACTAACGTCAGAAGGATCTTAAAAATTCTAATTCTGAGTTTGCTCATCTCTAATCGGATACTTAATTGAGGTGTACTCATTCAACCAGAAAAGTTCAGGTGAAGGATAGGGAGAGAGATGTTCTTTTATATCTTTTCTGGTACAAGCAGTGAAGATCTCTAGCAAAAAGTATTTACAATATGGAAATGCATTTTTATTCCATTAGTCTCTGCTAACAGTGTTTCCACAGCTCATTATTTCCAACAGAAAATAGCACTTAATGAATGCAGAGTGATGGTGGAATTGCTGCAGAAGAGTGTATGACATAGCCTACAAATTCCCTAATGAATTCTTCCTGATTGCTTGCCATTGCTTTGAAATCCAAATGAATTCTTATCGATTGCTAGGTGACAGGCACTTTTCTTTCTAAACAGAGAAATGGAGCCAATTCACTCATCACCCTGGCTGGAAAAAAAAAACAGTTGCATCTAAAAAATCCCTGCCATATTTATAGGTAACAACATAGGGCGATGGAGTTGCTAAATATTCGGGGAGGCAGGTATATTTGGTGGGGGGAACTCAGTAGAAGAAACTTTCTTTAGGTCTAGAGAACTAAAATTAAAATTTTAGTAAAATGGTGAAAAAATAATATGTTAGAATAAGCTATAAAGCACAAAGACTCAGACAATATGCTAACAATCAACTACATTAAACATCAATGTTATGTTGCATTCCTGGTGTAAATGTTGTATTGAGCAAAAAAAAATGCAGTTTATCAGTTTTATTCAGTATGTTGGGCAAATATATGATTTAAGGCTTTGTGGTTGAATGAACAAAAACAAGAACAAAAAAAAAGGGAAATATGTTTATTACAAATCCTCCTGAGGCTTTCCTAATTCTATAAATGATGCTATCATTTGCATTGGTTTCTTAGTTAGGCTGCCTTGATATAGGACAGACTGACTTGATCATTCGGCAGATTTTAAAGGAACAAACTAGGCAAGAAATATGTGCTATAGTGCAGTTGAGGACTACACATTGAGTGTGGTTGGCCAGCCAGTTACAAATCCGTCTGGTAGGGATGCTGCCTAACCCACATTATCAAGTAGTAGGTTGCGGTCTAATTTATCAAATGGCTTGCTGAATCCAAGTAAATTATATCCACAGCATTTCTCTGGTCCACTAATTTTGTCACATTGTCAAAGAATGCAATAAGATTTGTCTGCCATGACCTGTTTTTGAGAAACCCAGGTTGGCTTCTGGTTATGACTTTGTTTGCCTCTAAGTGTTCACAGACTTATTGTGTTATCTTTTCCTGAATCTTCCCAGGTATTGATGTCAAGCTGATAGGTCTGTAGTTTCCTGGATCCATTTCTTTTTTTCTTTTTTTGAAGATGAGAACTACATCAGCCCTTTTCCAGGCATCTGGTAGTTCTCTGGTGCTCCAGGATCTTTGAAAAATATAATTCAGTGTTCCTGAGATCATGTCTGCCAGTTTCTTCAGAACATTGGGGTGTAATCCATTTGGTCCTGGTGATCTGAACTCATCTAAAGTGGATAGGCATTCTCTTACAATTTTCTTGGTTATTTTGACTTGCATTCCTATTCTGCATTTTACAGGGATTTTTTTTGATAGGTTAGACTGTTTTTTTCCTTTTGTGTAAAGACAGATGAAAGAGGAGGAACAAGTATTAGGTATGTTTGCCCCCTTGAGTTACTTATAAAGAAATAAAGATGGGATAAAAATATAATAAATTACTATCAGACTACAGTCCTTTATTTGAAAGTACTTCTGTCGAATGGGTTGTCAGGCCTCTTAAAATTCCTGAATTCTTCTCCCCAACTTGGACCTGGCCTCACTCATGTCTGCAACGCAGCTCTCAACATGTCAGATGAACCTTAGTGTAGCCTCATATTGACAATAACACACCTCTATTTAGAGTGGTGCAGGATTTCAGATTGCTGAATACCCCATCTTGGAAAAGCTAAAAGGCAATGTGGACCATGAACCTCAGTGTACAAAAAGCTTATAGCATGTGCTAAAATAGTTATATATTTGATCTTTATAATGCAATACTGTGATTGTTCAATCCTCAACAGATTAAATCAAATACACACCCACCCTGTGATATTGTGGGCTGTGACACATGATGTGGATATTCATGTGCATGAAATATTTTTCTAAATTAGCCTGGGAAGCCAATTTGTTTCCTGAGGTGAGAAATATATTGAAATGCTAATAGGCCTTAGCAGGTTGCTTTTTTGTTTTTTCTTTTTGTCCTTTGGGGAAAGACGTATACAAGGAATTTCTTAATTGTGCATTCACCAATCTCTTTCAGGAGATCAAATAAGAGCTTTGATATGAACAAATAAACTTTGATAAGACCCGTTCACCCTTGTTGCTAATTGAGAAGAAATAGCTTTGGTCTGTGGGCTAAAACCTTTGATTAAAAACATAATATTAATTTTAAATAGCTTTAATATTAATTTAAAGATATAGAAAGTTGTAATTGAAAAGAGAGATCTACAGAATAAATGGAGTTGCTTTTGACAGCTGACTAAAGAAAGAAAAATCTTCAGGTATATATGCCATGGAATTATCAAGTAGAACTGAAATATTAGAGGGAGTAAAGCAGCATGGTTACTCTCACAACAATTTATATTTGCTTAAGATAAAGATAGTTCACAGGAAGCATTATTTCATCTGTGTTTAAATGGTCATGTTCAATGGTTGTCATCCACTGCAATGAAGTATGTGATGATAGGATCACCAGATGTCCAGCAAAAGGATACATGTTCCCTTTTGTTCTCATGTCTTCTGTTGGCAGCCTTAGCCTTAAAATCAAATATTATCTAGCTTTTTGATTGTAAATTATTTGGTTCTGGACAGCCTCAACAGCCTCAGCTTGTTAAGCAGTTTTTAATATTACAAATTATAATAAAAAATAATAATATTTATTATTTATTTCCTAATTCCAGTGATCGACTTCAATCTAACCCCTCAAATCTCTTATGGACACAATCTATAGGATACATGACTCATCATACACTTCTAAGATGATTTTTTTTAAAAAAACACACCTTGTTGTCAATTCTATGTTACTGCTAGCACATATTCTTGAAAATGAAGAGTTGAAAAATCAGTCTTTCTGATGCTGGAAAAGTAATTTTACATGCCTGAAGGGCTAGGTTTTCAGTTGTTTGCAATATTTTTTGTTATGAATACCAAAAAAGTCAAACAATTATGTGACTCTTTATGTCCATTAGTTCTTCTTTCTAATGATGAATTTGCCTGTGCAGATATTTGATAATCCTATTCAGGAGAGATTAGAGGAAGTGTTTTTATACTTTATACATAGCTAAGTTATGAGATTTACTGCCATCAGATGTGGTGATGGCCACATCTGCACTTTAGGCAGTTTTCAAGGGAGCCTGTGCAAATTAATGGACAAGAGAGATCCCAAAGGTGCTTTTTCATGAGAGAACTATACTTTCTTGTTTTTCTTGGAAGATGTTTTGCTTCTCTCTTTAGAACTGAAGAAGCTTCTTGGATGAGAAGCAAAACATCTTCAAGGAAAAACAAGAAAGTACAGTTGCCTCATGAAAAAGCACCTTTGGGATAACTATGATCTGGATGACTGCGAATCTCCATGGACAAGAGAGATGCACTGGAGCTCTATTACAACAGTACCATGTTTTAAATAGTTGTGGGAGTGCACATGGAAACGAGAATGGGACAACTTGCTATAGCCAACTCACTGTAGGCAACTTGCCATGGCAAAGTCACCGTGGCCAACTCGCCACAGCCAATTCGCCATGGCCAACTTGCCTTGGGATAACTCGCCACGTTCAACTCACCATGGGACAACTCACTGTGGGACAATTTAACAATTCTATTTAATTATTTAAAATAAATTAAAAAATATTTTAATTTTTATCATTTACATTTCATTCTGTTCTTCCTTTTGCATCCTTTCTTTAGTGATTCTTTTCCATAATTTCTTTGATATTAGTGTAATTTTTGTCCTGCAAAAAATTGTCCGATGGTGAGTTGGCTGTGGCAACTTGTCCCACAGCGAGTTGGCTGTGGCAAATTGGCCATGGTGAGTTGGCTGTGGCAAATTGTCATAGACCTCATGGAAACAAGGCTAATGCCTCTTGTCCATATTCATGAGCTTTCCAAATGCACAGTGTGCATGAAACTAGATTACGTTATTGCATAATTGCTTTGAATTTTTTCCCCTTGCCCCTTTCCAGTGGTGGGATTCAGCCGGTTCACACCGATTTGGCAGAACCAGTAGCTAAATTTTGCTGAATTTGGAGAACTGGCTGAATGCACACTGCTTCCAGAAGTCCAGTCTAGGCCTCGGAGGCCTGGACGAGGCCTCCCAGGCCTAGAATGGCCCGCCGGAAGTGCATGGATGTGACTTCCGGAAGTCCGTTCTAGGCCTCGGAGGACCAGGCCTACATCCAATAAGAGAACCGGTTGTTCAGGTATTTCAATCCCATCACTGCCCCTTTCCCTTAATTTGGATAGAATCTATGCAGTCAACGTACAACACAGGTATCGCAGGTTGCTCAGGCATCAGGAGTTTGATGTCCTAATCAGGAAACAGGTTACTTCTTCAGTCTCTCACTTCTCCTCTATCCCAGATCTTCTTTCTCAAGAACATGAACTACATTAGAAAAAAGTTTAACCAAAGAAGGCTCATGAATGGAACTCTAAGTGTGCGAATAGCTAGAAGTCATATTTATCATATTCATTTACTTCTTGGGAGTTATATCCCAGGAGCTGAAGGCAGTTTTCAAGGGGATTTCTCTTCATTTCATGTCCACTACAGGTGTCCTCAGTGGGGTGGTCAAAAAAACCCCAAACATGATGGTAACCACATGATGAAAGCACTGCCCCCTCAATCCTGATCCTAATTGGTTATCATGAGTATATAAATCCCTATAATGAAAGGACTTACAATGTCTCTCTTCTGTAGTGGTGAATATTCCCTGGTGTCCCTTTCCACTTCTCTACATTAATTATTTTCCTCTTTGTCCTCTGTCCCTATTTGCAGAAAAAGAGACCCATTTCACAATTCTGGCTTCTTTTGTGTCTAGTTCTTATTCAAGATCCCAGACTGGGATTCAGACAACAAAAAAGATCACTTTCCTTTCAGTGGGCATTTAGTTAAAGGATCAATTAGGCAGTGTCTTCAGTTGTTCTATTTCTTTACTGCACGTTGTGCTTTGGATAATATTTAACTGCTTGGTTTAAGTTTTACTTGATGTTACAGGGTTTTTTCTGTGTATAATAACTAAGAAAAGCACTTGTAAAATTTTACAATAAAGAAATAAAAGTCAATACATGAATATATTCTTTAAGTCTACAATATTGTATTTTCTTTTCATACCATAAAACCTGAAAGATATACTTCTAATTTTTAACCCTAAAAGTTACAATGTGGGCTTTGCAGTATTCTTTCTTTAAAGACTGAGGAAGAGTAAGCATAAACATGGTATTAACTATCTTCTTTTAACTTTCAGTTCTAGTCTAATATGTGATCATTCAGAAAAATAATTTATTAATCTTAAAATACAAGACGATTCTTCTAATATGCTTTAATAAAGTCTAATATGGTTCACCTCATGTATTAATCAGCACAGTTGGTAGGCACTAAAATAACAGCAATAGACAGAAGACTCATTATAGATATATTTATAGACTGAGCTGCACATTTGTTGATGATGCATTTATTTATTTATCATCACCATAATTTTCAACATCTAGATTAGAATGAGTGTTTTCTACTCATCTTTTTTCATCCTTTATCAGCAGCCCTAGTAATGGGTAATGATTGTGCCTCCTATTGCTATTGAACTTTATGTTAAAACAATTTCATCTGAAATCAACAAGATACCTGAATAAAAATTTGTTCATTCCCTTAGTCTGAACTGACATCATGGCATCACACAGCCAACTGGTTATGGTTATGTGAGGCCATCTGAAGTTAAATCAGAGTAGCACTTGCTTCTTGCCCTTTCTTTTGAGTTCTTGTTTTGTTTCTTTGTTCTTTGGCTCAGTCTTATTTTATTTATCAGTTTTGACAGTTGGCTAAAAGGATATATCTTGATTCTTTCTTTTTCTATGCTGCCCTAAGTTCAAAGATTTCAGTGCCCAGAAGGATCCTCAAGCTGCTGCAAATCTGCAGGAAATGTTCTGGCATGGTATCAGCAGCAAGGCAAACCAATGTCTGAGAATATGGCAAATTATTTTATGATTAATTTATTTATGTGATTTTTTTTATCTTGCCTTTGTTACTTTGTATAAGTTATTCAAGGGGCAAACATATCTAATACTCCTTCCTATTCCTATCTTCCCCACAATAAAAACCCTATGAGGTTGGCCTGAGAGAGAGTGACTAGCCCAAGGTCACCCAAGGTCTTGCCTAAGACAGGACTAGAACTCACAGTCTCTTGGGTTCTAGGCCAGCAATTCAAAACTCAGCTCACTGAAGGAGAATAATTATGCAATTTGACACATTAAAGTACTTTCTGTCATTTGGAGGGTTTCTCTGGCACTCTCTGTAGGTTACAGAAAGAACTGGAGGAAGCTCCAGATGCAAGGCAATATAGCATAGTTCATAGTTCTCTTTTAGAGGTTGGGGATGTGTGCAACTTTTGACAGAACTCTGTAACCCAAGCAGCACTGAAGCAAAGCACACTTCAGAGCTTTCCATAGCTTCATTTTGTAATAACTCAGTAGTTGAGAAATATCCAGCATCTTGCTGCCATACCTGAAGTTGTACATAAATAGGGAGAGTAACAATACTAAAACCTCATCTGTTACTACGAATCAGCCATTTTGTTTTCATAGCTTAATTATCTCCCAGAAGAATTCTATGAAAACATTATCACTAAGATGAATCTGACAAGAACATACATGTGTCACAGTGACATTTCATTCTCTCCCACACATACAAATTACTTAATATTAATAAAGGCTAAGAAATTCAGGGTAGGTCAACAAGAAATGTCATTTCAAAAGGCCATGTAATCCATCAGCAAACCTATTTTATGGCAGATGTACAACCCAATAGTCTCCACCTGTTGCTATAAAATTCAGCATCTATATACTACTAAAACAGTCATTGTCATGACTTTTAACTGGGCAAAACAGTGCATCATAGGGCAACAATTTTTGAACCAAGATATCTCAAAAGGGCTAGCTTACAAAATATGTCCAAAATCTGTGACTCCTTTTCAACCCATGCAGCATCTTTGGTGCACACACACTCTTCCCAACCCATGTGGCAACTTCACATACCACCATGTAGCACTACTGACTATATCCCCACATAACCCTCACTCCCTCTACCACTTGGCAGCAGCCACTTACCTGCCTGCTGGCCTTAGACTTGCAACTTTCTGCTGACTTCCCCATTGACTTTCTCTCTGCAAGATTTCCATAAGCAAAGTAAATGGGGAAACTGGCTGGAATTCGAGGGAGGGAGGGAGGAAGGGAGGAAGGGTAGCACTGTTAAGCACTAGTAGTATGATTTTTAAATCAGCCATATAAATCATTTTTGTCATGCTATTTAGTCCAATTGCATGTCATGGTGCATTTTGTCAAATGCTTTGCTCAAGTCAAGATATATTACACCTAGAGCATTCCCACATCTAGCAAACTGAACTGTAGCAAGCAACTACTTTAACATACATATTTGTTTTCCTCTCATTTTCCTATTATTCTGTTACAGCATTTTAGAGTGAGATAAAACCAGTGGTGGGAATCGGCCAGTTCGCACCACTTCGGCAGAACCGGTAGCTAATTTTTTGTTGCCCAGAATGGACTTCCAAAAGCGGCATCCACACAGAGAACTGGTTGTTCACATATTTGAATCCTACCACTGGATAAAACTCTATATGAATAAGTTTCAAACTTGGCCTCACGTAGTGTGAAGAGACTATAAAGAATATCTATAAAAAGTTATACGTGCTAGAGCTTAGAAGCATACATGGTTGGCTGGATTTAATTTTTCTGCAGTAATTCCCATATCATAAAACTTTCATTTTTCACTCTGATACTGTATGCTGTTATTTCTGATTATCTTTGGTCTTGTAGAAGGATATGAGTTGCAGCAGAAAAGGAGATTTTGCTATATTTAAACCGGAAGGACTAGTCACCGTGGAATCTAAGTATGGCTACCTACATTGCTTCAGCAGGATGTTGTAATGTCTAGCTCATCTAAACTCAGCAGGAATGAATTCTAAGAGGAGAAAAGTAAGATTGCTTTAAGAATCTTATATGGTGGCTTTTATAGAAATTCCTAGGAGTTGGGTGATGATATTCTTGGCCAGCAATCTTCTCTGTGTCTGTGAAGAAATATATAGTGTCTGTTTCACAACCAGATGCTACTTGCACTGGTTCTGACTCAAATATGTGTCATGTACCAAATGCTGTTCTTTCTTCAGTGAACTTAAGAACAATCTGAAGCTACCACTGAAATTACCCACAATAGCTTGCAATATCTAATACTGTATCATTCCACAATAGATGCCCTTTTTTTGGTGAACAGCAAGAGCCTTTCCCCACCTAACTTTAGATTTTAAAATTAAAAATTAATGATTACATTATAATAACTGGGGGGAAAAAACCTGGCAGTTTCTTACACAAGCCTCTAATGGTCCTCTTTTCCAGGTCCTGCACAGGACTTTGAACAATTCTTAGAAAGCAAAGAAGGTGAATGGCTAGATTATATGCAGAATGGCAGCAAAATGAACAAAACCAAATGATTTGTAGAATGAAGTGAAGGAATTAGAAAATGAAAGAAATGATTTACAAGACACGAGATGACCTACAGGGCATGTTACAGCATATACAAGTAGTGAAGAAGAAGAAAAAATAGTGGCAAGCCACAAACCTGTAAAAGCTCAAGCTTCATAGAATAAAAGCAGCCTGATCTGCAGTTGACACAGAAAGCTTATACACAAGTTTGTAGTCTCCATCTTGCCTCACATTTCCTTTAGGCCAGGGGTGTCAAACTGCCAGCCCATGGGCCGGAAGCATCATAGTGAAACCGCACCCACCCATTGCCAGCAATGGAAAAAAAGTCGCGATACGTCACGACACGTCACGTGACGTTGCGAGTTTGACACCCCTGCTTTAGGTTGTTAACCTAAAGGTATAACAATATAAGAATGATGAATGAGTAAGAAATTAGCATTTAGGATTAGTTAAGTTTATAAAAAGTTTATTGTCTACCATCTGTTTCACTTATGCTACTGCCTAGGTCTTATTTATTTATCACTAGGTAAAATGAGAATAATCACAAATCTGTGATTCATATCTATTCTTTTGTTGAAATTATTTCCTAATGCATTCTTGGAAGTGAGCTGTTTGCCAGGAAAATGATGAAAATAAGTGAAGGTGGCAAAAAGTATCCTGGGAGTATAAGGGATATACTTATGGGTTACCACGGTGGCCATTTTGTGAAAAATACCCAATATTGAACATTTAGCATTTATATAGATTACAATCACAAAAATACATTTGACAGTTCTATTTCAAAATACACTGATTGGTTTAGATGTGCCAGACAAATGTTTTCATAAACCTGAATATGGAGAAAAGAAATGCCCAAACCAAAACTTTTAAGAATTTGGTCAACTAGTTGTAACAATCTGGATGCCCACTGGATGACAGGAAAGGGAAAGTGTACCAAAACGTATTAATTTTTGGTTGCCATCTAGTGGTCAATGGGGCCAAAGACTCCATAGATATTCCTTTTCCTCCTTCGACTCTGATTTTCCCTTGTAATTCGTCCTACAGACTCATTCCAGCTAAGCAATGATTATATAATTCTGACAGGTCTTGTAACCATGCATTAAGAAATGTCCATAAACACTTCCAATGCAGACATATATTATGGTCAAAAAATTATCATTCTGAAGATCTGCTTAGGATGACTCATTCGACTCCTATTGATGGGCTGGGAAGATTGAATATAGGAGTTTCTCCACAGTTTTCGTTCCTCCAGCCAAAGGGAAAGCAGTTTTTCCAGAAAAACTACTGGGCACAGTTAATAATATGCGCTTTTTAAAGAAACATCCACCTAGGTTCTATCTAAAGCAGAAATTTAAAGGATGTGACAATGCTACCTAGGTTGCTTTGTTGCAGACAAAAAGAGGTAGGACCTTACAGAGGTATTTCTCTTCTAGGGAAAAATGTTTTACTTACAATTCAAAATTTTCAATAAACAAAGAATGTAGTTATGTCTGTAACTTGTTATCCCCCTAGAAGGATTCAGTAGGTTTTACAGTTTTATCAAATCCAGCAGTTGCCTTTTTGTCCAGCATGGGACATTCAAGGACAGGAAAAACCTTTACTTGCTGAATTATGGGATGTTTTGAATTTGATCCGAGGCCTGACTGAATCTCCCATAGCACGAGGGCCTTGATGTTCCACCCTATAGCCACCCCCCAAGAAAAACTTCAGTGATTCAACCTTGGCTTCAAAGAGAGCAACAACATCCTTACAAATGGCTTTTTCCATGAATGAATCCAAAGATAAGAGTTTTATGGATGGAAACTAAGCCATGATTTCTGCACAAAACTATTTGGCTCCTACAAATAATGGCAGAGATTCAAATGATTTGGCTTCCCTACTTTCAATCCTTTCCAAAGGCAACAATCTTAGATCACAAGTGAACTGTACAATGTACTTGTAGCAGCATTTCAAAGCTGACTTATTGCTACAATTGCCATGCATTGATTTCTAACATTTATACATCACTTTTTCATTTAAAAAGCACATAAAACAATTAAAAACAAGCCATTTAATTGTCCTACATTTAAGTAACTATAGCTCAACGGCTTAGCTTTTCTTGATAGGGTCCTTGATTTAGACTCTGTTCCTAACTTGTTCATTTTCAACTATTAGCATGTTATTATACTTTTATTTCAATGGATTTTTCATAATATGAACATTTGCTATAGAGCAACTCATACATTTCATAAATATATAAACAGCAAAGGAAGAAGCTTATCATAGGCACAGCAGATGATTAGCATCTAGATAGTTAAATACACACACATGTACCAAATATGAATATTAATTCGATGAAGCTTTTATAAGATTTGAGACAGTAATATGCCACTATTCAAATTCAAAGCGTAAAAAGGTTTAGGGAGATGGCAGTGGCTTACTTATTATACCAGTGGGAACCTCCTTAAAGAAGGCTATGCCTGATCCTTGATTGTGCCATCCCAGGAAAACATACTGGAAGTGGTGACAGGTGTGACTACCTTGTCACATTTGTCAATATATCCTTATCACAAATGCATCTTTTTAAAAAAAAATATTTTATTTTTTCAAATAATCATTTTATTGCATTATAAAATTGAACTCTCAACCTTCTGAGTGTGAGGCAAGCATCTTCACCACTAGGCCATTACACCACTCTCATAAAATGTGAATAATATATTACAAAATATAAATATTAGCACGATGGTGGTTAAGGTAACTTAAACCTTTAAAAGAGAAGGAAGTATATAGAAATATAATTTCTTAAAACAATAATAAACTTAAGGTTGCTTGAATTGTACATTGTTTCTTGGGGTTGTATAGCTATGGAGCAAACCCAGGACAAGGTGTAGCTACTTTAAGGAACTGCAGATAGTGCTGTACATTCACCAATGATCTCTCTGAAGCATCTTTTCCACTTGGGATTTGAATAACTGCATATCACCAGGCTGAAGAGACGTAATTCAGTTTCTACGGTACTGATAGATGCTTTTACTACTAGAACAACAGTTTTCCTTGCATGCACTTAGACTGAAAGCCATCTGGCCAAGAAAGTAAGTAGGTTTTTTTATTGATATGTGCACCAGTTATTTGCAAACTACTTCAACTCATTTTGATGAAAGTGGAATAAGAACATTTTCAATCACTTGAACTAGTTTCTGCATTCAGATCTTGCACCCAAAGGCTCCAAGGGAAAAGTAAAATGTAGCAATTATATTGCAGAATGTGTGAATTCCCAAACTTCACAATTCCTTTGCGGTGTAAGATGTATAAAGGTGCTTCAAATGTATGTTGGAAATGTAAATACAAGGAAGGAACTTTCTACCACCTTTGGTGGACTTGTGACCCATGTCTACCAACCAAACACTGCTAAAAAAGACAATTTCTTTCATAGAAAGAAAATATTCTATGCTGATCTAGAAAAAAAAGAAAATACACATCTAGTTTGAAGCAACAGATTTAGTAAGACAACTAAATGGTTATGAAATAGTGTTCATATGTAAGCTTTTGAGATTTGAATAACCATCCATGAGTCAAGATGATTTTAAAAAAAAATCATTAAAAAGGTTAAAAGGAGGGAAAGAATAAAAAACATAGGTGACATTTTAAAATAATGCCTGCCCTAATTTACATTTCTGGAAAGTTGTAGAAACTTCAGTCATGCAAATTCAATCTTACCAGGAACTTTGATTATTCAAATGATTCCAGGTTTTACTAAGGTTTTTAACAAAATGTTTGTATGGAAGAAACCAGGAAATAAGTCTTGGTCTGCCATGCTGGGAATATAGAAGCACCAACTATTAAATCAGAGCTCTTTTTACTTTTGCAGCAAAATATACATTCCCTTTGGCCAGCAAAAAAAAGTAGATCAACTAGCTAAATATAATCCAATGTACTAAGATATCCAATGTACTATGACAGCCCTTCCTAATCTAGGGACTCTTACGATGGGTGTTGTTGAGCACTCTTGTGGTTGAATCTACATAAAATGGAGGATTCCCAGATTGGGGAAGTCTAGGCAAAAAGAATATCTAGAAATATTAAGTGGTAAGCAGGCACACACTGATTTGGAATACTGCTCTGATTCCTATGTAGGGCATGTATAATATTCAGGACAAATCACATTTAAAAATGAGCATCTAATAGGATCTAACAGGAGATATGCATATGAAAATGCATATTAACTGTCATGTAGACTTAAGAAAATAATTTGCAATCTGATATGGAGACAGAATGGAATAAATGTAGCTGGAAAAAAACAAAACGTGAGCAAAATCGAATTTAATTCTGAGGAAATGAGTGTGCTGCTTCCATCCTATGGGAATCTAACCCCCACTTCCAACAGCCATTATAAGGTTTCCTCCTCCTCTTTGCCTCAGGCAATGGATAGCTTTTACCAGAAAAGAATATGACCCTAACCTAAAGATGACATCTCAGAAAACAAAGATTAAACATGAGGAAACAAAACAAAACAAAACAAAACAGAGAATATAAGAATTGAAATGATGAAGTATTTGGGGAGAAACTAAGAGTGCTTTCATAGATTAGCCTTTCCATCATCCAAATCTTCTGATTTCAGAACCTACACAAAACACAATTTCAGTTCTCATCATTTTAGTTACTGGAATCCTACAGGCATTTCTGCCCTATGATTCTACAGTAGTTATTTAGAATTAGCAACCAACATGCTTTTCCAAAACAAGCAATGAGAAGAATTCTGTTAGTTAATAGATACTTATCTATTAGTCAGTAACTGTTTCACTATGTTAGTTTCTCAAACCCTAAAATAGCTTTACCCTTCTCCCTCCAAAAAAAACCCAACAAAAAAGCAAATTTAACATATACTGCCTGCCAACCATGGGGACAGGCTCCTAGCATGCCAGTCCTCTATTTTTGCCCATTTAGCCAGTCTGTACCTTGCTATTAAGGGACAAGAGCAGGACTTGAAGGCATGTCCTTCAAATCTAGCGTAGTGCGCCTGAAAATATATTTGCTTGTAATCTTACAAAGAAACAGTATCCTTTCTCTTGAGATACTCTTCCCCTTCATTTTCCATTGTGTCAAGGAAGGGAGAGGTCCTTATTTCCTTTTACCAGCACAACCAGATGATTACCAGGGTGAAGAGGGATCAATATTTAATGTGTAACAAAGGCAGATGTTTAAATATAGCATAGCTTGACCAATGTTTTCCATATCAGCATCCTGGAAAAAAAATCACTCATTTCCTCTTGTATACTTTCTACAGCTGAACCAAAATTGCAAATAATGCCTTTGAAGCCTTTGAGTTTCACAGCTAGCAAGACAAAGAAAAATATTCAGCGCCAGACTACTAAAGCAAGATGTTAAATAATGTGTTCAGGTTGTCACAGAAAATGTCTGAGGTAAGAATGGAATCAATCTTTCTAATTCCCTTGACCAGATTCCAAAAGTCAAAGCAAATTTTTACACTCTATAAAAAAGAGTGAGACAGCAATGAAAAGTATGAAATATAATAATTTAAGATTATTTCAATTTTTGGAGGGGTAACAAAGGCAGCCTGGTAGCTGTTATGTTATTCAGGCAAAAATACAAGAATGTTGAAGGAAAGTAAATAAACAATATTTTTCTGAGATCATATTATTTGAACTAATCTAATTTACCCCACAAAATAACTCACAAAGCAGGCTGCTATTCTCCTTTAGTTTTCATATTTTTATTAAATTTTATGATGCAGTTTCTGATCAAACAATGCATGCATAAATGCAGATGCTCAGGAAGTTTGATACAAAATTGTTT
The DNA here is from genome assembly GCA_023970755.1 of Azemiops feae. NCBI lineage: Eukaryota > Metazoa > Chordata > Lepidosauria > Squamata > Viperidae > Azemiops > Azemiops feae. The sequence continues at coordinate 1,469,088 of JALGBA010000268.1, read as the reverse complement.
ACATTAAGGAAAATGCATATAAAAAGGGATATGAATTTTCATGTGGATAATTTAAAGACTAAAAATTTATGAGGAAGAGGATTGAATGAATTTGTGCTCAGAAAACAGATTCCTCCAGCCCTGATCAGAATACTAAGAGTATCAAATGCCTTAGGAAAATTATACTACTCAGCGCTCCTAGTATACCATTTGCTGTAATAAAATTGATTGAAGTAAAGTTTATTAGAGAAAGAGGCTTAAGGGAGGGTGTGAAGTCCTTTGTTTTTGAAATGATATTGTTAAATCCTGATTAAAGATTCTAATTAGGCTTCAAATATATTACAAAAAGAACAGTTCACATCCTGATATATTTTGAACAACCCTTTTTCTTGCAACAATATTAGTTCTTAAAATTGATATTTTCCTGTTTCCTGATAAGCCAAATATTACCTAAGTGATCTGAAGGTTTTCACCAAATCATAATCAATTAGGATCATGAAGAAAGGAATTATACCTTATGAGTTTAGATTGTTGCCAAAAAGAATTTGAGCTCCAAATATGTTTTCCTTATGATGTAATTGTAATAGTTGAATGCCAACATATCTAAATTGCAGAAGAATACTACACAAGTTTCTTAGAGTTAAATCTCATGATATTTAGTAAGGAATATGCTCAAAGACAGCATAAATAAGTCCACAGTTTGAAACAGGTTACGGTTTTACAACCTTCAGAAACCACCTGCAGACTTACAGTCTCAGACAGTTGCATTACTAAAAGGAGAAAAAATTGATTATGTACTAGCAACATTTGCTTTCCCTGGCATTGCATAAAGCCAGGTCTCTCCTTTGTGCATTTAGTTCCTTGTTTTTTAGTTTGCTTTCCATTTTCAGGTGGAAAATCACATTAACTAAGTCATTTTCATGGAGCATGGAAAATTCCACCTGCAATATTTATGGTATGTTGTTATTTAAGAGTGGGATGGTAGTAGGGAGAATCTGAAATACTGTTTACAGACACCCACCCCCCCCCAAAAAAAAAGCCTGTTTATTCAGAGAGTGGAGGAACAGGCCAACCACACTTCCCTTAATTTAAAAAGGCTTTTGCAATGCCTCAAAAAAGCCAGAATGATTTATTGATAGAAATATCCTTTCATTCAGCAAATAAAGAATCCTTTCCAAAGTGTTATATGGTTTTATTAATGTAAGAAGCTAGGAAGCTGTGCTTCTGTTTAAATGCAGGATATTGCTGTTGATCATTGCTTTGTGATGGATGTGATGGCTCTCACCTCTTTTTCTAATGGGAAAAGGGAGGCTCACAAACAGTTGTTTGAACGAAACAACATATGTATGCTGTAACCCATGTCTGTGGCATAGAGTTCAGAAACTCTAGCATCCTATTAAATGCACGCAGCACTTCCCTCAGAGCAAGACTATTGTGTCCTTGTGCTCTCTGACTGAGCACTGATGATGTTACCTAGTTGGGTAATGAAATCTCTGCAAAAAACAGCCAAGCTCAGAGATCATCAATGACTCCCCAGTTCAACTCTGACTATATATATAGTTGCAAGACTATTGAGCCCAGAATTCAAGGCTCTACTCTAAAGAATAAGCAGGAAGCCCCCAAAATACAAGAAGGCTATGTTAATACCTTGGAGAAAGAGAGGAAATATATCGTTGTTCTAAACAGATTGCCTAATTTTATTTTGTTGAAATGTCCCTAACATTTTGCTTTAATTTTATACATCGCCTTAATCCCATGGAAAGCGCAAAGAATGTAACTAAGGAATTAAACACACACACACACAAGGACTAGGGGTGACATGATAGCAGTATTCCAATATCTCAGGTGCTGCCACAAAGAAGAGGGAGTCAAGCTATTCTTCAAAGCACCTGAAGGCAAGACAAGAAGCAATGGATGGAAACTAATCAAGGAGAGAAGCAACCTAGAACTAAGGAGAAACTTCCTGACAGTTAGAACAATTAACCAGTGGAACAACCTGCCTCCAGAAGTGGTGAATGCTCCAACACTGGAAGTTTTTAAGAAGAGACTGGACAGCCATTTGGCTGAAATGGTATAGGGTTTCTTGCCTGAGCAGGGGGTTGGACTAGATGACCTCCAAGGTCCCTTCCAACTTTATTATTATTATTATTATTATTATTATTATTATTATTATTATTATTATTATTATTATTATTATTATTATTATTATTATTATTATTATTATTATCATCATCATCATCATCATCATCATCATCATCATCATCATCATCATCATCACCATCACCATCATCATCATCATCATCATCATCATCATATGACACATGGCACCATCTCAAGTTAGACATTTCAGAAATGAACTCCAGAATATCTTCTTTACCAGTGGAACTCTCCAGCATCTTCAAGTAAAATAAAGCTAGGTAAATATTTTAGTCATATTTGTTTTTTAAATGCATCTACAGTATGTACTGCAGGAGAGTTAACAATAAAGATGTGACATCTCTGGACAGGCTGACATTTTCATTCTATGAAAATTCTGAACAGTTCCCCAAAATAGAAAAGACTGGCCCTAATTTGTGGTCAGAATATTATAGACAATACTGGGCTAAATTAAGAAAGTTGAACTGGAATAAGATAGCTTCCAACCTGTCTTCGTAAGATTTAACAATCTTGAACTGAGTTATAATATTGATTAAGCCTACTGAGAATACTCTTATAATGTCAACCAACCAAGAGCTTCCTTTGCTTAAGAAATGTTTAAGAATATACTAGTATGAAATTGCTTATATTATATAAGCAATTATATTATATTATAATATAATATGCCCATTGATCCGTACAACTCATTTTAGAAGAAAACATTTCCTCAGTTATTTAGATTACAACCCAGCTGGGATTTTAAGCACCAGCATTTTGAATTCTGCTCTAGAAAAACTGGGAAGCCAGTAGAGCTTTTCATATGCCAAGAAGATACATTCAAAATGCCTGATAAAAATAGGTACACTTGTGATTGACTTTCTGAATTAATTGTAGCTTCCAGGCTGGATTCAAAAGCACCTACCTCAATAACACATTTAATTTAACAAGGAGGTTACCTAGCATTTATAGGAAAGGTGTCTCTACTTAGGAGAAGCTGCTTCTAGTTCTCCAACATAAATTATACATTGTTTTGAGAGGTACAAATTTTGGAACTGTAAAAATGACTCAGTGGTATATAAATAAATAACGTACCAAATATCCACATGACATAATATCCTCACAGAAGCCTCTGCTACTTCTAGCTGGAAAAATTTCTGACATAACCAAATAAACTTTTCCCAGCTTGTTTTTTTACAAGCCGTCTTTACAGAAGAAACAAACATACGTTTCCCTCCCCCTCCCCCTAAAAATATTGAAAAGCTTTTGGCTTGCCTAGAATTTTCTCTGGAAACCGGTCAAATATCTAATGTCTCCCCAGGGCATCTCTATACAAACAGTGTAGTAACGGCTTTTTCATTTCCGTTCCTTGCACATTTCTTTGCTGTGGTCATGTGCCTTGTATCAGGTTGAACTCTCACCTCCTATTTGTATTTGGCTGAGCTCCTAGTCTAGGAACAAACCTTTTCCCAATCCATCACTGACAGCTCTCTGAAGACAACAGGCTTTTCAACTTCCATGGTCACTTAATTGCAGTTCAACTTGGAATCTGACAGCCATTTTAATCTGTGCTGATCTCAGCTGGTGTATGACAATATCTCCTATGAAGTGAGAGGTGCAGACCTTCGTAACAACAAAGATTTGTTGTATATGGATCCACAACATACCATATTTTATTTGCTACAGTAAAATCTGACTTGTTTTTTTGGAGGGGGGCATTGCTTTTGATTCGCATAACCTGGAACTAACTTCTGGTTAAGGAAAAAAAAAAGTTTTCCTGGATTTTAGGGAAGCACCTTTCTCAGCCTTATTGAAAGATGCAAGGGTCAAGAAGGGCTAAAAAGCTTCCTCAAAGGGAAGCAGGACTTAAAATTAGGATGGACAAACTTTTTCAAGGCCAGGGACTGTATTTAATATTAGTGGGGACTGAGAATTAAAGTTGGCAGGGCAATGATTCAAAGATGTTAGAGCTGCAGCACATCAATGGGTAAGATTTTGTGGGTTTCAGGAAAACTAACTATACTAAGCCAAGAAAGTCTTGGGCCAGGTTTGGTGGGAAAATTCCTTCCTTCCTTCCTTCCTTCCTTCCTTCCTTCCTTCCTTCCTTCCTTCCTTCCTTCCTTCCTTCCTTCCTTCCTTCCTTCCTACCTACCTACCTACCTACCTACCTACCTACTTACCTACCTACCTACCTACATGTGCAAATAAGAGAGAGAGAGACACACAGACACACACAATATATATATATGGCAAATCCATGTTCATGGAACAAAAATGCTGGAGATCCCTTGCTGCCCGATATGCTACATAGCATGGGAGGATCTAATGCTAATAAAAATGCCCATCTCACACAAATGACTCTGGGTAGCTTACAAAAATTAAAAACAATAAAAAAGCCCGTAACGTGTAACCCAAGGAGCTCAAAGACTAACAATAACCCCATTCACAGTGTGTATGTGTGTGTGGGGAAAGTGCATCAACAATACCAGATCTCATCTAGTTACCTGATCCAAATCCCAGGGAAACAGCCAGGTTTTCAGTACTTCTCCTTGCCTTGATTGACTACTTTGCTTCAGCAATACCACCATGGCTATCCAACTATACTGATGTCATTGTGGCCTTGCCGCCAAAGGGACACTCTGCTTAGCTGTCCAATGAAGCAAAATGCCCCTCTGAAGAACTGCACAGGCTGATTAAGTTTTGTTTCCTGAATCAGCAAATTGAATGCATTTTCTCTTTGAAGACGTGGAGACACTCCAATCCAAAAATTAAATAAATGCTTTATAAGAAGTACACCCTCATCCGCCAGTAGCTCAGAACCAGAATTACATTTGTCTCCTCCTAACTAATTTTGGCAGAATTTTAATCTGTTCTACATTGTCAGAACAGCTTACTAGTAAATAATAAAATATACTTCCATAACAGCATTGCTTGGCTGCTGTGAGCTAATTTACAAAATTGCAGAACACTAATAACTCATTGTTAAGCCTTTTAAATGAAGCCATGGTACTCCAGAAAGAATAGATGTGACATGCTTAATAACTGCCATTCAACTAGAATATGAACAAACCAGCTTATAGCAATTGGTTTTTATCTATTTACAGTAAAATCTGCTTTGGTAGAGGGTAAGTGGCATCATTTTCTGTTAGCCTCAAGGTCAAAATATATATTGGCTGTTTTGCTTTATTTTATTAGACTTCATATAGCTCTTTTGATACAACTGTGACTTTTAGTACTCCTAATAACAAAAATATTGAACAAGAAAAGAATGGTAGCAGATGTCATCATAACAGAATGATATTTAGAGTGTAAGAGGGGCCATCTAACCAAAGATCTCTCATCCAGCATCCTGATTTCCCAATATTTGGGTCAGTTATTTGTGTCTTTAGAACAATGCAGATTTCACTTCTGCTCCACAATTTATGGGAAGGTGCAGTGGCTCAGTGCTTAAGATGCTGGGCTTGTCGGCTGAAAAGTTGACATCCCAGGTTTGAAACCTGAGCATCACACAATGGGGTGAGCGCCAGTCTTCACCTAGTTCCTGCCCACCTGGCAGTTTGAAAGCATGCAAATGCAAGTAGAAAATAGGTACCACTTCAGTGGGGAGGAAACAGTGCTCTTCAATGTTATGCTGGCCACATGATTGTGAAGTATCTTGGGACAGAGCTAGCTCAAAGGCCTCAAAACAGAGATGAGTGCTGGCCCCTATAGTCAGCAACGACTACAGAGTAAAATCCGCAGGGACTCCTTTCTTCCAACTACATTGGTTGCCAGTCTGCTGACCCCAGGAGGCAGGCCTCCTTTGCCATGGCACCCACCTTATGCATCTTCCCCCACAAACTGAGGCTGACTCCATCCATATTGATTTTCCCAAAACCCCTCAAAACCTGGCTATGTGTTCCGACCTGGGAGTCCTAGGGGACTGGTGAGGTACTGAGGTGGCTCCATTGTTATAAACAGCTTGTATTCTGTCTTAGCATTTGTGATGTTTTAATATATATTTTTTTAATATATTAACTTTCATAGTCTTATTATATGCTGCCTAGAGTCACTTTTGCATGAGATCGGTGGTCATACAAATTTGATTGATGAATGAATGAATGAATGAATGAATGAATGAATGAATGAATGAATGAATGAATGAATGAATGAGTCAAATGCCTTGGAAAACCCATGAGCATAGTGTAAACACAATACACCACTGCTGTTGCTGCTAAGGAGCTGTGCCTATCTTGTGCTGGCTAAATATTGGGTTTAAAAGTATCTGATCCTAATTGACAGCTTCCTTTCCTCCTCCAAGGTTAATGAGCATCAACATTTCTTTACTCAATCCCACCCAATCCAAATGATTTGAACATTTGGTAAGGTAATATCCTACCTTCCTTCCTAAACTATGAAAATACTTTCAATCCCCACCCATGATTTTTCTTACTTTTATTTCTTTTTAAGCAAAAAAAAATAAAGCATTTAAGACAACAATGCTCCCACCAGATTATCACTATTTTACCTAATGAAAAGTGAATAAGAGCAACAAAGAAGCACCATTGAACTATGAGGTACATAGAAAAGAAGAACCTATTTAGTATGTTAAAATAAATCTGGAAGACAATGAAGAAAGGTAAAATTTAGATTTTTGTTCCCTTTGATTTTTCCGTCTGTGTAGTACATGCAACAATTCCCCAAACCATCAAAAATACAAAAACTGAGTCATCTTGCAATCTGGATAATTTCCCATTCTGCTTGATGATAAAATGCTTTTTTCTCAGAATAGCTCTAAATCATGTGGAACTCCTGCTGATAGCATTTTTCAGCAACAAGGAGAAAGCTTTTTCTTTTCCTCTAAACTGCTGTTCTCTCTACTGTCTCCTTAACTAAAGGTAGTATTTTGTGTATAATGGATTCTTCCTGTGTCAGATGATGCATTTTCTGCCAGTACACTTATAGTTCTACGTATGACTGGTATTAAGAGCTGGCTTCAGCAGGCTATTGCTAAGCTTCCCCCAGCACAAAATCCATTGTTAGGGGAAGATCTCTAGGCCTCTTTCCTTCCTATCTTTCCTTTCTTGATTTTCAAAAGTTTGCCTTTTAAGAAAAGTTTGTGGGGAAAAATACATATCCTAATATATAAAAATGATGCAAAGGTTCCTATGTTACTGTTTCTTAACTCACAAATGAATGTAAAATGGTGACAAAATGCACTAGAGTTTAGAAAAATGAGAAGCTGAGTAAAAGAGTACTTGAAAGATTGTATGCCTACCCTTCTGAAGAGCATAGGCAGGATAAATGAGCATAGGTTTCAGCTTGTCTTATTTGCAGCAGCAAAATGGATGGACTCAGTTACACTGGCAATGGGGGTACTGTTGGGTGACTGAAATATGAGTTTAGGGACAGATCGTCATGATGGAAATCTATCCAGGTTCTAAGAATCTTGATGGCACATGATCAAATCTCTAATATCTCAATAATGTTCATCTGAAGTCAATCAATCAATTAGAATAGAGCTGGAAGGGACCTTGGAGATCTTCTAGTCCAAGCCTCTGCTCAAGCAGGAGGCTCTATGCAAATTGAGACAAGTGGATGTCCAGCCCCTTCTTAAAAACCTCAAATGATGGAGCACCCACAACTTCTGAAGACAAGCAGTTCCCCTGGTTGCCTTCTGAAGTGACTGAAGATACTACAGGACTATTTCCCCCACCCCTTCAGTAAACTGCAACTAAATTGTATTTCTAGATCTATTTACTATGGCAATTACTTTCAGATTGCACTGTGTTGGTGTCCTTTAGAAGGCAAGGTTGGATCCTACACTTCCACTTGCAGATTCTGGGAGGTTATCTGGAAAATAAAAATTGTAGACTGCTTCTAGTTCATGTTTCTAGAATCAATAATTCCCCAAATTATAGTCCATTTTCCATCTGTAACAGCTTTATGAAAAGTTGTTTTCTGTGAGGCTGAGCTTCAGACAAGAGTAGGATTAAATAAATAGGATGTAATGTTATTTCCAGTGTTCGGAGGGTGGTAGTTAGGAATTTTACAACATGTGACCTTTTGCTCCATAAACCTTGTTTTTGTTTTATTTGGGGCTTTGTGTGCTGCTAAATTCAGCCCAAGAAGGGAAATGAAAGAAATATTCAGTAGAACTATATGTCAGAGGTTTTGTTGTTGCCCTGATTTGACCTCTGTCACATTTGTTTCCTTCCATTTTCCATTAAAGCAGGACTACATAGGAAACATAATAATGACTTTAATAGAAATAAAATAATAATTTTGAATACAAACTTTCAGGGTGATTTCCCCCCCCCCCCATGTTTTTATATTTTCCCCCTTCCTCAAAATATCAGTAGAACATCGCCATAACTATAAATGTGGCTTTCATTTATAAAAATATTAGCTAGAAATAAGAAGAACTGTTATTGTAGTTAAAATGTGGCTGAACTGGAGAGGACAAAGCTTAAATCACTGCAGAGCTTTCTTGATGATTTCAGATCAGTCATTCTTTCTCAATTTAGCCTACCTCACAGGGCTATTGTACAAATAAAATGAAGGGAAGAAAGTCATATATGCCATTTTTCTCTCTCAAAGAAAAGTGAAAAAGTCATATAAATGGAATTAATCAAAGATTAACATCTACTCAAAATTCCGTAAATTATTTTTAGGAAATGAAATGAGAGAGTTCAGCAAGGATTTTAGGAGGGGACATCAGATTTCCTGATAGCTGGAATAGAGCATAAAAATGAACACTTTCAAATAAATTTGCAGTTCACATAATAGTGAATTAATCTCAGTTTTGTTGATATTGGAGAATGATTCCTTCAGGCAATAGCCTAAAGGAAAGGACTGAATGGAGTACACCAGTATTTTCTTTGGGGGGGGGGGTAGAGTGTCAAAAAAAAAAGTCAAGATGGCAGCTTTCACTCATACAATCGAAGTGAACATAGAATTGTAGCAGGGTTTTAACATGCCATTTTGGCTGCCATCTGCATTTTTTCACCCCTGATCCCATTAGAGATACTGCTGCAAAAAAACCATTAAAACTGATTTTATAGTTTCGCGCAAGATTTTTCTCTTGGCTCAAATGAAGAGCCTAATTCAGCAGATTTTCTGCAAGGGAGAACAACTTAAAAATTGTCAGCAAATTATTTCCCTAATTCTCAAGATTGTGAAGAAAAACATAACTAAAGAAGTCACAAAAGAGGGCAGGGCTCTACTCTACCTGGATTCCCAAAACTGTGCCTGAGGATGTCAATAGAACATTAGAACAATTAATCAGTGGAACAGCCTGCCTCCAGAAGCGGTGAATGCTCCAACACTGGAAGTTTTTAAGAAGAGACTGGACAGCCATTTGTCTGAAATGGTATAGGGCAGGGGTAGGCAACCTTGGCTCTTTTATGACTCGTGGACTTCAACTCCCAGAATTCCTGAGCCAGCCAAGCTGGCTCAGGAATTCTGGGAGTTGAAGTCCACGAGTCATAAAAGAGCCAAGGTTACCTACCCTGGTATAGGGTTTCCTGCCTGAGCAGGGGATTGGACTAGATGACCTCCAAGGTCCCTTCCAACTTTATTATTATTATTATAATATGCTCAGCGACACATGCTTGGTGCCTGCTGGGCTCCCCATCCAACCTCATTTTATTTATGAGCTACTTTTAATTAAAAATAAATCAAAAGCTAGCATGCCACAAAACAAAACATCAATTTCAAGAATAACATTTATTTCCAGGTGTGTCTCTGGAAAGCCCAATGGGATTGTTAGGAAATAAAATGGTAAATAGTAACAGTCATATGCTTCATTTGGAAATGTGCTTTCCTGTGAATGTACGGAGCACCCTAGAAGGCTGAAGAAGGTGATGGAGAACAAATTTTCACATGCTGTTGTGTATGTATGTATGCACCAAATATTTTCAATAAACCTTTCCTCCTCCTGTTTTCCCCATAACAAAACTCTGTGAGATGGGTTGGGCTGAGATATAGTGACTGGCCCAAAATCAGTTGGCTTTCATGGCTAAGGCAGGCCTTGAACTCATGGTCTCCCGCTTTCTAGCCTAGTGCCTTAACCACTAGACCAAACTGGCTCTCTACAATCATGGCTGACAAGTTGTGGGTCATATTTATTTGATACATTTAACTATTAAGGAATATGCCAGAATACTAACTTGTTAACGAACAAAACACAGCAGGACTAACCAATAACTGCCAAAGCAAAAATGACTAATAGATGGATTGGAAAAGAGTTCTCCAATAACTACTTTTCCACTTCCAGTTTCTCCACAGAACAAACTTTTCATTGATTCATATATGTTGTATATGAGAGCTAGCACCTCAGAAGTTCTAGTTCTAATTGATGCTCATTCAAGAAAACTTATTGGGTGGTCTTGGCTAGTTTGTCTGTCTTCCTTGTCTCTGCCTCTGTTTCTGTCTTCATCTCTGATTTAGAAGCCACCTGACTCAAGAATGATGTACAATTTCAAAAAATGAAAACAATAAAGAATCTGAACAATATCATATACAGTATATGCAGTATACACATCCACATACATCCACATACGTTGACAGGCTCTACGGCCACCCTAACCCAAGGGTGGAGAACACCCATGTTTTTAGAGATCTCTGGAACCACATGGATTTCTGGAATGGGGTGGGACTATCATCTTAGAGGGAAGGTACTACAACCGAAAATATCTCTCAGCCCACTCTACGTGACAGTTTTTTTGTAGGAAAAACTGCCCCAGGGAATACTATGTATGGTACTTTCATCTTCTAGAAGAAAAGTGGGATCTAAATTTAATAAAAGTACAATATTTTTATAATAGCTAATCAGTTTGCCTTGTATATTGGTGATTTGTTAGTGATCATGACAGACACTATGACAGACGTTCTGTGTGAATACTCATACCATGTTTTCAGAATTCTTAAAGCTGGAGACTCTTTTATAAAATTGCAGCTTGTTGGATAAAAAAAAGGTTTTGAATAGGAAACTGTCATCCCAGTGGGGCCTATTTCTGATTATGTAGCATATATGTAAATACATCAAGCTTGAATAAAGTTGAGTAAATTACGAAGCATATGAGAAGAAAATTAATCAGGGTTCAGGCCCAGGAGATGGAGATGGCATTTGTCATTCTTTTTTGATAGATATTAAAATCTGGAAGGTCCTAATGTGACCCTCTTGGTCATTTTAGACTTCTGAGCAGTCTTCAGTACTGCCCTGCATTAGGCTGAGCAGCAAACATGCGGGAAGCAATTAGCATGTTTTCAAACAGTTGTATTAGTTTGGTCATAAATCACTTAGCAGATAATGGTAGGACTGAACAACTGTAAATTAGACAAAGAAAGATTACAGAGAAAGAAAATCTTGCCTCTAGCTTATATCTGTGGCTTAAATACCCCCAAGAAGAGCAGGTATTTTGCAGTCCAAGATCTTACAGCCAAAACCATCCACTGTATCCAGTCCAAGGGCTGCAAGCTGAAAGCAAAAAAAAAATCAAGTTTTTTTTAAAGGAATGAGAGGCCAAAGAAATGCAGATCCAACAAAAGGAGGCAATCTGGACCATGTCCTAATTAGAGAAATTAATGCTCCTTCTTATAGAGGAGTCAATTTTCACTGCTCAGCCTTCTTCACTCTCCTTACTAGTGGAATCAGCAGTTACCTGCACTGAGTTTGATATATCACTCATAGGTGGCTGACAGCCAATTATCTCCAGAAGCGCAGGTTGAGAGATCACTTAATTTTTATTTTCAGTTTTAGAATCTGAGGAATCTATTACAGAGAATATTGACCATAACACTATTCTGGAACATCTGCAAAGGTTGGGAATTGGAAGCACTATTTTATGGGGTTTCTACTCCTTCATTAGTGAATGGTTCCAGTTAGTTTTGTTGAAGTATAGAGTCAGCTAAGTAGACTCTCTCATGTGTTGATTCTTTCCTCCTTTCTTTTCAACAACTACAGAAAGCCCTGTAGATGTTTGTTGGTTTGGGCTACAGGAATATCAATATGCTGATATTTTATGATAAAGTATCATCAATATACTGATGATACTTTATCTCACCATTGCAGATCCTGCAAAAGATGCTACAAGTAGCCCTCACTTAGCAACCACAGTTGGGACTGGCAACAAGATCATGATAAGTTTATGATGTCACTTCCCATTAAGTGGTTAAGAGAGTCACTGCACTTCAAGTGAGACATCACATGACCACAACTTGCGATTTTAGTGCCTGCTTCTCTACTGACTCTGCTTGTTGGAAACTGGTTGTAAAGCATACAAATGGTGATCATGTGACCATGGGAACCCTGGATGATCATAAATGCAAGGACTAGTTGTAAAGTTACTTTTTCAGTTCTATTATAACTTCAAATGATCACTAATCATTTGAAGTTATAACATTGGAAATCATTTAGCGAGATCTACTGATACTGATGTTTTGTCCCAGTTAGAGTTGGGTCTGGACACACTTAAGAGTTTGGATAGGCAAACAGGCTGAATTTGAATCCCAGAAAAATATGGATGCTGGTTGTTCAATGAGCTAATTTGACAGCTATGAGTTGAGGATTCTTGGCTACTCATTCAGGGACCTTTTTTTCAAGCCTGGCTATGTGCCAGTTGCAAAACTAACTGGGGCAGAAAGACCTTATAACAAGACCTCACATCTCATTACTATGTGGCTAGACTACTATAATAAACTCCATTTGAGACTACTTATGAAGAATATTCAGAAGTTCCAATTAGTACCGAATACATTGGCTAGCACTAGGCACCATCAACATGTTACCTCTTTGCCTTCAGCTATACACTGGCTTCTGATTAGCTTCCAATGTGCAACTCAAGGTCCTTGTTATTACCTATAGGGCCTTATGGGACTTGGTTCTGGACCATGTTCTCTAGTTAGAATTAACCAACTTGGTTCAGGTGTCTCAGAAAAAAAATGCTGAGTGTCTCAGTGAACAAATTAAAGGGGAAAAAACCTCTATGGTGCCTCTTCTCTTGATGCTTTAAGTATGTGCTTATTTGCTTAATGGTTAATCCAGGACTGTTTGTAGGCACTGTTTTTGTGGGGCAGTTCCTGCAGTTTGGAAACCTTACACTTGAAGTGAAGAAGATCCTAACAGTTTAGGCTTTTCATTTGTTTCAGAAGGGCTTTTTGATGACTAGGATGATAGTTGATGGATTGATTACATGCTATATTTTAGTTACACAAAGAAATGTTTTCTCCATGATAATCTAACCCTATTGTGGTCTTTCAGGTCTTCCAACAATGCACCCATTGCGGCTATAATTAATTAATCTCCCTTGCTGCTGGTCATCCTCTTCTTCCCTTTCCTTCCACTTCTCCTAGCACAGGCATGTCAAACTGCCGGCCCATGGACCGGATGCATCACACCAAAACTACGCCCACCCCATTGCTGGCGTGACATCGCGAGTTTGACATGTCTGTCCTAGTATCAGAGCTTTCTCCAGAGAACTAGGTGTTTGCCTAATGTGTCCGAATTAGGATAATATGAAATTGATCATTTGTGTCCTGAATGAGAACCCTGGGTTGAATTGATCAATGATCAATTTGTTAGTTTTCTTGGCTTTCTATTGTATTCTCAATTTTCTCCTGCACCAATTTTTAAAAGTATCAATACTCTTCCTATTCTGTTTCTTCAGGATGATGGTAGATATGGACTTATGATTATGTACTTTCATTTTGTGAAGACTATAGGTTTTCAGGAGAAATCAAAAAGTGACTTTATTCAGGTGCAAACTACGGTGATCCTGGGGCTCCTGCCCAAAAGCCCGAGAGCCCCAAAGTTACAAAGGCTAAGAATTATATATCTACGGGGAGGATATATGAGGAACTATAAAGTCAATCTAATTAATATACGATTCTGAAATTGTGCCCTCATATCAAATAAGAAAAAAAAATGGTTCTTCAATGTAGAGAAACTTCTTTCCATGCTTCTGTTATTAACAATATAGCAAATATTAATTATATTATAAATATTATTATTTTCATCAGATGACCTTCACACTTTGTCAGAAAATGCTAACCTGCTTTTTGTTATCTGAACTCCTTGCTCTCAGGGCCATCAGTTTTAGGGGTTTTGGTTTTACCCTTTACGTCCTTTTCCCTCCATAGACATTTAGCCATATACTTTGAGATGAATACCCTTTGAATGGTGAGGGAGTACGAACAGATTTCCAGAAAACATTGCAGACTACAGGAACCATTTGCACTTCAGTTTGAGATGCAGACAACACAGACTTATCCCCAATAGCCTGCACCTGTCTTCAACAGTGAAGAGACACAGGGCAGAAAAAAATCATGCAGCCAAGAAGGCTTTGCACTACTCAGGTGACCCTGAGGACACAGGTAAACCTCCAAATGGCTTCAACAACTCTCTTAAAGAATGCAAATGATCAGCTGTCTGCAAGAAATGTAAATCCTCCCATTCCCCACCATCTAGTCAGAGCTGAAGAAGCTTTTTGGATGAGAAGCGAAATGTCTTCAAAGAAAAAACAAGAAGAAGAGGGAGTCAAGCTATTCTCCAAGGCACCTGAGGGTAGGACAAGAAGTAATGGATGGAAACTAGTCAAGGAGAGAAGCAACCTGGAACTGAGGAGAAACTTCCTGACAGTTAGAACAATTAACCAGTGGAACAACCTGCCTCCAGAAGCGGTAAATGCTCCAACACTGGAAGTTTTTAAGAAGAGACTGGACAGCCATTTGTCCGGAATGGTATAGGGTTTCCTGCCTGAGCAGGGGGTTGGACTCGATGACCTCCAAGGTCCCTTCCAACTTTTTATTATTATTATTATTATTATTATTATTATTATTATTATTATTATTATTATTATTATTATTATTATTATTATTATTATTATTATTATTATTATTATTATTATTATTATTATTATTGTTATTGTTATTGTTATTGTTATTGTTATTGTTATTGTTATTGTTATTTTTATTGTTGTTGTTGTTGATGTTGTTGTTGTTGTTGTTGTTGTTATTATTATTATTATTATTATTATTATTATTATTATTATTATTATTATTATTGTTATTATTATTATTATTGTTATTATTATTATTATTATTATTATTATTAGAAAGTCCAGTTGCCTCCTGAAAAAGCACCTTTGGGACAACCATGACCTGGATGACTGAGAATCTCCATTGATATTTACCCTTTTTTACACCCTTTACTAGCTTACAAAATTTATTTCTTATTATAAAGTTTAGTCTCTCTCAAAGACCTACTCCCTTTACATTTTTTACTATGGATATTTTATTGGTGTATCTTGGTATTGTCATCTACCAAGCACCTTCAGACTGCAGTGAGTAAGAAATACAGTAAATAATATAGCTTTTCTTTCAGCCAGCTGAAATGCAGCCTTTAGGGATTTTTTTTATTATTATTAGAAAGGCAAAAAAAGTATTACCATTTAAATGGCTAAAGGAAGTATATCAAAGCAAACCCCAAAACAAATTCTGTTTAATTAACTTCTCTGACTTTCCTTATTCAGATCCATCACAGACAATCATAAAACCTGAAATGTCATTCATTACTTCATTTACTTGTGAAGGGAATCTGCCAGTTTGGCACTCTAGAAAATGACATCATTGCTTCCTTTAATTTAAAAAAATAATTCCTGGAACAATATTCCCCTGCATTTCACTTCCACTTCCAGGCAATTTGTCTGTTTTATTTCAACCATTTTCTAAGAAGCTCATTTTCTTCCTTTCTTTCTCAATAATCTATGGTTGACTTTGGATAATATATAAGATTAGGATGAAATGGGATCAGATTATTTATGATGTGTGAAAACTCAACTATTTTCTTAGCATATTGCATGTTAACTATCTACCACATTATGCCATACTATGATTCATTTGTTTGAGCACAGCAGATTTTGTGACAATAGCAATTTGTTTTTTTAAAAAAAACCTGGATTTAGTATTCAATATAAAATAAAGAAAACAAGAGGATCTCCCAATTTTTATCCTCTCTTCAGTTTGCACCCAATAATGAGTCATCTTCCTATCCATTTTGAAGCCAAAAACTTCCAAACAGAATTTTGGATAGAACCTTATGTGAATAATATGAATAAAACTTTGAGTAATAAGAGTATAGGTATTTCATATTATAGATGTATGAAAGAAAGTTGAGCCTGCATTTAAGATGATTCTCATCTCTTCCACAAGGAGATGAGATCAAAAACACAAATGCATATCTGCCACTATATTCAGTGCACTTGAGGTAACACTCCCATTTTAAAGTTAAAAAAAACCACTAAGTCTTCTTTTTGGGTAAATAGTGCCTGTTGGAATTTGCAGACAGCTCTGAGAATTCATTTCAGCTCCCCTGTTTCAGGGCAGATACTTCTCTGTTTTCATGCCCAACATTCATGAAATAAATGGCTTGAGTTTTCAACAGTTACTGAGCCGTGTGAACCTCACCTAACATTTTACTTTCAATTTACCACCATTATGGTTTCATTTGACAATCTCTATATGGTAATAACTATGAATTGGCTGGATATGGCATGTCACACACTTTGTGGGGGGATAGCATTTCATTGTAATGTACAGGCCCATTAGTATACGGAAGCTTTTTCAGAATTCATGCTTTATGTTTTCCCCCCTCTTTTTTTTCTTTTGCAGCACAATCAGTGTACTTCAAATAGATCAGGAAAGGAATGCTCAGATCAAATGTATGCTCTTTATTTTCTTCTGTAGCTCTTTTTTTCTGGAAAGTCACCTTTAAAATGGCTTGAAAATGGTAGCTAGGCAAAACCCATGAAAACAAATCAGATGCCTGCCATAAATGCATATCATTTAGACACTTTTTCAATCAGATGTATAGTGATATTTTCATTGAGGTTATCATCACCAGTCTCTCTCCCAACTCACCTCACTGGATTGTTGTTGTGGGGAAAATAGGAGAAGGAAAGTGGGTTGGATATGTTTGCAAAATGCTGGATTCCACATGTCAAAATGATTTCAGAGTATTATATGAAGCCTGGATGCTTTCTGTTTTGAAGGGTGGGGGCTCAAGTCAGTGTTGACTCCTGGAGTGTGCCCGGATTACTTCCCATACTTTTCTTGGCAAGATTTTCAGAAGTGGTTTGCCACTGCCTTTTCCTTCCTACCTTCCTATGAGAGAGAGAGAGACAGAGAGACAGAGAGACAGAGAGAAACACAGAGAGAGAGAGATTGCCTAAGGGTCACCCAGTGATTTTGTGTCTAAAGTGAGACTAGGACTCACCGCCTCCTGGTTTCTAGCCTGGTGTCTTAACAACTACATCAAATGAGCTCTTGATTAAACATCCCACATTTACCTTTTAACTAAGGACTAACAAATCTCTTAAAGACATGCAGCTTTGTTAATTTACTCTAGATCTCTATCTCTTTTTTCATACCCCTTGATAAATTCCTCTGGGGTGGAAGATGGTGGTAGTGGACCTCTCTGGGCTTCTTCATGGAAACCTGTAAGAAACAAAAAAAAAATTGTAGGCTTTAGTGATTCAAAGCATTTTAGTGGCTTCTCATGAAAGCTGAGAGCCAAAGAATGATATATTGATCCTTTTTTTCCCCTCTGCCTTTTTGTCTTCTGAAAATGACCACTAGAAGATATTAAGCAGCCTCTTCCCAACTTCAAGGTAATCTAAAATCCTTCAAAGCTGCCTTATATTAAATTAAAAAAAAGATTTTTCAGAGAAACATCTACACAGGGGGCATCAAGCTATCAGTTTCGCTTTTCTTAGCTTCTTATTTTTCAAATCCTATATTTTGTTCCTGTTTTCTACATTATCTTAAGTTTGTTTTTTAATGGATAAAAATCCATGTACCTTTTATGTGATTTTTTTTGTCCTGAATATACACATTTTTGTACATTTTCATACCATAAATGATTTGCTGGGAAAATGTAGCTAAATGGGCATGGAGAAAGAGACAAGACAGCTATATAGAATCAGATTAAAATGCAAAACAAAATATTATTTCCCACCTCTTCTGTCTTAGATGCTTATCTAAAGAAGCCTTTAAAAGCTTCCTTGTGTTCTATCTGAAAATTGATTGTCTTTGTTGTAGAAAACCAGAATAAATATTGACTCACGAAATATCAGGAGAATAAACAGATAAAGACTTCTGTCCCTCTGCCTCACAAGTGGTGGGCAAATGTGAGCCTAAAGGAAATGTGTAATTGCCACCTGGGGCAAAAAGTCAGATATACTTTGACCAAACACTGTTTTAAAAGTCAAGATTAGTACGTTTTAGAGTCATCCTTTCAAATAAAATACCTGCTTGCACTCTGCTTTAACACACTGAGGCCTGGGATATTTATTATAAAAGTTGCAGTATAATAGGATAAATAGACAGGTATGCGGCCTGCAATATAATCCATTGCAACCCTGTTAGCATAAATTGGTTTATCCCAGGTTTAGTACTTTCAGGAATGCAGCTGGACTATTTCACTTAATGTGTAGTCCTTAATGAAACTGCATCTACATGGAGGGACGTATGCAGTGAGGTATTCCATGGCTTTGTCTTGACCCAGTACTCTTCAATATCTTCATCAATAATTTAGACAAGGGGATAGATGGGGAACTCATCAAATTTGCAGACGGCACCAAGTTGGCAGGAATAGCCAACACTCCAGAAGATAGGCTCAAGATAGAAAAGGATCTTGACAGACTTGAACTTTGGGCACTCTCTAACAAAATGAAATTCAATGTAGAGAAAATAAGATTTTACATTTAGGCAAGAAAAACCAAATGCATAGGTATAGAATAGTATACTGGCTCAATAATAGTAACTGCAAGAAGGATCTTGGAGACCTAGTGTACAATCGCTTAAATATGAGCTGGCAATGTGCTGCAGCTGCCAAAAAAGCCAATGCAGTTCCAGGCTGCATTAATAGAGGGGCAGAATCAAGATCACATGAAGTGTTAATACCGCTTTACAATGCCTTGGTAAGACCTCATTTGGAATACTGCATCCAATTTTGATCACCACGATGTAAAAAAGATGTTGAGACTCTAGAAAGAGTACAGACAAGAGCAACAAAGATGATCAGAGGACTGGAGGCTAAAACATATGAGGAATGGTTGCTGGAATTGGGTATGTCTAGTTTAATGAAGAGAAGGACTAGGGGTGACATGATAGCAGTGTTCCAATATCTCAAGGGTTGCCACAAAGAAGAGGGAGACAAGCTATTCTCCAAAGCACCTGAAGGCAGGACAAGAAGCAATGGATGGAAACTAATCAAGGAGAGATCCAGCCTAGAACTAAGGAGAAATTTCCTGACAATTACAACAATTAATCAGTGGAAGGACTTGCATTCAGAAATTGTGGGTGCTCCAACATTGGAGGTTTTTAAGAAGAGATTGAACAACCATTTGTCTGAAATGGTATAGGGTTTCCTGCTTGAGCAGGGGGTTGGACTAGAAGACCTGTAAGGACCCTTCCAACTCTGTTATTCTGTTATAGTTTTAAGGGTGCTGTAGGGTTTTGGTGCTTCAGATTCCAGTACAAATTTATCTAATTCTCAGTGGAGATTTACAGACCAAAGAAGGCATGTTCTATTTAAGGTTCAGGTTTTCGGTCTGATAGATTATTCTGATTAATTTAAAGTTACAGGAAAATTCTAAGTATAAAACTGTCCTTTATAAATATTACCACATGATTGATAGGCTCTCTTTTAAAAAAATAAAAATAAAAAAAAATGGAGCACTTAAATCAGTATCGAACATGTTGAAGAGTTCTAATCTAGAACTTTCTTCAATTGCTGCAGAATAATGCAACATTGTGCATTCACATGGTCAATCTTGAAAACTAAAATAATTATCTAGTCTATAAAAGGTTTTAAAGGGTCTAGTCCTACTGTATACACTGTTGGCTTTTAAAACATCTAAGAAAATATGTTTTATAATTTTCCCCCCCTCACTACAGATCAACAGATTTAAATAGCCATGGGAAAATGTGTAGAAAACTGTGCATCCCACATCAGCAATAGATTTCAACCTTTGATGCTCTCCTGCCCAGTCATCTGTCTTTTTCAGAAGACAGAAAGCCAGTTTTCCTTGTTACCTCCTTTGTAGGAAAGCATGCTTTGTAATATGGGCATGAGTGGTTTCCTTCAGTTTACGCATAGCCCTGTGTTCTGAAGGCTTACCTTCAGACAAAAGAATATAGTTATCCATCTGCCAATTTGTTCTTTTTTGGTGGATTGCATGGGGTGATCAAGGAACAACTACCTGCCAGGTATTCTGCCAGATTTCAGCCATCCTGAATCTCTCCTTCATTGGAGGAAGCAGAAAAAAACAAGAGATAGCAGGAGTGCAAGTCCATGGCAATCTCAAAAATCCAAGGCTGTTTCCTTTGAGGGATGCATTTTTAAAAATAATTTTCAGTAAGAGATTTCATACAATAGTAAAAGCAAGCAGACACTATAAATTTATAGAAAAAAGAAAGAAAAGCAAGTTGATAAGTAAAAAAAAGTAATTAGAGGAAAGAAAATAAATAGAGAAAATAAAATAAAAAGCAGAAATATACTTTTTATTTAATATGTAAAATCAGTTTCTGACCTGATTGTTTATCTGCTCTCTTCAAGGTTACATCATAATTCCATTCTTCCCATATTTTCCCCTTCCTAATAATCAAATCCAGAAATCACCAGTTCATTTTTTAAAAATTTTCAGCAAAAAGTCCATAAAGGGTTTCCAGTCCTTTTGAAAAATATATATTGCCAAGTCAGAATTGACCTGGTGGGCCTGTACTGCCTGTTTAATCCATAAATGAGGATATTGGGTGAGGTGATCCGATATCTTGGGGTGAGTTATCACCAATATGCTGATGATACCCAGCTTTACATATCCAGAATGCAGCTGAATGGGTAGCGAATAGTGCCATTTATTCAACACATATAACACCACTCCTCTGTGAACTGCATTGGTTGCCTTTGTACTTCTAGGTGAATCCAAAATGCTGATTGCCACCTTTAAAGCCTTCTTTTGGCCACAGCTGCCACCTGCTCCTCGAGCAGGAGCTGTGAGTTCAGGAAGACCCAAACACACCAGCTCAGTCTGGGGAGGTGCCACCCTGCCCAAAGTCAAAAATGAAAAATCATTTGGTCCTGGGGGTGGACCAGATAGCCACTCCATTTTGCCAGGGTTAGTTGAAGCTGGTTCCTTTCCATCCAGATCATTACAGGTACCGCCACTGGATACTTCCAACATCATCATCATCATCATCATCATCATCATTATTATTTTTATTATTATTATTATTATTATTATTATTATTATTATTATTATTATTATTATTATTATTATTATTATTATTATTATTATTATTATTATTATTATTATTATTATTATTATTATTATTATTATGTAAAAAAAAAAAAAAAAAGGTGCCGGAACTCACACACGTCATACCTTGCCTACCCTACAAGGTTTACCTTTGTAGTTAAAAAAAAAACCTTCAATTTTTAGTGTATCTAAAAGACTAGGATTTTGTTCAAGGTAAGTTAATACTATTAATGTTACCATGCACTGTGTGGTTTTAAATTACAAGAAGGCATTTTATTAATCTTTTGGGACATTTACCATTGGCATATACCCATTTACTTTAATGAGTGGAAATGTCAGTTTTCTATGTGGAATGAAATTGGCCCAATAAAACAAAATTTGGTTGCTTGTAAAAGATTGAATTATTTTTAAGAAGTTGTCAAACAAGGTGGAAAAATTTACATTTGGAGTTTAATATGGATATTGACTTGAAACAAATTAAAGTTAAAACTTTGTCAGTGAACAGATTACTTTTAATTTATCTTTAAGTTAAACCCAATTTAATAAATAGATCTGATTAAACCTCATACTATAGGTCTACCTTTACATCTGACCAATACATAATTAATATATATTATTAATAATAATAATACCTCCAAAGCACAAGACATTGGCTTTATTCTTATTCTTCCCCTCTGCAGTTTGAATATAAAGTAGAAAAGACTAAAAAGAGATTTTCGTAGACATCCCAGCCTTTGAAATACCCAAGGAACTGAAACAGCAAAGTTTTGCTGTCGGGCAAGCTTCCACGCCAGCCGCCTTTCTTTCCTCTCGCTTTGCCTCTTTTTAACTTCACACCCCACCTTCTGTAAGTGAAGGCAAAAAACTCACTCACCCTCTCGTGAAAGATGGCCTCCATGTTTATGTGTCTCCCACCGCCACCATCGGCTTCCACACCACATAGTCCGACCCAGCCAATCAAGCCACGCTCTGGCTGTGGTGCTCCAGCACCTCATGGCTCCTAATAGAGGAGGCAGACAGCGCCGGAGGGGACCCCACTCACACCGTACCACCGCAGGGCATTTTCAAAAACAAATGAGGATAGGAAGGGAAACAATAGGAAAAGAACGCAGCTCTGGAAAATCCGTCGAAAAAAGGCGCCGGAACTCTGTTCTGGTGCATTCTATGACAAAAAAAGCCCTGATTATTATTATTATTTGTCTGGCTAGGGGTTGAGATATATATAATTGGGCATCATCAGCATACTGCTAATACTGAACCCCATACTGGTGGATGACCTCCCCTAGCGGTTTCATGTAGATGTTAAAAAGTAGTGAGAGACTCAGGCCCTGAGGCATTAGGGGGGCCTTGGGCTTGACCTCTCCTCTCCTATCAACAGCGACTGGAGCCATCCAGGGAAGGAGAATCACCACAGCACAGTGCCTCCCTCTCTCAGTTTTAGTTTTTAAGATGATTTAATATGTCTTTTAATCTTTGATTGAGAGTTGTCCAGAGCTGGTTGAAAGATAGGTGGCTACATATACGTTTTAAACAAACAAACAAACAAATAAAATTGATTTTTAAGCTAATATGAAAGGAACATCTAAAAGGCCCCAAATAAAGAGTTAATACCAGAGCTCACCATTCCACAAATTACCTCCTATGTGTATATTTATGTCATCTGAATGTCAATTTATACACAATATAAATTGCATCATTAGGCAAATAACAATTTTACATAAATGACTTAGCTTATGTAAATTGTGCATGTGCCAATTTAACAGAGGTTTTGATCTATCAGACTTCTCTTCCCCAAATTCAGCCATAAAATCAAGATTTCACTGTAGTTATGAAGACAGCATCTATAGTTCCCGCTACTCTCAGTATATTTTCCCTCTACTGTATCTAATCATTTATTATCAATTCACTGAAGAATTCTGCAAAATCCAAATCCTAAATACCTAAGGGGGAGAATCAAATTTTTGTTTACAGTTCCTAATTTTCAGCATAATTTATAATCCATGCAGAAAACTAGAAAATAGATTTAGAGAGATTATTAAAATTGATTTAATCCAGATACCTATATATATATATCAGATTAACCAAGGGTTAAGTATTTTATGCACATAAGTAAGAATAAACTTTTACATGCAAATTCACTTTAGAACCAGAGGTTTAAAGAGTCCTTTAAATGCACATTAATCTTAGCATCTCAAAATACACTTTAAACAGGTATTTTAGTGCCTCAATTATTTTTAAACAAGTACTTACATGCTTACTACACAACCTGGAATCTTGATAAGAAAGAGAGAAAGAAAATCTTATTGCTGACTCTTAGACCCATCTTTCTGAGAACAAGCCCCATTGATCTGAATAAATCTTGCTTCAGAACAGACATTTTAAGTATTGCATTATTAATATGCTTTAACACATGCATTGACTAAAGGGAGAATGGGCAATTTTCATTTAAACTTTTTTTAAAAAAATGGCACAGACGTGAACTTCTAGTGAAAGTATGGAAATAATTTCTTGACAGACATTCTTCAACATCTCAAAATGGAGTATTTGCATGAAGAATCAAATAACATGAAAAATTAATATCACTAAGTCCTGTTCCTGATTGGATTTTGTTTTAATAGACTAACACAGCTGCCTACATTTTTTTTAAAAAAAAAATTGAAGTCAATAAACTTCTCTGCAGCAAGAACAAATCCATCAGTGCTCCCAGCTTACAGCTGAGTTTGCAATCTGAACAGTTTTATATGCGCACAGAAAAATATCAGCGATAAGAACTGCAACTAAAAATAGAGATTCTTATGGTACCTAAAAGACTAAACCTGATTACTTTAGTCTTTAAGATGCCTCAGCAGTCGGGGTTTGTTTCTCCTGGAAACCAACTTTCTAAAAAGCAATGCTTAATAGGTTCCATGCAGGGATGGTCTATTTCACCAAGGAAATTGATACCTCAGTAAATATGGGAAGATAGTGAAAAGCTGGTTGCTCTCCTTTGCTGAAGGACAATATATTCTGGACCCCCTCAAACATGTACTACTGTCTCAAGCCTGATGGAAGACACAATGTGATCACAAGTGCTGAAGAAAATTTCAACTGCCAATCCACTAGCTTCGATAATCAGTAGTAACAGTAATTCAGTAATAGTTGATGTGCACGTGTTCTTTGCCTCAGGCAAAAAAAAATGTCTTGGACTACACCTGTTTTCATGTGAGAGATATCCTATTTACACTAAGTGAACCTGCTGGGCATAGCTATAGTATATATTCTTTGCAATCCAGGTGAGACTGGCCAGTGAAGAAAAACATGTGGAAGAAATTGTGGGGGCAGCAAGGTGGAGAAATAGGGCAAATCATCATAATAACAATAATGGAAAATATTAGAAGGAGAAAAGCAATGAAGGACATCTTCAGAGAGCTTTTGGAACAAACAGATCTGTATGCTCTTGATTAGGTAGATCAGGTGTTGTGATACTCTTGGCTAATGTCTTTATTGTTTTGCTTCATTGTCTTGCTTTTTTTGTTTGTATGTTTATATGAGCCGTGGTGGCACAGTGGTTAGAATGCAGTACTGCAGGCTACTTCTGCTGACTGCCGGTTGCCAGCAGTTCGGTAGTTCAAGTCTCACCGGCTCAAGGTTGACTCAGCCTTCCATCCTTTCGAGGTTGGTAAAATGAGGACCCAGATTGTTGGAGACAATATGCTGACTCTGTAAACTGCTTAGAGAGGGCTGTAAAGCATTGTGAAGCGGTATATAGGTCTAAGTGCTATTGCTATATTGTTAACCACTGTGTGTTTATTATGGGATTATGGTAGTGTAGAAATTTGAGAGATACATTAATAAATTAAAAATATACATTAAATTACATTATTTCTGTTGCTAGCCATAGGGGCATTAGACTTTTGTAATTTGCTAATAGCTTTTTAAAAAGTATATACTCAGTTGTCTGGCCACTCACCAGGTTAACAAAAAAGCCTAAAGCAAATCCAGTTTCCAATTTAATATATTTATTAAAGAATCCAATGGAGAAGAGTGAGAAATTATTATTTTCTATTTAAAGTAAAACACTGAGGAAAAAATACTTTGTTAGTTAAACACATCAGACTATTAGAAATTTTTAACTGTGTGGATATTTGCAGGTTTGTTTCCGGCTACTCCACAGCAGGGTCTGACCTTTCCTCAGCCAGCCATTTAAAGTCAAAACAAGAAAAGCTTCCCAGATACAGGAGTTGTTTTTAAGAAAGGACATTCAAAGGAATCAGTCATAGAGATTCAGGCAGGTTGTTGGACCTGACATGAATGCATATGATTTTTACTTAAAGGAATGGTTTAGAAAGTGATAAAAGGAAACCTACTTCTGCCTCAGAAGGGCATTTTAAATGAACTTTTCACAAAATCATCAATGCCCACTTCATATACAGCACTCAAGGAAGCTATCTGCATATAAATAGCTATATATATTGAAACTCAACATTAAGAAAACCAAGATCATGGCATCTGGCCCTCTCAATTCCTGGCAAATAGATGGGGAAGAAATGGAGGTAGTGACAGATTTTATCTTCCTGGGCTCCAAGATCACCGCAGATGGGGACTGCAGACAAGAAATTAGAAGACGCTTGCTCCTGGGGAGGAAAGCTATGGCAAATCTAGACAGCATACTAAAAAGCAGAGACATCACCCTGCCAACAAAAGTACGTATAGTCAAGGCCATGATTTTCCCAGTTGCAATGTATGGCTGTGAAAGTTGGACCATAAGAAAGGCTGAGTGCCAAAGAATTGAGGCCTTTGAACTATGGTGCTAGAGAAGACTCCTGCGAGTCCCCTGGACTGCAAGGCGATCAAATGGTCAGTCCTAGAGGAGATCAACCCTGACTGCTCTTTAGAAGGCCAGATCCTTCTAAAGTTGAAACTCAAATACTTTGGCCACCTAATGAGAAGGAAGGAGTCATTGGAGAAGAGCCTAATGCTGGGAAAGATTGAGAGCAATAGAAGAAGGGGAGAAGAATAGAAGAATTATATATATATATAATTTTTATAATCACAAGTGCTTAATATTTTATCAGCAACATATTGTCTGGGTTCCAACATTTAACTAATACATGTTAAATTCCTTTCTCTCTACCTCGTTTTTCTAGCCATTGATAAAAGGTATTTGAAGTTTTAAAGCAAGGTTTTGTAATATCATGGTATAGAATTAGGTTGCCACGGGTACTTACTCTTTTGATTTCTATCTCACCTTTCCTCCTGGACAGCCCCCAAATCATCCAGTGAGCTTCTATGCCATAGGGATTCTGAGGTACCTTAGATTCTAGGGTTACTCACAATTACTCCTACAAGATAGCCATAATACCACATTGGCTCTCTAGGAGTCATCAGAGACTTGGGAAAGATCCTTTGAGTTTTCTTAAAAACATACCCTTCTGTGCAATTAAAATCAGATGCTTCTTCATACCATTCCCAAAATGGTCAGAAGTTCTTGATAGAATGTTCATGATGGCCTGGTCCTCAAGAGGTTATGCTCCAATATAAGGAGACAGAAACATTAGGAATTAGGGTTACATAGTCTAGTGTGTTTCACAAGCCCAAACTGTTTATAGAAAAAATAATCCTAAAGAATTCAACTCAAGAAGAGTTATTAACAAAATGCTCAGGATAAAATCAGCCTTTAATAGCCTTTTTAAAAAAATAACATGAACTGAATTCCATATGAACCAAAAGGAAGATATTATGAGAGCTGCTCTTTGGAGTTGTTAGAGTTTCCTTATGACTAGAGAGAACATTCTTAAACTCACTGGAATCAGCCAGTGAATGTGGGGCAAAAATTGAGGACACTATCTTGAATTTACAGAAAAGGCAAGATATAAATGTAATGCATACATAAATGTAATACAAAAATAAATGAAATATAATGTAAAGATTCAAAAAAAGATTTGATAAATATATGAAAAAAGATAGTCACAAAAGAATTGCATTAGAAATGACTGAACCTGTTTGCTAAAGAGCCAATAGATTAGGGCATAATGACTCTATAAACAACTCTTTAGTCCTATCAAAGGCATTGGGGAGAATTGGAAGTCTACCTGCCTGACATGTCCAATATATGTATCCCAATGAGACATTGATCAAAAGTCCCTCAGTATGACATTGCATGTAAGGATATCCCAAAGTAAGCCCAGGAAATGTCAGGTGAACAGAAGGATCAGCAAACATAAATGCCACTTTCCCCTGTCACAGAGTTGTGGCTGTATAAATGGAAAAGGTCAATTAGGGAAGTGTGTAGTGGGGTACCCCAGGGCTCTGTTCTGGGCCCAGTGCTCTTCAACATCTTCATCAATGATTTGTACGAGGGGATAGATGGGGAACTCATCACATTTGTGGATGACACCAAGCTGGCAGGAATAGCCAACATTCCAGAAGACAGGCTTAAGATACAGGAGGACCTGGACAGACTTGAACACTGGGCGCTATCTAACAAAATGAAATTCAATGGTGAAAAAAGTAAGGGAAGAAAAACCAAATGTACAGGTATAGTATAGGTGGTACCTTGCTCAATAGTAGTAACTGTGAGAGGGATCTCGGAGTCCTAGTGGACAATCACTTAAATATGAGCCAGCAGTGTGCTGCAGCTGCAGCTGCCAAAAAATCCAACACAGTGCTGGGCTGCATTAACAGAGGGATAGAATCAAGATCACGTGAAGAATTAATACCACTTTACAATGCCTTGGTAAGGCCACACTTGGAATACTGCATCCATGATGTAAAAAAGATGTTGAGACTCTAGAAAGAGTACAGAGAAGAGCAACAAAGATGATTAGGGGACTGGAGGCTAAAACATATAAGGAACGGTTGCTGGAATTGGGTATGTCTAGTTTAACGAAGAGAAGGACGAGGGGGGACATGACAGCAGTGTTCCAATATCTCAGGGGCTGCCACAAAGAAGAGGGAGTTAAACTATTCTCCAAAGCGCCTGAAGGCAGGACAAGAAGCAATGGATGGAAACTAATCAAGGAGAGAAGCAACCTAGAACTAAGGAGAAACTTCCTGACAGTTAGAACAATTAACCAGTGGAACAACCTGCCTCCAGAAGCGGTGAATGCTCCAACACTGGAAATTTTTAAGAAGAGACTGGACAGCCATTTGTCCGAAATGGTGTAGGGTTTTCTGCCTGAGCAGGGGGTTGGACTAGATGATCTCCAAGGTCCCTTCCAACTTTATTATTATTATTATTATTAGATACTCTTCAAACAGCCATAAGTATTACTAATGTGGGCGGGAATTTTGTAATTCAGTAAAAGACCTACTACTACATATGTAGAAGGTCCACATTCAGTTCCTAGTACTACAATTTATTGCAGATTATGAGTATAATTCTTAAATCATATTTCAGAAGTAAGATCTATTGATTTCTAATTAACTAGTCCACTTACAAGTATTCTTTGAAATCATGGGAGGCCATTTAGTTAGATCAGGGGTAGGCAACCTTGGCTCTTTTATGACTTGTGGACTTCAACTTCCAGAATTCCCGAGTCAGCATGGCTGATTCAGGAATTCTGGGTATTGAAGTCCACAAGTCATAAAAGAGCCAAGGTTGCCTACCCTTGAGTTAGATAGATGAATGGCCTGGTTTCAAAAAAGGCAGCCTCTTCTTATCCTATCTCATTGTTTCAAAGAAAATATTCTTTTTCATTCCATATAGCATTTCTATTATCAGCCCCAACTCCAAGTAACTAAATCTAATATTCTTGGATACCGAACCAATCCATATTCTGATATAACTATTGGGACAAATCTAGTTTCCATTAAACTATATAGGTTTTTCATTTCATTTGCCAGTTGTACATAGTTGAAAGCCCTTTACTCTCCAATTCTGATATTATTGTCAGCTGTGACAGCAATTCTATTAGCAACTCACAGTGGTGCTTCCTGTTAATTAGCATGGCATCCAGTGAGACGCAGACATGAGTTTATTAGTAAATGATTCCCTTGATTCTGGTATAGTCAACCTTTCATCTTTTATAAATACTTTTCAATGGGGAATCATAGAAATTATGAATAGAAAGAATTATTACTGCTGTGTCATCAAACACAATAATTGGTGAACAGTTTTTTTCTACTTCATGATACTTAATGTTTTGTTTTTAGTTACCTGTGGACATTTTCTTTATGTTGATTAATAGCAAAGGAATGAAGTCTGGATGTTTGATTCTGATGAATTTATAGAGTCACTGTTTTAATAGAAGAAAGCAATCTTTCAATATATGTTGAATGCAAACAAGAAATAGATCAAAGTACTATATTGATTAAAGTACTATATAGATCAACATACAATTCAATACTATACAGATTTAAAGGATGTGTGATTGCCTCTTTAGTATATTCTATTAATTTGTTGATCTAAAGAGAATTTTATATTACATTTTAGCTTATTTTATTAACATTTATATTATAAAGCAAGATTAATGTCATACTGTATACTCAAAATTTCAATTAAAACAAATCAATACTTTTAATGTCACAAACCTAAAAGAGGTATATCAATATTATTATTTAGAAAATAATATAAATGGTTAATGGGAGGCATTAGAATACTCATCAATAAACTAATAACAATGAATTATGGATTAAAAAATAGCCTAAGAATAGGAGTAGATCACAAAACAATCAAAGTTATCAACTGCAGCTTTTTTTCCTTTTCAATATAATCAAGTCTGATGGGAAAGGATTATGTAGTCAGAAATATATTCCATTTTTTATATCTTCCTTACAAAATCAGTCCTAGATAGTGAACCAAAAGATAGAAGTGTAATAGGAAATTCAACTTGAAGAAATAATAATTGCTACAACTGTTCCCCAGTACATTATGGCTGTTATTCACAAAATACTCCTATTAGTATGATTGATAAGACTGAAAGTGTGGATTATAGCTAAAACTCTTTTTTAAAATGTCAAAGTACAGAAACTGTTCACTTCATTACTTATTTTCAAGGAGTGTGAGTTGTCAAGAAACCCAAGCCCCAAAAGTTTTTGAGAAACTCTAGAAACTTTAGCAGACGTTGCAGAAAACATATACACTCTGTCAGAGTATATCTACAAGATCCTTGCAGAGCAAGAAGCTTTGGGGAATGGTTATCCAGAAGCAAACAAATTATTATCCACCACTCTCCCAAAAAGAAGAAAAGGAGCAGTAGCAGTTACTACTATTATCAGGACTTCTAACTGGGGGGGCTCATCTGGTAATGAAACATCAGCAAGAAAACAACCAAGCTCAGAGAGCACCAAAGACCGCACAGTTCAACCCTGAGTTACAAACATTCTCTGAAAGCTGACCATTTGTAAATTATAATTATAATTATCATCTCAGAAATTCAGATGTCTATTCTTCGCATATACATTGATGGCATCTGAGCCGCATTTAATGGACAAAGAAAAGAATTTGAAGTCGTAGTTGAAAGCTCAGTGAAGACATCAACACAATTGTACAGTGGCTGCGAAAAGGCAATTCCAGGCATCTGGGAAAAGGGGTTGAAAATAAAACTGTTAGCATTGTAATGCCTTTATACAAACCTATAGTATCCACAGCTGGAATTCTGTGTGTAATCCCCAGCTACCACATTTGAAAAAGCATATAATAGAGCTGGAAAAGGAGCAGCAGAAGACAACCAAAATTATTAGACAACTGTACAAAATAATGGATGGATGGAGAAGATAGATAGGGAGAAGTATTTCTTTTTCTCTAAAAATACTAGAATTAGAGTTCACTCAATTAAATTGACTGGAATGACATTTAGAACAAACAAAATTATTAAGCACATTTTCATATGGTGCATTGTTAACCTGTAAGATAACCTGTTAACCTGATGATGGTCACTAACGTAGATGGCTTTAAAAGAAAATTGGATGAGTTCATGAAAGGCAAATCTATTGAGGGCTATAGTTCTTGAAGATTTAATTGTACCTCTGGGATGGGATCAACTTGTCTTCAAATAACAATTGTGCACATGTCCATCTCAGAGGCATTTATGAAAAGCAAAATGCTGGATAAATTGAAGCAGCAAGCTATTTTTATATTTTTCTGCATAAGGGGACATTGTATTTTACTGTTCCTTTAGAAAATGCTGGGTTTTATATCATCCACCAGACATGAATTAGTGACATTGTGAAATAGAAAAATGAGGTGAGAAATGCCTTAATTCAGAATTTGAGCATCTAACTAACAGTACTGGTTTCCAGCTCAGTCATTATTACTGTCCCTCACTTTTCTGATTTTCTCCAGCGTTCAATAGCTATCGAGTATTCACAATCTACATTGGATTGTTTTGTAGTGCTTCTTCTAGGAAAAGACTTTTTATCTCTATGCAAACCATGCCTCTTGATACCTCTCTTTGTATATGCAGACGTGTATGGGAATAGCTTTGGCTGCAGAAAGATCCAGGATCCAAGGTCGGAATATGGTAATTAGTATATCAGTTATTCAAGCTTGAAATCAAAATAATATTTTTCACCAAGAAATTCTGACTGCTGAAAAACAAAAAAACAAACAAAGAAAAAAATAATACCCAAGCCTTGTAGGGGGGAAACAATGTGCAAACATAATATTCATTCCCAAAAAAATACATAAAAATGAAAGAGCCTCTTCTGGCTGTTGCTTTGTTGGTTTGTGTTTTCAAGCTCAGAAATAATACATAGCAATTTCCAAGTGATATAAATGCCTGGAATAAAAATTGAGAAATGCTCATAAATGTGAATCAGCTGTAAAAAAAAAAAAAGAAGAAGAAGAAGAAGAAGAAAGAAGAAGAAGGAAGCAAGGGGCAGAAAATCAAATGCCTTGTAATCATTTTGAGGAGATGATGGAATCATGATTCCAACTATTGATATTCCACAAAGAATTAGGATGTTTTCATGTTTTAGTGTTCCAGTTCTTTTGTCCATATTAATACCAGTGTGGGCCACTGACACAAAAGTTTATAAGAAGGTAAATACATTTTCTGCATTTATTTATTTATGTATTGTAATGTATTATTATTCTACGGATCTTGTTAGCCATTTCAATTTTCTGTTGTGCAAGAAAGGTGAGAAAGCAAGAGTGCTATATACTGAATGAGATTGGAAAAATCATTCTGAGATATTATGGAATGTTCCCATTTTAACTCCTAAAAGAATTAAGCCATGCTGAATGAAATATATAGAAAAATCTTAGTTTCAGTTAGGGCAGGGAAGATTATTTGCATTTCCCATTTCACTTGGACTGCTCAGTTCAACTGATTAGTCTTCTATCCAGGACATAGCATATTAGTGCTGCTTGAGTAGAGTCCGCAGTATCATCAGGGACGTTACACATCTTCTTCATGACCTGTTTTCCTTGTTACCTTCTGGGAGAGGGCTTGGTGGTATCCAAAGCAGAACATCTAGATTCAGTCACAGCTTTGTTCCATATAGTATCAATCTTGTGAACTCTCAAGTTTCCTCTTTCCACTATATATTCAAAATTGACAGTGATTAATGTAAATATGTGTGTGTGTGTACATATAGTATATGTATATATATGTATGTGTGTATATATGTGTGTATATATATGTGTGTTTCCCCAAAAATAAGCCCTAGTTAAGACCCTGCCCACTCCGTCCCACCTCACTGCCTCAATGGGGCAGGAGGCTGCGTGGCATATCATGCTGCTGCCGCCATAAGGTGAAGCAGGTGGGGGAGGGGGTGGAGCTGCCCCACACGCTCTGCACCTGCTTACCAGTACTTCATCTCCCCCCACCAGGCCATTCCTTGATTGGCGACCTTTCACTCCTCTCCCGAGCCGGACTGTCATGCTACGGCAGATGCCACTGTGGGCTGCTGAAGGGGCTTTCTTTAAGCTTCACCCCGCAGATCACCTATGTGTGTGTGTGTGTGTGAGAGTGTGTGTGAGAGTGTGTGTGTGTGTGTGTGTGTGTGTACATATATATATATACATACACACTTTTTTTGAGAGGGGGCAACAGAATTTCATTTTTAATGTGTGCCAGTGTGCTAACAGTAAAAAATGGCAATAAATATTATTTTATCTTATCTTATCTTATCTCTTAGTTGAATATAAATCTTAGGGAGAAAAACAGGAAAAAGTGTGTATACGGAGGGCAGCTTTAAAATATTAATAGGATTTGCCACAGATTGCTCTCAAAGAGGTATGCAGTTATTCTGCAAAACAGAACCTGTTTCACACAGGTGATAATAACACACCTGTTATTATCCTGGTGCTTACTGAAAATATTCACTTCAAATCCAATTCCCGGATAACAGTGTTAAAAATAGTACTATAATGGCCGTTGTGGTGGTGAGCTGTCACTGTCTGAAGGTGCAGAGAATCATTGTAGCTGAGAATTCCAGCTGGGAGGTGGTTTTCAGCTGGCACAATTTCCCTGGATCAAAGGGAGATCATGTGATTAACTATGTGTACTCTGAATGGCATACATGTTAGAACAATAGAATAGAATAATAACTTTATTGTCCCTTTAAGTGTACATTAATCGGCATATATTAAAATGACATTTCATTGCATTCAGCTCTAAAAGGGTCACCACCTCCGAAATACACTACATAAATATGACAAAAATAAATACAGAATTATGCCTATACCCCATATATTATATGACACAGAGAAACAACAGTCTAGTTCAGTTATGTTTACATGTGCATAGCGAGAAAAATGAATCTTGTGAGTTTACCAGATGGATGGCATAGGATGGCATATACATTAATATACAAGGAATATGAAAATACACAGGCAGGATTTAGACTAATAACACTTCTAAATTTTAAAAGTTATCTTTATTTTGTTTTATTTTATTAGGTTTAAAGGTCACATGATTCCCCCAGAGAATTCCAAGCAGCATACACTTTAAAGGAGCAAAAGCAATAAAGAATCAAAAAGACAATGTATGTCCAGGAAAACATACTACATATATTACAAAAACAGACCAACTGGTTCTCACCACCCAATCTATCCAAAATATCAAGAGACAATATTCCAGAAAGGCTTTCCATAAAACAAAACTAAAAAAAACCAAAAAAAACCCTGTGCTTTGGATCCTCAGCAAAG
Source organism: Azemiops feae (assembly GCA_023970755.1). NCBI lineage: Eukaryota > Metazoa > Chordata > Lepidosauria > Squamata > Viperidae > Azemiops > Azemiops feae. Next base: position 1,434,603 of record JALGBA010000268.1, on the reverse strand, counting down.
GCGAAGTAGCAAATTTCTCTCTGAGAGAAGGGTATTATGAGCCTAACTCACTACAGAATCGCTACAAATTGTTTGCAACTGAAAGCCACTGGGAGATTGCTACAAAGTGACTGGGCTTCAGATTTCTTGCCAGCACAGACTCTATAATTCAGGAGCCAAATGCATACAAAATGTAGGTGGGAGTGAGGAACAGAGGTAGATAAACTTTCAGTCACATTCAATAATCTAAATAATTTTCACCTGTTCTAGGAAAAGCCTCTCCCTCCTTTTACCTGATGATCTCAAATATTTAATAACCCATTTCTGTAGATTTGTAAAATGGTTTATTAGATATTTCTTATGCAGTGGAATTAAGTGATCTTATTGTAAGTAAATAAATAAGGAATATATGATAGCTTCATTTCTAACATAACAATCACTCACACTTTCTAAATACAAAATTGGTTTCATTTTCATGAAGGAACGTTCCTGTTGGTTCTATTTTTCTTTTCATGTTGTATTTTTATTTCCATTCATCTAGCACTGATAATGTTACCTAGTTTGGGTAATGAGACATCTGCAAGAAAACCAAGCTCAGAGAGCACCAAAAACCCTTACTTTTATGTGTCGTTTTTGCAAATCTATGGATTTGACACCTAAAAAGTCTCCATATTGTAATGCACTTTTATGGAATGATCTGACGGATACTATAATAGTGGCTTTATCTTTTATTCAAATGTTTTATCAGTTGTGTCCTGTTTTCTGCTTCATTGACCATTCTGTTCACACTTAATCAAACAAACTCCACTGTATTGGAGATTCATCCAAAAACAACAATATCCAAAATCCTCAACTCTGTTTGCATCATTTTCATCCTGCCTCAGATTAATCTATTTGCAAACAAGTTTCCCCTGAGGAACAATTCACCCTTTGTTAACTTGGATACAATCGATAGTGAAGTTTTAAAAAGGCAAAATAAGTGAATGATGGCAGAAGGTTTGAATTGAACACTTACATTTAAATGGCCAAATTTCCTGATAAAGAGGGCATGAATAAGATGGGGGGAGGGGAAAATCTACCTGTATCTTTCTGTGGGGAGCTGATTGTCTTCTTTGTGGAGAATTGCTTTTTCTATCAGGAAGTAACTGCTTTGTTTGATTTAATAAGTAGGCTTCACCCTCTCATTAGTTGGTGGAGCCATGCTCCAGTCCTCTTTTCATCAAACACAGTGGTGGGATTCAAATATGTGAACAACTGGTTCTCTATGGGGATGCCACTTCTGGAAGTCCGTTCTGGGCCTGGGCAACAAAAAATTAGCTACCGGTTCTGCCGAACTGGTGCAAACTGGCTGAATCCCACCACTGATCAAACACCACTGCAAATATGTTCCTGCTTACTTTGAAGCAGAACATAAACATACCATCAGCATTTCAGGTCCAGAACTGCAGAGTTCTATGTGTTCATCTTCATTTTGTTTCTTAAGATACCACTAGAAGACTTATAATTCTTTTTTTATTTTTAGACTGCCAGGTTAATCATCCGTTAGGGATTATTTTCTTTATTAAGCACATTTATATGACTACCCAACTCACACACAGGTGACTCCAAGCATCTTACAACATTAAAGATGCCTCTTGAATCCCCCTGACAAACTTCTGTCTGCTTTCATGGTTTATTTGCTAGTGAACTTGTATCCTGGAACCTGGTTGCCTTAAATGCCCTCTACAGCAGGGGTGTCAAACTGCTGGCCCACAGGCCGGATGCATCATAGCGAAACCACGCCCACCCCATTGCCAGCAATGGCAAAAAAGTCACGATACGTCATGACACATCATGTGATGTTGCGAGTTTGACACCCCTGCTCTACAGTTTCTACATACTTAGCAGGAAATAGCTATAACTGGCAATCACAGCTCTCAGGAAACATCTCTTGCAGGCAGGATCTGTTCACAAGATTATTTTTTCACCAGTCAAGCTAACCATATAATCCTTATTCCCCATCGCCACCCCATTTCAACTTGAAATTCATGCCATCTTCAGTTTATTGGTCAGGCTACCTTAGTAATGTGTTCCTGTATACCCCATATTGATAGCAGTTCTCCAGACTTTGAGGCAGAAGTCTTTTCAAACCCTTCCTAGATACAATACAAAGCCAGAAATTTTTGAATCCAAAAAAAGTATATAACAAATGTTTTACATACTTAGCAGTCAGATTCTCCATGCTTCAGGAGATCAATAGCTCAGACTACTTCTGTTCCAAGAAATCCATAAACATATGTTCTGTCACTGAAATACAACTTGGTTGAATTTTAGCTAGCTAAAAAGAATCTGTCAGAAACTGCCATAACAATGCACATTATTGATTTTTAAAAGATGTACCAACAGATATGGGATATGGCTCTGTAAATCCTGCTCTGCTACTTCATCATGGCAGGGATGTTCCTGGGAGATATGAACAAAGAATACTGGGGGTATATGCCATGGGTTCATAATACCAGCAAAGTTTGATTTAATCAAGGAACATAAAAATGTGAATAAAATATAATGAAGTCCAAATAATGATAGCAGGTTCAAAAAACAGCCCTAGAATTGACAATTCAATTATTGAAGTGGTAGCTTCTTTTATCTTTTAGGATGAAATACCAAGAGCAGAGAAAGAAGCAATCAAGAAATATGCTACAGACTACCACTTGGTAGAGTAGGTATGTAGGCCTTGGAAATATTCAGATGCCATGATGTATCTATAACTACAAAAATCAGAGTAGTGCAAGTAATGCTATACCCTGTGACACTTTATGGAAACAAAAGTTGGACCTTGAAGAAATCAGATAAAAAGAACATCGATCCCTTTGAACTTTGGAGAAGAGTTCTGAGAATACCATGGACAGTCAAGAAAACAAGCCAATGGATCATGGGACAAATCAACCCAGATGTTATTGACCAGATACAAATAATTCAGATAATGGTTCAGATTGGTTCAAATGGTTCAGATTATTATACTTTAGACCAAAGGTGTCAAACTGCTGGCCACGGGCCAGTTTCATCATACCGAAGCCGCGCCCACCCCATTGCCGGCAATGCAAAAAGAGTCACGATATGTTGCGACACATCACGTGATGTGCCGAGTTTGACCCCTGTGCTTTAGACACATTATGCAAAGTCCTAATTTTCTGGAAAAGGCTCCACTGCTTGGAAAAGTGAAAGGAAAGAGGTGATTGATGCACCATTGGAACATTTTAAGGATCTGGTTAGGAACAGATAGCCATGGACAAAATCTATATATCTGGTTGCTAAAAGTCAACATCAACTTGATTGCACATAATCAATTAATGAGATCTAGGAGGCTAAATTGAACGAACAGAACAGAATAGAATAGAATAGAATCTGGGAGGGACCTTGGAGGACTTCTAGTCCAGCCCCCTGCTCGAGCAGGAGAACCTGTATCATCTCAGACTAGTGACTATCCAGTCTCTTCTTAAAAATCTCCAGTGATGGAGCACCCACGATTTTGTCCTCACTCTTAGGAAGTTTCTCCTTAATTCCAGGTTGCTTCTCTCTTTGGTCAGTTCCAACCATTGTTTCTTGTCCTGCTCTCTGGTGCTTTGGAGAATAGTTTGACCCCCTCTTCTTTGTGGCAGCCCCTCAAATACTGGAATACTGCTATCATGTCACCCCTATTTAGCACCAGAGTCACCTTTGTAGAAATGGTGCCATTACATCTTGTTTGACAGTAGGCTTTTAAAGAACACCTACCTGGAGATCAAATATTAATCTGACATTTGGAATACTCTAACTGGATTTACCTCTAGTGATAGCCTATTCCTAGTTCTGAATTTTCTGCAACATAGTACATACTCAGAATTGTCCCAAAGATACAGCAAGACAAATTGTCACTTGAAATGTTTTAGATGAATTACCAAGGCAATCTCCAGAATCAGAAAGATGGAATACATTTTTTTCCAGTGAATACTGAAAACTACTGATTAGTTCTATAAGACAATGAACAGAATCTTAGCACCCAAATGTTGTCCTGTCACATTTCAATTGTACTTCTTACGAAGCATGAAATAACTACTTAGGGGGAGCAAAATATGCTGAGCCAGCCCTGCTAGCAAAGGTCAAATAATTTAAATTGCTCTGTTATCTTCTTATCTGCATGCATCTAGTCATCACAGGTACATAAAAAAAATAAAACTTGAATAAATAAAGCAATAAAAATGATTTTTCTCCTTCAAGTTAAGTGCACAAGGAGTAAAATGTAATGTAAAAAACATAAAGTGGGTTGCTATGTAATTAACTCAAAATTTAATGAGCAGTAAAAAACAATTAAGCTGTGGTAATGCATTCAACCTGTATTTCTCTTTTATCCATTTAAACGGACTCTATAGGTGTGCAGTTGGCATAACAAATAAGCCATAAATTACGCCTATTATGTTGCAGTACATACTTGCCCACATAACAGTAGAAGGGAGACAAAAGGCATGAAATGAAATTTGGCTGGGATATAACTTCATTTGAGCAAAGCAAAGTCTTCACTGCTCATTTTGTCTCTGTTTTCAGCCAATTATTTGGTGACCGCCAATAGTTCACACCCTAAAGTTTGTTTAAAAGTGGACCGACCAAGCAGGTTGCTTAAAAATGCTAATTATTAACATCCTCTACACGTGGAAGGCAACAAATTGAAAAAGACATTATTTCCCTCTTTAACTTCAGAAGAAAATCCTTTTCTCAGACAGTGTATATTTTCCCCTATTGTAAGTGTATATGTGAGTGTTTGTGTATATAAACAAACATATATGGGGATTGTGTCAAGGTATCTAAAGGATGTTGCTTTCATCAGAATGATAAAAGCAGCATTGTGCCATTACGATTCAGTCGCTTTCATACATGGGTGCCCACAGACCAAAAGGTGCACACTTACAACAAGGGCAGAACTTGAATCCAAATGGCATGACATTGCTTTCATCATTTGCCTTCCATGACCTGTGCTGCAGAAACCTTTGAATTGTGCAAAGCCATGAAAGGATGCTTGGCTTCCACAATGCACTGATTTGAAGCACTGCCTCAAAGCTGCTTTGTGTTACTCTGATAGCTTTCCCACTAATTCCTGGAACTTGAAGTGGCTTCTCTCTCTGTACTGAATGAACTATATGCTTTGGATATTGGAATGAAATAAAATAATTAGACCAAGACAAAACCAAGTGTGATTATCTTTTCCAAAACCTAGCATATAGAGCTTACTCCATTATTTGATAATACGAGGCAATTGCCTCATCAATATTATCTATATCTACATCTACATCTATCTATATAATTATTGTATTTACTTTACTGTCAGGCAGCAGGAGAGAGATTAATAAGATATACATAACAAAACAATTTGCCTGACATAAGCTATAATGTGCCTTAATTTGGGTAGCTTATTTTACTTGGGAAAGGGGGAGGAACATTTTGGAATTTTATCTAAATAAATCAACTCAAGATTCATCTACTTCTTCCAGTCACTTTCTCTAGGATTAAGGCATAGTCTGTGATCACAGAAGTAAAATTACAATTCTACAGTGTCATAGAAGAACAAGAATTAACCAAAATGGTTGGAAGCTGAGACCAAATAAGGAAGTTCAGCTTGATAGAGATCATCATGTTATGGTCTCTTCATATATCATGAACAGATTTCTTGGAGCTGGAGCCAATTTGAACAACTCTCGGCCAACCCAATTATCAGACAAAGGAGAATATAGAAAATAGGAAACAATGAAGACCTACACTAGAGGCAATTCTAAACTGCAGTTTGTTTCTTAAGCCAGCCTCAGAAATTCCAACCCAGTTTGTAATGGGTTGGCAACAAGATAGGGTTAGTGCTTAGACTGGACTACAGCCACCATACAGCCTGCTTGGTTGTTCCCTTGCTTCTTGCCCTTTCCATCTGGATGGATCCTATGTAGATCAGTCTGCAAAGGCTTCCTTTATTCAGCTTTATGAAAATGAAGTAACTATGTTTTTATCTTGCAAGATAAAGGGTTTTTTTAAAAAAAAATGAAGGGGAGGAAAAGGAAAGGTGATAGTACAAGGGGAATATACTTCACCCATCCTAAAAAGAAGCAGAAATGATGCCCACTGGGAAATATAAAGACTGAACGGAACATGAGCTTCAAGGTTGAGGATGGTTCATTGCCTTAACAAGCCATTATTGGTTCACACTCAAAAATATATTTAAAAACAACTATTTCTAACCAGCAGAGAACATAACAACCCAGGAGCCCTGGATGAAATGGCTGCCCAGGGCAGCAACCAGCTGCTAGGGGGGGGGGAATATGCCAAACACTGTAGCCAATTGGAACTGGTGCTGCTAATATGGAACCGAGATTTTCTGCTCTAAAGGGTTTTAAGAGGACTGGGGTCAGAAAACAATATGTTTTAATCAAAATTAGAGAGTATGGGCACAGGGTATATGTGGCATGGGTGGAAGAAGGAAGATGAAGTCACTCATTCCAGTGCTATAAGAGTGATAAGAGGCCTGTATTGGTGATGGGCCAAGCAGAACTTGCAAAACTGCCCTAGAATTATCTTTCAGAAGAATCTTTCAGACAGAAATATATGTGTATCACAGAAATAATCTCTGGAAGATAAATAATAACTGTAATCTTAAACATTCGGGCTGAGGATATAAATAATCCTTTATTTTTAAAAGAGTGTTTTGTATTTTCTAAGTGGCCTTTCTATTCATGCTCAGTTGACTTCTTGTCTGTTTATATAGTTCTAGCTTCATTACGTATTTCCCAGGCACTGATAATATCTTGGTTTCTAAGACACTTAGAGTCTTCAGTAAAATTCTTTCTACAACCAACTGACAAGTTTAGGTAAACCTTGTCTTTAGACAATGAAGGGAAAAAAAAACAATTGAACCAAGGACAGCCTGTAGCTGCCATTGATGTTTACACAAAGGAGTGGGAAAAGAGGCATGGGGAGTCGGGGGGGGGGGGCTAAAAATCCAACATTATTGACAAAGTTGGCTAAATTGCCATCTCCTCTTATTGGCATAACTGAATGCTTTTTCACGCTGCCATTTCACACTATACCTTTCTGCCATATGTCATAAACAAGTCAGAAGATTTCACTGTGAAAATGGAGGCATTCTAAGAAAAAGGAATGGGTTGTGGGTTTACTTATACATCTATGACTTGCTGCCCTCTGAAATGCTAAAGTTTGCACTCCACGGGGTTACTTCAGAGAAAATGTGTAAATGGATTAGTCCTATCCATGCATGGATTTTTATCTTTAAGTTTTCACAGATCAGATACTGTATCACAAGAAATTATGCAATGGGCATAATCTTCATATATTGGAAATGGTTTTCAATATCTTGTTTGCGTAGGTAGAGCAATATGTATGTAGGCGTATCCCAGATCTGGCTGAAGGGCCACAACTGGTTTCTCCCCAAAATGCTGTCCAACTATACTTTTTTTTAATGAGAGAGAAGACAAAAAAATTATAAATATATAGTAAGAAGCCATAATAACAAGAGTAATTAGTTTAAATTGAATAAACATTTTGGAAGTGCTCAGTGGTGAGATTCAAATATGTGGACAACCGGTTCTCTGTGTGGATGCCGCTTCCAGAAGTCCATTCTAGGCCTGGGCAACAAAAAATGAGCTACCGGTTCTGCCGAAGTGGTGCGAACTGGCTGAATCCCACCACTGGAAGCACTGCTCCAAGAATGGCACTTAAAGGATAAATATGGGCCTTGCCTGGTGAAAAACTGTCCTCTCCTGTAGGAAAAAACAAAGATCCTGCCTAAGTTAAAAGATGATGTGTGAGCAGAGAACCTTGCCAACTGAACCAGAGCTGCATCAGAACTGTCATTCAAAAGGGTGAATGGAATGTGCTGGAACATCTGCATTTAGCATCAGTGCTAAAAAATAAAAATCACAAAGGTTGAAATTGAATACAATTCCTTTAGTCAGAACCAAAGATTTCTAAATCAACAGAATCAAATGCAAAAGCAGCCTATTTTAACACACACACACACACACACATGCCTCTTTATCCTCTTTATCCACATGAGAAACTTTCATATTTTACTTGTCCAAATGTTATCCTATTTCATCAAGGCTCTTGGAGCTTCAGATAATCTCCAGACATTTCTAGCTTTGGGCAACAAGGCAACAATAACTGTGGGCAATTCTATATATAAACTGAAGCTTGAATTCCATAAATATGACAAATGGCAGAGTTACACTGATTGCTTGTCCTCTTCCTGTTCATCAATCTGCATATGTTAATACAGTTTACCTTACACAAGATGATAAAATCTATTACTTCACTCTCCAATGATCATATTAATTCAATTCCTTTCCTCCAAATGTTCCCCAAAGGATGATTCTATCACTTCAGACTAAACCAAATTATTCAATGGGGTTACTTAGTCACTCCTCCATGAACATACCCCCCCCCCATGTTTCTAATATGCAATATATGCTGTTTCTTTTGCACTTATGTTTCTGCTTATCAAGGGAACCAAAACCAGGAGGCACAGAGAATTGATCTCTCATTTAGGAACTTCAAGAAATTCAATCATGAATGTTCAGTGTATATTTTAAAGGACTATGTCAGGTACCTCTATCACTTTCCCTGGTTTATGGCTTCACAAACTTTTTTCCAATAAAAAGAGAAAGTGACAGTGGTCCATGCTCAAAACGGAGTTGTCTCTACAATGACTGTGTGAAAATAAGTCCAAGAATCTCGTGTGTGGAATCTGTTTGTTTTTTACATTTCTAGGTCACCCCACTCCAAATTACTTTGGGTAACTTCACAAAATTAACACAAACACAAACACACACCACAAACACACAAAGAGTACTAATAACAATACAGTATCCATAAGACAGTGGCCATTCTGGGAACAAAACCATCCATGTCTATCTTTAGCAGCTTGTCAATCCATCTCAGACCTGAAGGAACCGAGAGGAAAATCAAATTTTTAAGAGATGCTTAAAGACAGGGAAGGTCAGAGCTATGCAGATCTCCGATGAATGTTTTTCCAAATTATAGTCCTAGGACCTAGGCAGTCCCCAAGACTGCAAATTGGTACTCTGCCTGATTATTTGGGGGTCTTGTGAATAGAAGAGAGGAATGCAGTTCTATTCAAAGATACTTGCATTCTCCTGGGGTTCAAAGAGGAATACTCCTCTATATTGTGCATTTTTAAAAGTTCACAATTAAATTTACAATTTAAATTTGAATATTTAAAAAAATAACATTTCATCCCACAACTAGCCAATTCTAGCCTCCAGATCTTCCCTTAATCTCGTCTCCAAAGCCAGGTGACAACCAAGAGCACCCAGAATCACCTCTTGGTTCTGTTAATGTAGCTGTCAAGAGCCGGGGAAACCAGGAAATTCAAGCAGTTCAAATGAATATAAAGATTTATTGCTCTCTATAAGAATCTGACCAACTGGCCATTAAGGGAAATGAGCGGCAGATAAGAGAGGCATTCAAGGTGGGCTGGACTTAGATCTCTTGCAGGTTTGCAAGGACTCATGACTTATGATGCCTTTGACCCCTCCCTCGGGCTGAGCCTGGACATCTCCTACATCAGCCTTACAAGTGGAATTAGCTTATTTGGTTGTGTTTCCAGTCTACTCTACCTGGAAAGATAGCTAGTTGGTGTTTAAATGTTCCTTAGACCAAAGACCACTTTGTTGCCCTCTCTTTCTCCTTCCACTTATCACCCCAACAATTTTTCTTCAGAAGTTGTTCCTTCTTCTTACCAAGAAAACAATCATTCATTTACGTTGGTTCAGTGCAACTGGGCCTGTGTTTCTTAAGCTTCCTTAACTTTGCTTCCTCTTCTAGACATACACACACACACACACACACACACAAACACGCACATAGTACTGGAAAGCTATCTAGGAGCTATTTGAGAAAACATCATGTGGCAGAGATAAGGATAGGTGATATTTAAGCTAGTATAGCCCAAACTTTAAATACCTAAAGCATTCTATTTCCTGTTTTTTTTTTAATATGTAAGGCAGATAGTGCAATCTTTTCTGGGCTGAGGCCGCACTTGACCTTTAAGTGTCATGCCAGAGGCTGTACTCCAAAATGTAGATGGGGCCAGGACCATAAAAGCTAAATTTGATTTAATCCACTGTACATTTAAATGCAATTAAAATTAAATTGAATGAGTTAAATACAGTGAATATGACTATTCCTCATGTTCTCCTTTTGTCATATTAAGAATTATTATTTGGCAGCCATTTTTGGATGGACTTTGAAGACTATAATGAAGGCTTTTCTGAGGACTAGGTTGTGCATACCTGAAATAAAAAAATAAGAGTTAGGAAGAATTAGGAAAATATTTGTACGAACAAGACTACAGAAAATCATCAAGCATGTTTTTGTTTCACTGCAAACAACTACATTGAAGTTGCTTTGGAGAACAATATGACCAAATTTCTTCTAAGAACAAAGTCACCATGTTGCTTTATTTTGCATTGTTATAGAATTTTTTTTGTGACACACATTTAATTCGTCTGGAACAGTCCACTTCCAGCTTTGGTGAATTGTGTTGGAGAACATGCTTTTCTACCATCTCCAATATTACCTCATCAAAAAGACAGAGTTTTGAGTAAACTTTTGACTTTGATAAATAGGTCCAATAGAAAACAAGAAAATAGAAATAAGTCCAATTAAAGCAAGCTGAACTGCTTCACAGAAGCATATAGCTCTTTCCTTTAATGAAGAGAATCATGTGGCCTCCACAGCATTAATCTTATAATCAAAGAACATCTACCAGTAGTTAATCTAGCAAAATCCTAGCTAGGACTAATTAGTTTCACTCCATATGTCCTATCCTAGACCTTTTGGTCTAGAAGAAGAATTGAAAAGAAACCAATCGTATGACAATATTTATTGTTGTTTTTTTATTTTTATTTTTATTAGTTTATAATATAAAATACAAAAATACAAAAGCAAATAATAGAAAAAAATAGGGGAGGGAAAAGGGAAGGGAAAAGTGTAGAAAAGAAGAGAAAAATAAAAAAAAAAGGCATTGACTTCGGACTCCCTTTGGTGCAGTAGAATAAGATAGTAACATCAAACCTCAACTTTTTACTTTTACATAATTGATTAAACTAGCCATTTCTATAACAACAAATCTATCTAATCAGTAAAACCCAAAATCAAAGTTTCATTTTTTTCCCACCTCAAGCACAGTATTTGATGGAGTTAAAGATTAAAATCATTAAAGATTAAAAGTAAAAGATAGAAATATCAAATTGGTTTATTTGATCAAGGTTAAAATAAGACATTTTCCCAATCTTTTGGCACCTTTTTATGGACTTTTTGCTAACACCAGGATTGAAAAGTTGATATTTTATGGATTTTCTGACACATAAGGGATGGCATACGGGAGCAAAAGCTACTTGTTTAACCTTATAAGGTGTGATAGAAGGTAGTTCAGATTCCCAGAAGGGAGGGATTGCATTCCAGCCAAGCAAAAGATAGCAAAGTTTAGAAAGTTTGAGGGGAAGAAAGAGAGTCAGAGCAGTTCGTTCCTAGTTGTTCTCAGATTATATGTTTAATGTTGTCAGTGGTTTGCTTTAGTTTGGCAGGATCTCTGTCTATGGGCAGACACAATAAAACAAACTGCTTAAAAGAAGATCAGTGTGTCTTTCTTGGTTTTTGGGAACCTGACATAAAGGGTGAAGTGTTATTAAATTTGTTCACATTCTTGTCATGAAGGTTGGAAGTAACGTCTTTAATATTTTCTTCCTTTATTATATTCTTTTTCTTTTTTTTCCTGTACTTTCTATTCTTTCTTTTCTTTAAATTTAGTTTGTATAAGTTTTACTACAGTAATTACAATTCTCAATAAAAATGTATTTAATAGAAATGGCTCCTGCAGTTTTTATTAAATAAAGCTCTTCTTTAATATCCAAAGCAAAACATTATTGCCAGGGGTGTGCAGCAGAGCTTACATTTAGCATTGAGGCTGCAGTTGGTGGAGGCAAAGTATTTCACCTCATGAAGAGATCTGTAGCACCAATACAGCCTTAGAAAAAATGGTTTCTGATGTGTGACTACTATGAATACATCTGCACACTTACTTGGCCATTCTGCTGTTTAGAGGCAGGGAGGGAAGATCTGCTTTTGTGATTTTATTTTAAGAGAGATGTTGTCAAAAATTCATTAAAGTACATATTTGATGCTTGGTACAACTAAGTATTTTATTGAAACTGAAAACATTCCTACAGGAATCAAAACATATTAGTATTAGCATTAGTAATCTTCATCAAATTATCATTACAAGATCATCCATGTGGCAAGCAGAAATATTTAAAATATTCCCTCAGGGGGATTTTAACAAAAGAAAAAAGAGCATGAGAAGGTGAGAACAACAAGCTTTGGTGATGTATTTATTATCTTCATAGACTGCTTTGTCTTTTCAACTGCTGTCATGTTAAAAATCAACAAAGAAGTTAGCTGAACAGACTCGTGATATGAGCTACTACAGCTAACATATTGTCAAGATAAAAGAACAAGATTCATAAATGACTGTTAATAGGAAGTAAAATCAACACAAAAAGAATAGCCATTATGTGAATGGTGAGTAAGGGAATGTCTTTTTGATTCCTCAATCAACCCAGCGTTTTGATATAAAAACTATATGAAACCTCATAGGCGTACAGAAAAAGGATTCAGGGGGAAGGGGCATGCATGCATCAAGCTATCTATCATTTCATTTAATGTTCCTCCATACCTTTTTTATTCATGGGAAATATCCAGAAATTTAAATTGTGCTGATTGTCCACATGTCTATATATAAATTTTCAAGCTTACTCCTTTGCCACAAAGGGAGTCTTTCTTCCTGTGGTGAAAACTGTTTCTTAGACTTGAAAATATGTTATGGGATGGAATTGGCAAAATGTCAGTTGATATCTCTTTAAAAGTGCTTATGGCTCCTTGTAGCAACTGAGAGAATGGTACAGGTAGTCCTCAACTTACAACAGTTCATTTAGTGACCGTTCAAAGTTACAATAGCACTGGAAAAAGTGACTTATCACTGTTGTTCACACGACCATTGCAGCAACCCCATGGTCATGTGATCAAAATTCTGATGCTTGGCAACTGACTTATATTTATGATGATTGCAGTATCCTGGGGTCATGTGATCACCTTTTGGACCTTCTGACAAGCAAAGTCAATGAGGAAGTGAGATTCACTTAACAACTGCAGCAATTCACTTAACAACTGTGGCAAGAAAGGTCATAAAATGGGGCAAAAATCATTTAACTGTCTTGCTTAACAACAGAAATTTTGGGCTCAATTGTGGTCATAAGTCAAGGACTACCTGTATTCCCAGGTAGGTGTTGATTTTGGTAATGAGAGGATTTAATAATGAGAGGTAATGAGAGGTAATGAGCCCAAGAGAAAGATGGTCATAAGAATTCTATTACCATAAATTATCTTTTTCCTTTAGAGTACAGGTACTACAGTATTCTCTCAACTAGGTTTGGAATAGAAAGTTCATTGAAAGATTACTTGAACATCTGCACTCTGTCTTTTAGCCAAATTTGGGCTGAGCTTTATGGCAAACTGCCCCAGGGCCCCGTTTCCTATCAAGGCAAATAAGGGTCAAACTTATCCGAGGCTGAAGATCTAATTAAAAAGGGGCTGATACCATATTCCACATATGAAAATCAAAGAGCTTAGAGGCAGACAGCCAGAGACAGCTGGAGATCAGATAACAGATAAGGTGAGAAAAGTTGCCAGAGGTTTGTTGTTTCTACTCATAAAAAGAAGATGCATTTACTAAGGAGCATAGATGAGAGTAGAATTATACAGAACCAGCAAGTGTTCTGCTGGTTCTTTGGAAAATGCTGTCACATTGTAGAGCAGGAGTTCCATCTCTGGATGTTTTATTTATTTCTATATTTATTTATTCATTGTAATTTATATGAGTGCCCATCTTGCAAATGCAATTCTAGGTGGCTAACAACATGTTAAAACAATGAAAAGAATATTAGCAAAGGGTCAAAACTTACAATGGTCACTAAGCATAAACAAAAGCTCTCAACAGGTCATCTAGCTACCTGATGCCTTGGCCCTGAAGCTTGGGTGACACTGCAACACTGCATGGTAGCAGAAACTGAGTTTGTAAAAGCCTCAGTCTGAAAACTGCCCTGTTGCTATAACATATAAGGAAAACTCTGTTTACCGCTAAAAATAAGATGTTCTCATGTTGTCCTTTAAACAATCCTGAGACACAAATTAGAACAAGATTATAGTCTGTCCAAGTTAAGATCACTTGGTGAGGTATATTATTGAGTCCATATTCAAAATGCTCAGATTTAAACCCAACATACTTCCACTATACCACATTGGCCTATAGAACAAGATGCTTCCCACAATGAATGTTGTTCCGGGATATGTAATCCCGCTCTTTCTCTAAATGTCTTCTGCAGCTTCCTTCTACTAATATGTGTTATATTAGTCTGATCAATTAAACAGTTTCCCCCCCTCCACCATCCTTCTTGACAACTTCAATGAATGTGTTTAGTTTTGTTTAGCTGTGGTTCATTGATCACTTTTATTGTTTTAGCATTAGGAATGCAAAGCTTTTTTTATTATTATTTGAGATTGATTTTAATGAATTTTGTAATTAAAAGATTTTTGTTTTTGTTTTTTAATCATGGGTCTTACTTCATGCTTGATGGCGAAAAAAAAAACAAACCCCACCACATGAATGTAATGTTTATTTATCAAAGTGGCAAATTGCTAGTAATATATGCAGGGTGTTACTATGCACAATGAGGTTCGTGGCACAGTAACAAATTTTAATTAAGCAACGATAAGTTGGGGACTGAATGTGTTGCAATATAGGCTGTATGAGACCAATATTTCATTATACTCCTGACAATTGTCAATGTCACTTACAATAGGTTGAAAATTAAAATTGTAAGCATGTGCATGGTGGGACTTGTGCCTAATTAAAGACAGAAATAAAGTGATATTTGACCATGATGTGAAAGTAGGAAAATACTATAACTAGGTGGTGCACACAATGTATAAGCAAAATGGGAAGCTATCATTCTTTGATCCAGCATCAAAGTCTAGAAGGCAGTGGGTGTAGCTTTCCTCAGTGTCTCCCACCTCCCAGCATGCATACCCAATTTCCACATTCTCAGACATTCCTGCCAAGATCTAACATTTTAACCCAGTCCAGAGGCTCTTTTTAAGTATTCATTGGAACACTCCCCATTCTACATTCAAATACATTTTTACTGCATACTAATTCTTTTTCTCCGTTGTTTTTTTTCTGCTGAAATCAATTGTAGAGTAATTGACATGAAATACTAAAATGACTCTTGCTATTATATTTTAACAAATCAATTTTGCTGCCTTAAAAATATTGATTGTATTAAATTACATTTGAGATAGGAGCCCCTCCATTCATGAGCCTGGGGCAATTGTGCCCCCACACTGGCAATCTCCTCTTTGAAAAAGCCCAGCATATGCATTAAAACACACAGACACATACATGCTCAGAATTCATGGCAAATCACTGGATTTTATCTAGGAAATCTTCTACATAAACGTTCTGTATTAAGTTGCTGGGAAATATAGCATAGGTCAAAATCTTATACCTGTATGTTCTTGATCTTCTCCAGGACTTTGCCAAGAAACATAAACTAGAGTTGCCAGTATAGGTATAGATATAGATATAAGTATAGGTACATTTAACGACATGAGTTACAGATTAGAAATCCCCAACCTTCAGCTTCCAGTTTGCCATCGCGGCCGCCACAGACGCTGGAAGGCAAGCTCCGTCTTCCACGTTTGGTTTCGCTCTACTGGGGGACCCTGGAAAGGGTTGAAAGTCACCCTGTAGGGGTGACGAGCAAGGAGGGGACCCTTGACCCCACTCAATCCGGGGCAGCCCTCCAAACTGGCTATAGTAATATGGCCCATCACTAGGCTGCAGATAGCCGAAGTCAAACTTACCACCAAGCAATTGAAAGTAACGCAGATGAAACTGGGTGAGATCCGATCTTCTCTTTATCCTAAGTATTTTCTTTTCCTGTAAAAGCTGCTTGAAGTATCTTTCCACCTGTGAGGAGAGAGGGAAGGGAATTTCTATCCCACCCTCTAAGAATAGCAGTGACTGACTACCCAGGGGAATTAAAGCACTAAAAGAACAACTTTAATCTAATTGAATTTATATGTTCCTGCAACTTGGGGACCAAAATCTTTCCTATTTTTATTGGAGACTTTTGCTTTTATCTACAAAAAAGAAATAAAATTGGAAAAAGGATTATAAAAATTTTGGACTTAAAAAACCTTAAACAGCATCGGTGACATCTTGTGGTGACGTTTGGTATTACAACTTGTTATTTCCTAACAGAGACTTGGCTCGAAGCCCAGACCTTAGATAAGACTCTTCTGACCTTGGCACCACCTGTGAGAAACTCAGCTGTAAGAGAACAGCTGGGTGGCATAACTGGCCTACTTGAACTGTGAATGTAAACCTTTACTGACTTTTAGAGTTATATGTGGGGAATTGCTTTCCTATCTCTTTATTTGAGGAATATTGGTTACTATATGAGATGATGAAATACCTTGGATATAAAATCTTGCTTGACAAACGATTTCTACTATAAAGACTATTTATAAACACTTGAAAGAGATGGATGAAGACCAGGAAATGATCCTTTCCATGTTGAAAGCAATACATGAAACCATTCTTTCAGCTTGTGATAAAATAAGACCTAACATAAAAGATCAAGATGCCAGCTTAGATACACAAACCCAAACTTGACTACAACCAAAGAACTAACAATGCAGAAGATAACAGAAGAAGTGGAACAATCAAATATTAAGACAGAGGACTCAATTGACCAACAAATACAATTAATGGAAAATCCAGAAAAGGGAGTGACAACACTGAAAATGGAAAAGACTTTCTATATAAATCAGAAGAAATTTGAGAAAGAAGAACAGATTGAATGGAAGATAAACATATCATGGCAATTATGGGGAATTGGAATAATAGGGAGAAAACAATGAATACAAATGAGCTAGTCCTTCCAAAAAAAATGGCAATTAAATGGTCTCCTTTATTTCAAACAACATATATAATAATAGAGGGAGATCTATTTGATGATCTAAAAGCACTGATATGGAACCTAGTTGGCAAAGGAAGAAAGCCAGAATAAGGCTGAAGAAAATTGGGGTTTTGATTTATTAGAGGGGATTTCATATTATTAATTAGAGGGTTAAAGGGAGAAGTTGAGATAAGGGGAATTCTGGTCATTAGATTTAAAATATTTGGAAATTAGTTGAAAATAAAGATTTTATCTGTTTAATATTTAAAAATTAGACCTAAAAGAAAGAAAAATTAATTATTATGAATATGTTTGATTTATTGATTAACCCAGGTAATATATATAATGGTTTTGATTTATTAAAGGGGATATTGTATTATTAAGTAGATGGTTTAATATGGTGGGAAATAGATAACTTCTAGGAAATAGAACAAGATTATATTCAAATAGATAAAATGTGTATTTTGGATATTAGATTCTGTTATGAATTGAGATAAGGGAAATCTTGGGTACCTAAAGCCTGAAAATTATAAATATCAAAGGTTAAATTGGAATATTGATGGGAAACTAAAAATTGGGGGAAAATTAATAACAGGGTATGGATTGTTTATGAAGATTGAATGTAAAAAATAATTAAGACACGTATAAGCTAAAAATTTATTGATAAATGTAATAATGACATTTTTACTGAGTTGATATAATAAGAACTGTATTAGCTTAAATACGAGACAGTAAATGTTAAGGGAAAAAGAGAGGAAATATTTGATGTTGTAACTTGAGATTTGTACTAAAGATTTTGTTATCGAACTATTGACTAACCCAGCCACCATGTTGCTTTTTAAATACTTAAATATAAAATGGGAAAATTAATAAAATATTATATAAAAAAAGAAATCCCCAACCTTCCTTTTAGCTTGCCCTTAAAATGGCATGATTCTTTCATCCATCTACAATAAAAGAATGATCAACAGAGCAACTTTTTAAGGATAAGAGTTGAGATTGTGAACCTATTGAATTTAGTGCTTCTCAAGTTCTCATTTTTTTAGTCTTAAATGTGTTTCTCATTTCAAGTTTGCATTTTTAAGCAAAGCCTGTATAAAAATTTGCATTCATTTTTTCTGCATTTTACTTAATATACATTTTTCCATATTATTTCCTTAAGATGCATATTTTAATGATATTATCTCTCAGATATTGTTTTTTTTAACTGAACACATTTTTGGTTGGCAATTTCCATAAAACAGGCATTTCTGCATGCATTTAAATGTGAACTGCATTGTAACGTTCTAAACAGTAGAATGGCATACTAATGGATTCCATTGGCATTCTTTGGGGAAATAAGAACAGGCAACATTGTATGAAAATGTTTGCTTTTCTTTCTCTTAGTGCTTGTGCCACATGGTCACAGGGTCCTCTTGTTTTTATACTGCTCTTAATTATTTACAGCATGATAGAGTGAGGGAATTTATTTATTCTGTTTTGCAGAGCTGACACTTATCAGAGATCAGAAAGAGTGACTGGCCCAAGGTCTCTCAAGATGGTTTCCATGCCTAAGGGAGGACATGAATCTGGGTCTCTCTGCTTTCATTCCAGCACCATAACTACTTCACTGTGTTCAGTCTGAAAACACTGCATTGTTACAGAATAGAATTGGAAGGGCCTTGGAGGTCTTCTACTCCAACCCTCTGCTCAAGCAGGAGATCCTATACCATAGAGCCATGGTGGTGCAGTGATTAGAATGCAGTACTGTAGGCTAACTCATTGCTCACTCCAGTTTGATTCTGAAAGGCTCAAGGTTGTCTTGGCCTTCATCCTTCCGAGGTTGATAAAATGAGGAGCCAGATTGTTGGGGGCAATATGCTGACTCTGTAAACCACTTAGTGAGGGCTGTAAAGCACTGTGAAGTGGTATATAAATAAGTCTAAGTGCTATTGCTATTTAAGACAAGTGGATGTCCAGTCTCTTCTTAAAAAACCTCCAGTGATGGAGCACCCACAACTTCTGAATGCAAGCTTTCCCACTGGTTGATTGTTCTCACTGAGAGGAAGTTTCTCCTTAATTCTAGGTTGCTCCTCTCCTTAATTAGTTTCCATTGTTTCTTGTCTTGCCTTCTGGTGCTATGAAAAAGGAAGGAAGGAAGGCCTCCTCTTCTTTGTGGCAGCCCCTCAAATACTGGAACACTGGTATCATGTCACCCCTAGTCCTTCTTTTCTCTAGACTAGCCATATCCAATTCCTGCAACCATTCTTCATACGTTTTAAGTCTCCAGGCCTTTGAACTTCAGATTTGTACTCGTCAAGTTCATTAACATAAAAATACATTCACCATTGCCTGATCACTGTATACATTTATAGAACATTAGGTTACTGTTCCCCCCCCCCTTCCATTCAATCATGTCTGATTGTCAGAGACGGGCAGGACAAGTCCCTGCAATTTTCTTGGCAAGATTTTTCAGAAATGGTTTGCCATTGCCTCCCAATCCTAGGGCTGAGAGAAAGTGAGTAGTTCAAGGTTACCCAGCTGCTTCATGCCTAAATTGGGATTGGAACTCACAGTCTCCTGGTTTGTAACCTGATGCTTTAACCAAACTGGGTATCTGGTTACTGTTACAGATTAGGTATGCTGTAATCTTGCATTGTTCCTGAATTAGCTTGGGCTGCTCTCCTATCTGACACTAGTGATTTGTGCTTGAAGAGAAACATCACATATATGTTTATCATCTTTAGGTCTGCTAGCAATATGGTCTTCATCCCAATTCATAAAATAATATAATCTCTCATGAGAGTGTCAACTTTGAGATAGAACAAAGATGTTTCCTTTAATTAATTGAGGTAAGCAGGATGTGGATTTAAGGGGAAAAACACCAGCTGTTATTTAACAGCTTCTAGAATTGGCTGAGGTATGTTTCCATTGCACTCCAGGTATATTTCCAGAGTGTATTATATTTATGTAGTAAATATAGTAGATGTGAACCATCTCTTCCCAAACCTCAGTTAAAATTGCTTGTTCAAAGTTTGAGATTGTTCAGGTATTGTTGAACAATACCTGATTGTTCAGGTATTGTTGAACTGGATTTTGCATTTGGTAAACATATTTTAAATAAATAACAAGAAAAATATTTTAAAAGATTCTGGGTGCTGTCAAGGCAAAAACTAAATCTCATTTTTCAAAGCCTCTATATTGAACTGAAATTACTATAAATAACTATAAATCATATTTAATATTTTCCCTTCTGTTTCATTAAAACCTACAGCTTACTGGGGTACATGAATAGTTTGGGGGTTGCATGACCACATGGGGTCTTAGATGATGTACTTTTACTCTTGACATATGATTTTTCTCTATATTGTCCTTAGCATTTATATGCTACTGTCCAAATTGCTCTTTTCTTTCTGTACTAATACTGTCATTCCTCCTTTCTATTCTATGAAGCATTTTACTTGCTATAAACTTGCTACATTTTACTTGCTACAAAGTCTGTTGCAATAGGCAGATCTTATGTATGTATGTATGTGTGTATGTATGTGTATGTGTGTGTGTGTTTGGTGTGTGTATATCTTTTTTGGCAATAAAGCAATTTCTCTCTCTGCAGTAAGTCTTTGAAGCTTCTTGTATCAACTAGTTACTAAAGGTAGGGTTAAACTTCTGGAAAATAATGATTTATTGCTTGAGTTTGTATGAAGTCTGATGCTTGTGTGAAGCAGACTGATCAGGAAGAGAGTGACTGGCTAGAAGTCATCTGATATGTTTCCATGATTGAAGGTAAAGTTAAACCTAGATCTTACAAGCCCAACTCCACCTTATTTTCCTGGCCATGGCTGTGTGTTATTCTACAGCAGGCATGTCAAACTGCTGGCCCGTGGGCTGGATGCGTCACAACAAAACCACGTCTACCTCATTGCCGGCAATGGGGGAAAAGTCCCAATACGTCATGCGACGTCATGTGATGTCACAAGTTTGACATGCCTGTTCTACAGCCTTGGGGATGGAAGAAACTTTGATTTGATATGAACTGATTTGATTTGCATTTCATGAACATACATGGAAAATATTTGTGATGCAGTTTACAGCTTTCAAAAGTATGTATGTGTGAGAGGTAGGGGAGGGAAAATTAAAACAAACAATCAGTGAAAACTGTTTGCCAGAATGCGTACATCTACATCTACAAATATGTATGTTAGGAGAAAGTGCAATTAAATATAAGGATATTAAAATTAGTGGCTGGTGTTGGGGGAAGTGAGGGGGAGAAAATAAAGAGGGGAGGCTACCAGAATGTCCTTTTTTGTAATTTTTAAAAATCTGTTTTGGTAGTTTACTTTTTTATTAAAAAAAAAATCACTTAAATATGTGTATGTATTTTTTTTCCTTTTCCTTTTTTCTTTTTTTTAAAAAACCCCAATTTTACATTACATCTTTTTCAACAAGAAATGATTTTCAGATACACAGTGAAACTAATTTTTTATTTAAATATTGTGTTACATTTGGTAAAAAGCAATTTACATGCATTAACTCAGCTTTGAGATTAATATTTTCAGATGTTTGTAGTCTTTTGAAGTTTAACTATATCACATAGAAGTTGATTTTTGAACAAAAAAAAAACTATTTCTAGCCAAAATACTTACTGTTCAGCATCACAAAGCTCCAGCTATTCTTGGTTTTCAGCATCTATTAATCTAGATCATCTATGAGTGACTGAAATGGATCATTGCTTCGATTTACTAGTATTATGCAAATATACACCTTGTAAAAAGCATACAAGGTACATTTCTTTTTTAACTTTTTTCTTCTCAAAGGAAGGAAGAAAAAAAAAAGAAAGAAAGAAAAGAAAGAGAGAAAGAAAGAAAAAGAAAGAAAGAGAAAGAAAGAAAGAAAGAAAGAAAGAAGGAAGGAAGGAAGGAAGGAAGGAAGGAAGGAAGGAAGGAAGGAAGGAAGGAAGGAAGGAAGGAAGGAAGGAAGGAAGATTTTCCATACATATGGAAAAATATTTATGAAAATGTAGATACTTTTGGGAGGGAGAAATGGACACAGAACTGTCCACAACTAAACCTTAATGTGGAAAAATCAAGCTGAATTTCAAAGATATGATTGATTTAAGAATTACAGCAGGGGTCAGCAGACTACTTTGATTTTTTACTAGAACCCTAAGACTTGGCAGCCAGACATGACTAAAAGCTTTTACACCCTGTATAGCTACAATCTAACACAGATAAGATCCCACAGTGTACCTGGCATGTCTTCTTCATAGTTTTTTAGAAGGCTGAGAAGAAGGCATACAATTCGGTGTCATCATTTCTACATAAATTGCATTACTTGAGCCCATGTGTCACTTGTGTAACAAATTAGCCAGAGTGTAACAGAGCTGCAGAAAAAGCAACATTGGGAGATTTATCCTCCTTATTTCAGTACAATTATTTAGCAAGAGGAGCAGAGGCACATGCACCTTCATGCCTCTGGAATTGTACATTTTACTGTCTATGATTAGAACTGGAGAAAATGCCAATCAGTTTCAAAGGGAAGAGGAGGATGTTATATAAGGCTGAGTTTATACAGCATATTTAACCTTGGCTCAAAAACACTTGCATACACATTACATGCTATGCCCAAATAAATGAACTGTATTATAGTTTATCATAATAGCGCTGTTCATACAACGTGCTAAGACAATAATTTAATAAAGTGTTCTTATGATAGACCAAGGGGACAATCTGGTGCATATCATGACGTCTTCTGAAAATGTGATAAAGTTACTTGTTACCAGGAATAGTGCTGATCTGGGAAGGGTTTTGCAATGATTTAGGAGTGGGCAACCTGTATCCAGGGCCAGATACAATCTCTTAGTGTTAATTTGTGTAACCCAAATGGTTGCTTGCTTTTTATTTATTTTTTGTGAAATGTACAGATAGCTTCAATTTTCAAGACTCTAAGCATTGCACATACTATAAAGCCACAGCAGGAAACCAATGGAAACAATCAAATGCCTGCAAGAATAGCATACTTACATAACATTACAATTATATTATTAATGAATGCACATCTTGCGGTAGCAGATATCTTTCTGGGATATACTGAAGCCATTATTTGTCTTCAGGACATTTACAGGATCCAGCACTTTCGTCAAAATGACATAATGTCATTGCACTTTTGAAATGCAAGTTCTGCTACTTTCATGCATAAGTGCAATACCACAACAAACAAAAGGGGTGGATCTGCATCATGTCAGTTCAAAACTGCTTTATCAATATTTTTTTCCCACTGCTCCCATCTCTGATGCTTCTGATTGTCTATTACAGGGCTTTTCAACCAGTGGTACGGGTACCACTTGTGGTACTTTGCCACATGGCAGGTGGTACGCGATTGCTAGCCAAGTGTAGCAGGGGAGGGGAATGAGCCTAAGCGAGCCAAGACTGAGGGAGAGGCAGCTGCAGCTGTAGGACTGTCTGGGCTCGGCAGAAGCCCCAGGAGCCGGCAGGGCTCCAGCTGATTGGCTCCAGCTGATTGGCGCTTCAGAAGCAGCTGGAGCTGGAGGTGAACTGAAGAAAAAAAGGGGGGGAGAGAGGAGAGGCTGTACAAGAATGTGGTTTGGGTGGGGGAAGGAGAAAAAAGACATCAGGAAAGGTTTAATCCCTTTAAACAAATGTAATAGTTTTACCCCCTTTAATTGAGTCTGTCTGTGGCTTTTAGAAAGTTTTCTTTGAAGGTAAACAGGCTTAATTTAAAGCTAAAACTTTTCGCAATTGTCGGAGCCTTTCAGTCTAGAATTGCAACATTGTGACAGGTGACACGCCTGAGGCAGCTTAAAGAGAGAGAAAAACGGAGTTTGTGTTTCTTTATTTTCTTGTTTTGCACTTGATTCTTTAAGAGTACAGGGAAGGGATTGGGGGGGTGCATTCTTTCTACACTGTGGAAGAGCTCAGAAGGACAAACCAGCTAGCTCAGGAGTCTACAAACTTAGCAACTTTAAGACCTGTGGACTTCAACTCCCAGAATTCCTCAACCAGCCATGAGGGCTGAGGAATTCTGGGAGTTGAAGTCCACAAGTCTTAAAAGTGCCATGTTTGAAGACCCCTGAACTAGCTGGTAGTGGTGCATATTAATAAACATGGGTAAATTCATCATAGATTTGTCAGTGCAAAGGGAAAGTGATTCAGCAAAGGAACAGCCACTGAAGAAATTAAAACTGGTACTTTTTTACTTTTTTTCTACAGTTTGTAATATTTTATTAGATTATAGAATAAAATACAAAAATACAAAAGCAAATATTAGGACACAGTGGGGAGGAAAAAGTGAGGGGGAGAAGGGAAAAGGAACATACTTCCTCTGTTGCAGTAGAAGGAAGCATTAACATTGAACCTCAACTTTTTACTTTTCCATAATATTATAAACTAGCCATTTCTATAACAACAAATGAATCTAATCAGTAAAACCCAAAATCCCCCCCTATTTTTTAGTCATCAAGTTTTTGACACCTTGCTAAGCCGCGGTGGTACTCAAATATTGTCATGTCCTAAAAGTGGTACAATCTGTGAAAAGGTTGAAAAGCCCTGGTCTATTACATGCTTCTTGGTTATAAATATTTCCATGCATACTGTTATACCAATGATTTCTAAAGTGGAATTCTTTGCCACCTTAACAGTAAGTTTGGTGAGGTCCTTGCTTAAGAAGCTGTCTCTGATTGCTTTTAGATATTATTGTCTGGTAATCTACAATTCATATTCATGTGTTTATGCATCTGTGTATTTCAATACATGAAGAAAAAGAGAAAAAAGGAGGGATGGTAGAGAAATTGATCCTGATCATTGCTCCATTGCTGGCCTCTGTCTTTTGTCCACTGCCACACATAATCCTTGGGAGTAGCAAGGTCACTTCTGTTAACATTATTTTTTTTCCCTCAGTGTAGATTGAAACGTATTTTGACTTATCAAATCATGTTTATTTAGGACCTTTCTTTTCATGCATATGTGTTATTTTTTCACTCTCTAACATGTGAATGTTCTTGGGATTTTGCCAGAAATCCACCATGAATAATTCAGTATTGATCAAAGGGAAATACAAGCTTCAGTCAAGCAAAACCCAGATTTTCCTTTATTATGAAATCATTTGGAAAGTTACATGTGAGTATTCTTTCATTCCAACCACATATATGATAGCTCCATAATTGAGAATATGTGTATGTGAGAGACAGACTGTGATTTCAAGGGTGTGCTGCAAAAGGGGGAGGACGGGGAGAAAAAAAATGTAAAGGTTGTTATTTTGCATTTCATTTTTTCCTAATTAAGGAATGTGGGATTTTTCCTTAAGAAAATCAACTGCTTTTAACATTGCTCTAATTAAATTTTCAGATGATTTTTTTTTTTGCTTGTGCAAGAGAATTCAATTAGGTTTTAATCTCTGTAATCAAAAATGCACTGGTGCTTTGAGTATTTGATTTTTAATTTAAAAATTTGACATGGCATTCCAATTAAAATGTTCAACAGTTGCATTGTAGCATAAAAGTCTATTACATTTGGTAATCAGGAGAAACTGGAGACCATTTAAAAAAAAATAAGTAGCATTCAAAGCAACCTTCAGGTAATTGCAATATTTAGCCTATCTTAAATCTTTTCTTTGGCAGTAGAGCCCCTGTCTCTATTTTCAACGTTTGAATGGAGATTATGGTTATATATCTTGTTATAAAATGCAATTTTCTGATTCAGTAAAAGGGCCATGAAGCACATATGGGCTTCTCAGTTTATATTAATGGATGGGGGCTTGAAATGCTATTGGTTAGCACATTGAGAGGTGCTCTTTCCATGAAAATTAATGGGAAACTAAAATGTTTCTATACAAAAACATGCAACTATTTTGCATATTCCATGTTTAGTAGTTGTATACAAGCGAGTGTTACTGCTAATGTTGGATAAACATTCCCAGTGGAACTTAAACTGTTGTATAAAGTACTGGAATTTAGAATTTCAGATGTTTCAAACTTTCAAGAAAGTTGTTCATATGTTTGTTGTTGAAAAAGTAAAAAATACCTGTCACAATAGGGAAAACTGTGTGCTGCTTCGTTCGTTTGTTCGTTCGTTCATTCAGTATTTCTCTCAATGATGGCTTTATATTATATTTTAAAATATTATTATAAATATTATATTATATATTTTATTTTATAAAATATATTTTATATGTTTTACACTTAAAATATTATTTTAAATCTAAGCAATTTTTTAAAAAATATGGCATGGTGCAAACAAAACATTAGCTTCCAGAATGATTTTCATTTTCCAATGGATTACACATAGGCTTTGTGGCATTCTTAAGAAAATAGAAATGATTAATGGTTATTGTGTAATGTTTTGTTCATGGAAACGTCCATGTGTGCAAATTTTGGGGGGGCAAACTACATGCTTTCAGAAAGTGTGAAAAGGGTAAACTCTTGAATACAATAGAACTAAATTCATGTCAGTAATATTCCTATTCTTAATGTGACCAATTTGCAATGCATTATGGAAAGAAACATGTTATAATATGTTGGAAAGAAACCTAAGTTGAATGACATAGTCAATATAGAGTTGCTAATGGGGAAAAACAGCACAACTTTTAATCTCCAAAATTCAGCAAAGGAAGTTCCATTGACAATGCACTGTAAATTTCAAGTTGTGGCTATATACCACCTTCCCAGTTATCAATAAAAATGGGCAAGAGAAGGTGGCAGAGCCTGATTTGGCTTATCTTAACAACAAGAATACCCCTCAAGAGATGTTTTGCATTATATCTTTCATCAAATAGCAATAGCAATAGCTCTTAGATTTATATACTACTCCACAGTGCTTTACAGCAGAGATCCCCAACCTATGAGCCATGGCCCACTACTGGGCCATGGCCTCTTAGCCACTGGGCTGTGTGAGTGGCTGGCCAGTGCACGCGTGCATGTACCACACTCACTCCTTGCCCTTGCGCCGGTGCTAGCCGAGCCACGAATCTCACGCTGGCGCTAGCCAAGCCACAAGCCATGAGCCTCTCGCCAGTGATAGGAGAGCTGCAAACCTCTCACTGGCGCTAGCCAAGCTGCAAGCCTCTCGCCAGCACTAGGCAAACCGCAAGCCATGCACCAGTGCTAGCAGCCCTATTTGCAGAGCGCCCATGCTCACAACCCCATTCGTGTGCACGCAGCCACATTTGCATGTGTGCCCATACTGAATGAACCTTTATTATCAAAGTATAACATGTATACAGTGAGATTGGCTGAGCCTCCCTCCGTGCCCCCCCACAACTCACAGTGACTACAAACCCCCAACTTATTACACCCTGTGAGCTAATTGCACAGCACGCCGGCCTCTCGGGTCTGTCATGCATAAAATTATTATGTCCCATTCAAGAGCCTGACAGCCCATGGATAAAAGCTGTTCTTCAGCCTGTTGGTACGGCTGGCTATGTTTCTGTATCTCCTACCCGATGGTAGGAGAGTAAAGAGGTACCGACCAGGGTGAGAGTCATCCCTGAGCATTTTCCTCACTCTACCAAGGCAACGAGCCCTGGCGATGTCATCCAGTGGTGTCAGGGAACAGCCCACGATGTTTTGTGCCGTGCTCACCATCCTCTGTAGTACCTTCCTGTCCGCAGCTGTCAGGCCAGC
Organism: Azemiops feae; assembly: GCA_023970755.1. Taxonomy (NCBI): domain Eukaryota; kingdom Metazoa; phylum Chordata; class Lepidosauria; order Squamata; family Viperidae; genus Azemiops; species Azemiops feae. Next base: position 1,406,901 of record JALGBA010000268.1, on the reverse strand, counting down.
ATACCAAACCACAATACAGTATGTGAGAATGCTTTCGATAGTAGACCGGTAGAAGAGGGTCATGAGTCGTCATTCTACCCTGTTCTTCCGTAAGACCCTAAGGAAGTGGAGTCTCTGTTGGGCCTTTCTGGCCACCTGGGCTATGTTAATTTTCCAGGTAAGATTTTCACAGAGATAGACTCCCAGGAATTTAAAGGAGGAAACTCTCTCCACACAGTCCCCTCCGATGTAAAGTGGGGCAGGTTCCTCTCTTTTCCTCCGGAAGTCTAGCACCATCTCCTTCATCTTGCCGATGTTCAGGTGCAGGTTGTTCTCTAGGCACCATGAGGATAGTTTTTGTACCTTCCCCCTGTACGCTGTCTCATCTCCACCTGTAATGATACCCACCACGGTGGTGTCATCTGCTAACTTGATGATGGCAGTGGATGGGTCAGATGATACACAATCATATGTGTACAATGAGTACAGGTAGGGGCTAAGCATGCAGCCCTGTGGCGTAAAGATGACTGTCCCTCCCTTTACCACTGGTCTGCCAAACCAGAAAGGTTGGCAACCCCTGTTTTATAGCACTCTGAGCAGTTTACAACATTAACATATTGCCCCCCCCAACAATCTGGGTCCTCATTTTACCGACCTTGGAAGGATGGAAAGCTGAGTCAACCTTGAGCCAGTCAGGATAGAACTCCAAGCTATAGGCAGAGTAGCCTGCAATACTGAATTCTAACCACTGCGCCACCACGTCAAATCTTGAGAACTCACAAAAAGTCCATGATAGAAATGCTACTAGGTGAACACATTTGTTTATATTTTCCTTTTTATGTATATGATTTCTTATTTTCATTGGTTTTACCTCTTAAAACGATTCACATGATAGGTTTATATTCCTAGTAGTTATTTGGGGTGAATATCAATTTCTTATATGGTATAAAGTTCATTCAACATATTCAATGTGAACCAGCTCCTTATGCACCATAAACTGTTACAAAGGCTTAGCTATTCAATGTTCATGAAATATCTTTATTCTTGAAAATCAGATGGAAACATGGATTTACACTTTTGTCCAAATCTAGAAACACAAAGAAAAAGAAAATGCTTCACAAGAGGAGATTTTGCAACTCAAGGAGATATTTCTTGAAGGAAATTTCTGCCCCAGTTGGACAGTCCTGGGACTAATTGGGTAGCATTAGATCTGGAAAACCAGGTGAAAGTTGTAACCACAAGAATGTGTATTACAGCATATAATTTTTGTTTGGGAATATAATGTAATGTTATTTGTCAGTAAGTCAACATCACTTTTGAAAATTTTGTGATGGAGGAACTCATGACAGACTGTGATTAAAAGATGAATCTGTCAGTCACTTTTTCCTACTCCCAATCTGATTGATTGATTGATTGATTATGTGCCATCATGTTATTTTCGATTCCTAGAAACCACATAGAAAGATCTTCTCTTCTTCTCCATGATGATCTACTGTATGCCTAATCTAATCTTTCAGGTCTTTCAACAATGAACTCATTGCTGTTGTAACTAAGTCCATCCTCCAGTTGTCCTTTTCTTCTATTTCCTTCCACCTTTTCCACCATTACAGCCTTTACCAGAGAGCTTTGAATAATGTCTCCAATTAGAATAATTTGAACCTGATTATTTGTGCGTAAATGGGAATTCTGGGTCAATTTGTTTGATGATCTAGGGTGAGTATACACCATTTGATATACTCACCTTAGAGAAACAAAATCTAAAATTAGCATTTTTGTAAAATATAGTTTTACTAACACAGTATCTCTCTTTCAAGACCACTTAAAATATCTGTTGAAATTCAATGTGGCTTCTACTTTAGTTCAGGTCATTTCATAGGAATCATGCTTCATCATGTGGAGCTACATTTTTGTGCCAAATGATCCAATCTGAATTGGAATTTGGCCAAACACAATGCACCCCAATGGCTCTGCATCCAGTCATATAGATACTGTGCTTTCTGCCTTCTACACTTTGACACAACTTTTTCTAATTTTCAACTTGAAATTACATGCAGTTAATACATTTCTATAATTTGATCATGGCTGTTTTAAAAAATTCAAACCTGAAAAACTGAAGTATCTGGCCAGATTATTTGAACAACAACATAACTCTTCTCTCTTTCCTAAGCACATGATTAGAGCTTCTTCTAATAAGTGGGAAAATTTGAGAAAGATTACATTCCCTTATTCGTTTTGGGAGATCTCCATTTTACAATTTATCTCCATATGCACATTCTTCCTTGAAGAGATCAGTGATGGTCTTAAAGCCTTTCTGTTAACCATGCAGTTATGTATTAACACCACTTTAGATAGGTAAAGCTAGAAGTGAGATTGGAAGACAAATTTCAGTTTGTCAAAGCAGAGGGTGGGGCATATTCTATTATTTTTATTCATATAGCTCTATGTGTCATATGTGGACTTTTGTGTGCATTCTTATTTTTGTTCTCACCTCAATTAGATTTTAATTGTACTTCAATCTAAATTATAATACCATGTTGTTTTTGTTGTTCATTGAATGGTGTGGTGCCTAATAGCAAAGACACTCACCTCCACTCTGAAGATTGAGAGTTCAATCCTAGGTAACAGCAGATGTTTCTTCCCTAGGGGGCAAAGAAAAAAATATCTGCTGTGAACTTTACATGGCATCAGAAAGGGCATCTGGCCAGTAAACGCTCAGCTCCATCTAGTCACCCTGACTCTACTCCAAATTAAGGGATTACAGGATCATAAAAAGGGAGTTGTCATTGTTCATTCTCTAAACCAACTCTTTGTAACCCCATGAACCACAGCATGCCAGACACCCCCTTCCTCCACTGTCTCCCAGAGTCTGCCCAATCCATGCCCACTGTGTCAAAGACACTATCTAACCATCTTAACCTCTGCCATCCCCTTCTCCTTTTGCCTTCAATCTTTCCCATCAGGGTCTTTTCTAATGGTATCATAGTTAAATATTTTAATAGGTAATTTATTTTCAGCTTTTATCAAATAGAAGTTTTCATATTTATTCTCCTGGAGCCCTTGAAAATGTATGGCCCAAATATGAGAATATCAATCTGGCCATCAATAAATTTCTACCAGAGAAGTGAAGTGCACTATATGCAGTGGTGGGATTCAGCCGATTCACACTGGTTCAGTAGAACTGGTAGCTAATTTTTTGTTGACTTCGGCAAACCGGCTGATGCCCTAGCCCTTTTTCACAAGGCCCAGAATGGACCACTGAAAGTGCATGGTTGCCACTTCCAGAAGTCCATTCTGAGCCGGGGAGGCCTCCCAGGCCCAGAACAAACTTCCAGAAGTGGTGTCCATGCAGAGAACCAGTTGTTCAGGTAGTTGAATCCCACCACTGACTGTATGGAATAATAACACACTAAGATTAGGAATGTACTCTCTGCTCAGGAAAAGTCCTGAGCAAGTTTCCTGCAATGCTTATTTGTTGTATGCTAAACCCTCTTCTGTACTTGCATGTTGCAAAAAGGACAGGTATGCTGTGCTAATATATATTTTTTTAGAGTTAAAATTCTGAAGTATCCGCAGGCTTCTAAGTTGTTTGATAACAACTTTTAGTGACCAGTACTCAGTGATTAGAATTTCTTTAATGCACTCAGTAATGTATGGCTTGAAACTGCAGCTCAAACTCAGAGGCCAGACATAATTCAAGGTTGCCAGGAGCTATATTAGAAAGTGCTGACCTTTTCTGTTTACTTACTCATAGAGTGAGGCATCGTTTTCTGAGCCCATAAAACTATGTCAGACAATATCTTCCAACCAAGAGATTGCAGGCACTGCTTAGCAATCTGATACATTATCATGCTCTGTTTATTATCCAATTTTTCTGTCTGCTTCAGGCTGCTTGCTAGCCAGGTGATTGCCACCTCCTGCACTGAAGATACGCAGCCAGATTTGCTTCCAAACAGCTTAAGAATCCTGACCTCTGTCTTCCTTACCTGCAGCTGTTTTTTTGCTCATCAAGGTCTGTGTTTCAGGCCATTTTGTTCGTTGATTAGAGTCACTGTACTGTTGTTGCCTCCAGTAAGCTTTGGTTAGTTTATACCAGCCAGAGCTCCTATTAATTATCTTCTATTCTATACCAACCCTTCAGCAGTCTAGAAGCCTGTGCAGTCATAGGTCCAAATTGCTTACCATGGTAGAACAGTTTTCTCCAGCCCATTTTTTTTCTGAATTGAATTGCCCACCTCAAATTTAATTTCACCCATGAATACAAGCAAGATATAGAGCCAGCCATCTTAAGTAAATAAAATAAAATAAAATAAGAAAATGTCATTGAAAAATATTATGGGAAACTCTAGTTGTTTCTATATGCTAACACTAATTTCTGTCCTTGAGCATCTCTCCACCCTCCAAATTTTCTTGCCTGTTGCAGAATTAGAATATTGATTGGCAAAATTTAGCTTTTAGATCTCTTTGTTTCCCTGAGCACTGATAGATTCTGGAGAAGGACTGAGTTTCACAATCTGAATACATTGATTAATTAATTAATTTGGGTGAGATCCCAGTGGAAATGAATGGCATTTGTTTTACAACTTTCTGATTTAGAAATAGAAAAGACAAGTACAAACACATGAACCATTGGTTCTATCTATCAGGTCTATAAAATTTGGAGACAGAAATCCTCCTTTGTATTTCCATTCAGCCTACCCAGAGGAGTGATATTTAAAATAACAATGTTATTCTAAATGTTATACATTATGGCCCATTCACATGCTGTACTACTAGATAAAAAAAAACAAAAACAGGTAGACCTCAACATATGACCACAACTGGGACCACAGCATCTGTTGCTAAGTAATGTGGTCATTAAGTAAGTCCTGCCTAATTTTGCGAACATTTTTTGCCACAGTTGTGGAGTGAATCACATGGATGTTCAGCAAATCACATGGTTATTCACTGAGTCATGTGGTCATTAAGTGAATCCAGCTTCCCCCATTGACTTTGCTTAATTGAGAAAGCCGCATATGGCAATCAGATGACCCCAGGATGCTGCAACTGTTGTAAATACATACTGGTTGCCATGTGGTTCTGAGATGCTGCGATGGTTGTAAGCGTGAGAACTGGTTGCAAGTCTCTTTTTCCAGTGCTGTCGTAATGTACAGTAGTTGTTAAATGAGTGGTTGTAAGTCGAACACTATTAGTATACAGCAAACAAATATACCATTTCCTCCTTCCATATTAGAGTTATATACCCTCACACTCAACTAAGTTACTTCACATTGGGATTGCATCTTCCATATAAGATGAGTTATGACTCTGTCCATTGAGAGCTGTTTTCCATTAACAGGATCAGTGCATTGATCCAAGTCCATACATAAAATGTAAAGCTATGATAACATTCTGCAAATATATATATATATTTCTAGTTCCAATTCAGAGGATGAGTAGAAGTGTCACCTACTTCTCTGTCCTCCACTGAACTGCTTTTTGTTATACACAGTTTGAACAAGCTTCCTCTTTTAAATAATTCTGGGATTGACCAATGGACTCCCTGTTCCACTCTATGAAGTTACTATATGGTCACAAATATCACAGGATGGAGGAAGTAAAGCTATATCGATATTTGTTTTCTGCTTTAAGGGAGGGGGGCCTTAGTATTTTTGCCCAAATTATTTAAAGCTTCATGAGGACATAAAGTTAAATTATGCCAAGAAGACTGCTGAAAACCAAGTGCAAAAGTCAGAAGAATCTATAATATGCAATTATGAAGACATTTATTGATTGATGAAATGCCCCTTTAGACCTTCATCTGGAAATCACCGCATAGAGGGGAGGGGGAATCCTTGTAAAAGAGGAGAGACCAGAGTTCTTCTCACTCCAGTGGACATTTAGAAAGATGATCAGTTAGGGGGAAATTGAGACTCATTGGGCTAAGTTATGAGTTTTGTCTTTGGGGCTGATTTGTCCTTGGTATTTCCAGACCGTGATTTAAAAGCATTTGTTACAAAGTAAAAATTAGGCTACTTTGGTGCCAAGACTTAACTGGGAGAAAATTGCCAAGATGTTTAAATCAAATTGGGAAAAGGCAGTCAGAAAAAAGGGGAAAAAAGAAAAGAACAAGCCATAAAATCAGTTACATGCTTAATTAAGAGAGGGAAAGATATAATCTCAGACTATCAATGAGGCAGAGGAGGAAAAATTGGGTTTATTTCACCACAGGCAAAAATAGCAGAGCTGCCCACTCTTCCTTCAGCTTCTGAAGTTAAATTACAAACGTAAAACAGATCTTGCTGTAATCTGAACTGGGAAATCTCTCTCCCCAAGCCACCCACATGGTAGTTTCCATTTGAGATGCCAAAATACCAGCATGTATATGATCTCTTGAGGAAAAAAACAAACCCTCCCGGTGATTCTCAAAGTTTTAATCTGTGAAGAGTGGAAGTTAGGGCATGAAGGAAGGAACTGTAACAAATGGCAGCAGACAGCAATTGAAGAAACAGGAGAGGCAGCTGAGAAATTTGAAAAGAAAAAAATGTAAAATAAAATTCAAATTGCTTTCAGCAATAACTTTGCTGTCAGATTTGGCACTGAACGTGTTACAGAAAGCTGCCAAATCACATTTCTGAAGTGTTTCTTTCACTTTTATTTAAATTGCTATGTATGAAAACATACCAAAAAAATTATATTTCCATCGCAAGAAAAAATCATTTAACTGATTGGAGAGGAAAGGAATGGTTCTTGCATGACAGTGAGATTAAGACAATGCCTTCATCTTTTTTTAAAAAAATATATATCAATAATATGGTTATATTTTGTTGTCCTTCATAACAACAAAATATAATCATATTTTGGACCAGGGTCCACCTATGGTTGCAAAGTGACCTTGTCATTTCTATCACTTACTGTAAGGATCTGCCTCAGTTAATCCTCCCAAGAAAGCAGAACTCTTGAAACTTGCATTGTCTCAACAGGAACTTTTATTGGAAGGTATTGATAGCAGGATAGCAAGGCAGGATCTGACGATTTCCCATACGAAATGTTACATTAAAAGAACTCTTTGAAACCCCACCTCAATTGTCCATCCGGCTGGTTTGAATTGAACCAATCCATAGGTGCTAAGTTGTTGTGGGAAAGAACCAATAAGGCACCGTTGTCAAAGCTGTGAGGTTTCTCCGTGGCTTCTTTCCATCTGCCTGGAGATAAGGAAGATGGCCAGAGGCACATTCCTTTTGCACCCCAAGAAAGATACTTCAAAGAGGATAGAACAAAACAAAGGAAGTACCCCTAGGTTCCCCCCCCCCAATAGAAGGGCAGAACCCGAAAATGAGGGCATAGGAAAGAAATACATTGAGGGTCTGACACTTACTTAACTTTGTCTTTCATAACAAAGATAAGTAAGGGATAGAAATGACAAGGTCACTTTGTAACCAGATATCCCACAGGTGGACCCTGGTGAAATAAAGAGCACAGATAAAACTGGTCTAAGGCAAAATATGACTGAAGATAGCAGAACCTGGCATTTCTTGGTTCTTAGATGTCAATATTGTTTATTTACTCATTTTCTTACTAAGATTTGTATTTTGTTCTATTTCAACTGCTCTAAGTACTAACTTCAGATAAAATAAATAAATAAACAGTAATAATAAACCATAAAAATATTATTATATTAATGCCCAACAAGGCAAATAAGAGCTAAAAACCCCACCCTATGGATTTTTAATCTTCAAATGCTCTTACAAAGAGACAGATCTTTACTGCTGCATGAAATCATATAAATGTAGGAAACTACAAGTTCCTGGGAGCAGCATATTTTATAAGGGATACAGCAGTCAATGAAAAGACATGCTTTAGAGCTTGTTCCTCTTAACTTTCTGAGGATGAAGAAGCCAGAGCATTGTCTCAAATGTCAACAAGGTTGAGCAGGTAGGTTCTTTCTTAGAGCAGGCATTTCATGGGCATCTGCAGGGATGCTCAAAATCTGCAAAAGGGCAGCTACAGTGTCACGATCAAAGCCCCATCAGCCCATTTACAAAATGGGCTAGTCTTTAATCACAACATTGTGCCCACTACCTTTCAGATTTTAATCCCTCCTGCAGATGTTGCAGAATCATTGGACATATGACAAGGCTTCGTAGGCAATCACCAACACTTTAAATTTTATCTAGAAACAAATGTGGACAATGCAGTATCAGAATTAAGCTGCTAAGGTGGCCCCACTCCAAACATTTTGTAGTAGCTGAAGTTTCCTAGTAGCCTTTCAAGTCATGTGTATTGCAGGGTCCTATTTCAAAATAGCAAGGACATAAGTGAGGGTCAATATCGTCTTCCACTCCAGAAATGACTGCAAATGGTATACAGTACCTGCCAGAGCCAAACAAAGTCTTCCTAGCTACAAAGTCCATTTGCTTATTCAGAGCTGGTTGCAGACCTACTAGGGAGTAGAACTTGCTTTAGTATCAAATAAACCTAAGAGATTGCCAGCAGCTATAAATTGCCATACCTAATTTATTGGGTTTGGGGGAGGAGCAGTGGCAAGTGTTGGAAAAATAGGCAGCATGAAAAAGATGGTGAAGCTAATGGTATCATTCTATGTAAGAATAATATAATGTACATACAATTTAAGCACTGTTGCCATCATTCCCTCAGGGTTCTAGAACTCTGTCCAGCTGGTTTCAGATTTCTTTATTTTTGGTGGCTAGTTTGGTTCCAGAGCTATTACCAATTACCATTTTCTTGGGATGATTTTTTGTAGTGCTTTAAATTTGATGCCTCTCACTAATACTACCTCCACATCACTAGTACCGCTTCTCATAATTCATAAAAAGAGAAATGGAGAAACAATGGACCACTTAATTGAATAAAAAAGTAGAAAAAACCAAATTCAATAGAAAGGAAAATGAAAGGGAGGAAGCAAGTCAGATGGATGTACTATTTAAGTTTTTCAATAAGAAAATAGGAAGGGATGTGGTCCAGCTAAGTTATTGCTTTCTTAGAGTTGCTTGCAACTCATAGAATATGTAATTGTATGTATCAGCTTCCATCCTCTGGATCTATTTTTGAATGTTCACTCTGTGATGGCAAGTTTTGCTCTCTTCTCCACATCCTTTTTTACAAGTTCTTACTTTTATTCTTCTCAGTTGTTTTTCTCTCTCAGAAGACCTTCAAATTGTTCGTATCAGAGTGTCCACAGAACTTTCACACAATCTCCTCAATGTTCTAGATCAAAATGCTTAATCCCCTACAACAAACCCAATGACCCAGTCAGGGTTCCAGGCATCCCTTAGAAGGACAGAGTACACAACATTACATAAAGATGTATCTGAATTAAACTTTCTAACATGAAGAAAGCCCTAATATCTAAATTCTTAAATAAATATATACATTAAAGAGTCTCTACAAATATCCTGAGAGAGATGAGAAGGTTCATATGTTTATATGAAAAAATATATTCTGTAAGAATCAATAGAAAATATAGCCTTATGCAGATATTTTTTTCTATATGGAAATAGCTATGAGAAGAATGATTGGAACCATATCTATTTTCACCACTCTAGGTGATGCATAATTCAAGTTACCTTTTATACGGAGAGGACTTCATTTTCATGTATTCTATAATTGGGGAATCCATCTTCTGCTGAGACCTTTATGCATACAGCTCTGTATGTGAAGTTTTTCTCTTGGCAGATTTCACACTGCATGTACAGACACTAGTGGAAGGGATTATTCAGGAGGGACAATGTCAAAGTAAAGTTGGTTGACATGGTCGAGCTCCTTTGTTTCTCTAGATAGGGCAAATAATTTCTGAATATATTGATATATAAGAACATTTCTCTAAATCTTGATAATGAATCGCAATTGGAATTATAGAGAAGTATTTTTATGCTTAAAAAACCATTTTTAAAAATTGAGGTAATAAAGGTCATTCTCATCTAAGGCACACAGACGGTATCATTTAAGAGTTTCATTTTTGTATTTCATTGATGTTGCTCTGAAACCTAGGAAAATTTATTGTTTTCTATTTCACTCTTTGTTGAAAAATGCCCTGAAGGAAGATATAGTGAGAGAACTGCTTGCCTTCTCACAAACACAAGACAGTGTTCATAGTGTTAAGTATTCTAGATGTCTGTCTCCATTTCTGTTCATGTGGCCCATTTCAGAAAAAACCTAGAGAAACTGTAAATATTGAGGAAACTTTCAGAGTGAACTCCAGTGAAACAAAAAATGCTGTAGCATGACAAATAAATCTGGAGAAACTCGGTGCAAGGTAAATGACTATGCACCAAACGTGTTTGATCTTAAAGTATAACATTCTTCTAACACAAATATACAACTTCCTGCATATTTGGGATTTATATGACCACCCATGAAGGGATCACAGGCTGATACATAAATACAGCTCAGGACAAAATCAAGAAGACTGGGTTGATGGAATGGGAATGTAATGCACCAGGAAAGGAACAGATTGCAGAAGGGTGTTTTGATAGTCCATTTTTAGCAGGCCTTACATTATCCTCTCAGCTTTTTTGGCATTTAACATTGCAGATGTAACAACTGTGAAAGTTTCTCAGCTGAAGAATGGGAAAATTTTGAGTTAAGCTGTGTAAAGACATTTACTATTTTGTCTGCTTCAAATGCAAGAAGTTATTAATGTTTAAAATCCCCCTAGGAGAGGATTTTATTTTACTTTGTTTTGTTTTGTTTCATATAACAACCAAGTTTACCAAAGGCTTCCTTCCTCCAATGCTTTTTACAAACCTCAACTGTGCCATGCCACTTTATGAGAAGAATCTGAAACCAAAATGGACTACAAATGAATCTAAATAAAAGTGAAAGAGACAGCATCTTTATAGCAGTGAAGGCAGGCAGTGGGGTGAAGGAAAATGCAGTAGAGACTAATGAAAAATAAATTAGGCCATTAATGTTTTTTTTCCTCTCTCTCTCTCTCTCTCTCTCTCTTTTTAGGAAAGTGAGAAGCTCTCTTTAGTATCACGCCTTTAATTGCATTATGTCCTCTAATCCCAAACAGATTCCATAGATTTAATTTTGGCATCAGGAAAAAATGTCCTAACAGAGCTGTTAAACAGTAGAAGAAATGGCTTCAGTAAATTATGGGTTCTCTTGCTGTAGTTGTTTAAATGAAATCTGGATGGCCATCTGTCAGGGATGCTGTATTAGTGGATCCTGCACTGGACAGAGGTAGGGCAGTGTGATCCCCAAGCTCCATTATATTCTGGGTTTCTATGATGCATAGCTATTCACACAGCAATACCATTTATAGGTCTTGGACTGAGAGGTTAGATAAGGAATGTACAAAATGTACAGGATTGTACAAAAACAAGTGGCTAGTCTCTTGGATGAAAAGCAAAATGTTAAGAAAAAAAGCCAAGTCCAGTTGCCTTTTGTAAAAAGCATCTTTGGGACAACCATGACCTGAATGATTGAGAATCTCTACAGACGCTCACCCGCAGTCTGACAGGGCAAAGTTCACAGTAGCAGTTCAGTGCTTCACTTATTGAGAATTTTACATAAAGTAAAATACAAACCTAAAGAAAAAGAAAAAAGAAATAAAGAGATACGAGAAAAGAAAAAAGAAAGAAAAGAAACTAAGTTATGAAATATAATGATTTCTGAGTGTTTGTTCAACAGATCATTACATAGAACATAGAATCATAGGCCTGGAAGTGATCACAGAAATCTTCCAGTCCACCCCCCCTGCTCAAGGCAGCACAACCTATACCATCTTGGTCAAATGGTTGTCTAATCTATTTTTGAAAACCTCCAATGATGGAGCACCCAGAACTCTGGGAGGCAAACTATTCCACTGATTAATTTTTCTCAGTGTCAGAGAATTTCTCCTCACTTCCAGCTTGAATCTCTCTCTGATGAGTTTCCACCCTTGCTTCTTGTCCTGCCCTCTGATGCTATGGAAAATAAATCGATGCCCTCTTGCTTTTGACAGCCCCTCAAGTTCTGGAAGACAGTTATCCTTCTCTTCCATAGGCTAGCCGCTAGACACACCTAGTTCCCTCAACCATTCATGATATGATTTAGTCTCCTGATACTTTATGATATTTGTTGCTTCTCTCTGCACACTTTCTAGGATCTCAACATCTTTTTTGTATCATGGTGACCAGAACTGTATACAGTATAATCTTACAATTACAACCTTATAAACACAATCTTATAATTCCTCTTTCTTCTTGGATACAAATCCCTTCAGTCCCACCCTTAATTCCATCTTATAAAATCTTCAAACCCATAAATCATATGATTCTTTCTTCTTTCAGCAAAAAGTCAATATAAAGTTTCCAGTCTTTCAAAACGTTTTTTTTTCCTGACTAGGAAGATCATCTCTTCCTTCCCAGAAAATTGTGATATGTTCCTTGTCCATTCCCCCATTGGGGAAAGTTTATGTTTCTTTCATCATAGTATATATAATAATATTTTTGCAATTACTGTATACAAAATCAATTTTCCAGGAGTGTTTTATTATTCATTGTCCGTAAGTCCCAATAAAAGGAATTCTGGTTATTTCATTATATTTATCTTTAAATTCTTTTGCATTAACAGATGAATTTGTATCCAAAATGTATTAAATCTTTCACAAGTACACCATAAATAAAATGTGCCTTCATGTTTTCAGTTTCCCAACATTGCTTTGAAATCCCTGTGTGCGTTTTAGATAATTTCTCTGGTGTCATATATTAACATTAGCAATATTAAAGTTAGGTGCAAGAAATCAAGAGTCAGGATAGTGATCAAAAGTACTACAAGTTTATTCCATGCTACCTCTACACAAGAATCTCATCTACTGATGGTCAAGGCAAATTGGCACAAAACAAGAGTCAATGGATTTCAAGTGGGGCTGGACTTAGTTCTTTTATGGAGGTGTAAAAACTTCAAACTGAAGGTGCATTTGATCCAACTCTTGGTTCAGCCTGGTCATCTCCTACATTAACATTTAATAAAGGTTTCCTTTTAAATTGTGACACAATGTAAATTTAATACAAATTACCCACATTCTCCCCCAGTATATTATAAGAGTTCTGTGCTTTACCATCATAGTTTTTGGCTATCTTCATTGGCTTACAGGAAATAGTTGCATGAATGCTGGCCAGCCTGAAGGAGTAAATCACTACAAACAAGGAATCCACCTAACTGAAACCTTGTACAAACCTGCTTTTCAATGAGTTCGTTGAATGTAGTCATTCCCACAAATGCCCATACTTGAAAGATAGCATAGGAAATTATTTAATTTCATAAAATTAACAGTACTATTTATTTCATCATAGTGAATGTAAAAATGTTTGAAATCTTCTGAGTGGGTTGCTCAAGGCAATGATAATAGCCCTAGTTGGGAAAGCATTCATTGATGAAAAGTAATTGCTAAATCTAATTAAAATAACATATTATTATAGTGATTTAAAGCACATTAATGATACTTTTGTTATTTGGTATCCTGAAGAATACCACCTTGAATCTGCTTGAATTTTGTTGTCATTGTTTGAATGAGCAAAAAATTGTGTTTTTCTTTAACAAAAAGTGGGAAGATGAGTCAAAATAAGTGAAACAGCCCATTTCTTTCCTTTCCGGGCAACTTGCCAACTCCATTTTGCATTCTTTTGTATTACTGTATATCAATCGATTTAATATGTTATTTCCTAAATAATTCAGTTTGAGGAATAAGTCCAGCTTTAGGGTGCTAATAACACATGAAACATGAATGTTTTTGATAAATCTGGAGGAATAACATTACACAAAATTTGAAATAATGAGAGAGATCTAGCAGAACAAGAACCGACCATGAACACCATCAGAAAACAAACAGTATCCTCAAAAAAAAAAACACCTGTCAGAAAAAATAGACTTACAAATAGTTAAGAAAGTTAAATATTTGGGAATATACTTAACAGCAAGATGTGCAATGATAAAAGAAGATAATTATATAAAATTACTAAATCAAACAAAATTAGATTTGGAACAATGGAAAAACTTACAATTATCAGTGTTAGGAAGAATAGCTACTCTGAAAACAAATATTTTACCAAAATTCCTTTTTCTATTCCAAACAGTACCTATAAAAATAGAGAAAAAGTTTTTTGATGATCTGAATACACTGATCTCGAAATTTATTTGGGAAGGAAGGAAAGCCAGAATTAAACTGAAAATGCTATAAGAAGCTAAAGAAAATGGAGGATTTGGACTACTGGATTGGGTCTTATACTACCAAGCATGTGCTCTAACATGGTTAAAAGAATGGACAACCCTCAGAAATAAAAGATTGTTATATTTAGAAGGACATGACTTGCAACTTGGATGGCACACATTGTTATGGTATGAAAAGAATAAAACCCATAGATACTTCCAAAACCACTACATAAGAAACGCATTATTATTTGTATGGGAAAAGATAAAACCCAAAATCTATATGAAAATCCCAGCATGGCTATCAACGATGGAAGCATTTGTTCATCCAAACTTAGTTAAATTTGAGAAAATTCTAACCTATAAGGATATTCTGAATACAGATGGGAAATTAAAATCTAAACAAGAGTTAGAAAATCAGGGTATTGACTTATCATGGTGGCCTCAACTGCATATATGGTTTTTATAAAGACCAGACAATGTTTGATCAGGTGTTGTTGACTTCTGATGAAAAACTGATTAAGAAATTGTATAACTTTTTATTGAATTTAAGAATGGAAGATGAACAAGTGAAAGAAACAATAATAATATGGGCGAAAATTTTTGGATAAAATATAGAATTAGAGAAATGGCAAAATCTTTGGGAAAGAAACTATAAATCGACAATGGCAACTTCGTATAAAGAAAACATATAAAATGTTTTATAGATGGCATCTACCACCTGTCAGATTAGCAAAAATGTTTTAAAATATGTCTAGTAAATGTTGGAAATGTAATCAAAATCCTGGTACATATTATCACCTGTGCTGGACGTGTGTTAAAGCAAAAAAAAAAATTGGACAAAAATACATACTTGGTTAGAAAAGATGTTAGGGAAGCATGCAGACTTTAAACTTTAAACTTTTTTTATTAGGTATAATTCCAGAAAAATTTGATAAACAAAGTGTATGTTTAACATTACATGTATTAACAACAGCAAGGATTTTATTTGCTCAGCACTGGAAAAATATAAAAAACACCATTGGATGAAGAGATAATCAAGAAAATACTGGAATGTGCTGAAATGGATAGACTTACATCAAAGAATGTATCAAAGAAAAAGAAGATACAAAATATTTTCAAACATGGAACTTATTTTATCAATGGCTGGAAAAATGGGATAGAGAGTAAGAACTTAACTAAGCAAAACAAATCAACCCAGACAGCACATTGTTCATTAAGCACCAATGAATTGTAATAATAGAAAATTAATATATAAAAGAAAACAAACAGTATCTTCATGGGAGGATTTTGTTTTATCAATGAACCCTTATTTTATAAATAAGGAAGTAAGTATAGCACACATAAGTGCAACAATATCAGTTTTGCCTTCAGGGACAATAAGACAGCATGTCTCAGTAGATTTACAAACAGCTTGAAAGAACATTGGATTGACTAGTATTATGAGAACCCCTCTTATTTAAAGTATTGGTGGCCTCTAGATCTCTTTTACCGCATCTTCACAATCCCTTATAATTGCCATTGCCCAAACTCAACAAGATGGCTTCCTAAGCAGTTAGAGATAGGACAGCACCAAAATACAATATATAATCTCTAAAAAGTTCCTTTCTTTTTGTGTGTGTGCAGGTAAATGTGTGCATGGCTTGGGATCAGACCTGAATTCTGGCAGCTGCCTGGAGAAATCTATACAGTTTTTCTAGCAACATATTTGGAAGTGGTTTGTGAAATCCAAATTTCTCCAGGGAAAAGAAAATTCTCCAAAAAAGTATCAGAGGCATTACTATCACTTAGCAATATATTACCATCACTGCTAAAAACTCCAGCAGAAGGATTTTCTTTAGAAATCTCTTCTTGAGCATCAGCTGAAGCAATAGAAGCCAGGGAAGCTGCAAATCACAATGGCAGTCATGTGCATTCCTTGCCTGCCTAAATGAATCCAAACAGATCATACACCACACACATAATAAATTGATTATGCCTATTTGACCTTTTCTCTCTCGTAGATCCCATCAATCCTCATGGTATACAGAAGAGCTGAGCTGAGGAAGATGAAACAGGAAAAGAATCATCTAGAGCACCACTGATGTTCAACGAAGGATGAATTTGATTGAACACAGGTAAGAACTGCTATTAAGGCCTACCTTGGGGTGGTAAAGGTAGCAAAGTGAGAATACTTCTCTGCTTTTATTGTGCCCACAGATAGCCACCCCACATCCCTTTTTTGGGGTAACCTGTGTCCTGTTATGGCACAAGCGGGCTTGGAGAAAGCTGCTGAGAATTGTGCAGGAAACAGTTTACTTGGCATCTGTCAGATAAATTTGCTCAAATTCATTGGCAGTTGGGCACCGGCCTTTTTGCAGGTCTTGGGAAGATGCCTGGGGCAGATAGCCTGATGCTCTGCTATCTGGAAATGGTTTGAACCTGCTGGGCCTGAGGAAGTAAACTGGGTCATCATGACTATGAGCTCAGCTACCCACTCCTTAGATCCATGCTCCTCCTCACTTACTAAGGCTATCCAGGGGGTGTCGTGTGAGTGATAGTTCTAGTGATAGTTAATTCTTACTTGGATGAGGGGGTCGTTCCTTTGCTTCTTAAAGAAGTGTTGATTTGCACACCCACCCCCTCAAGAAAACATTGTTGGAACCCATTGGATAATTAACATCCAATATTTTATCCACCATTTTTAGAAAATGTGATAAAGTGGTCCTGCAACAGCTTCAGGGGACCCTGGATGAAGTGGATTATATGGACCCCCTTCAGTTAAGATTCAAGCCTGGGTATGGGAGGGAAATTATATTGGTTACATTTTAGATAATCTCTGGTTGGAGCAGTATGGTGGTTGTGCATCCATTCTGGTTCTTCATGACCTCTCAGTGGCCTTCAATACCATTGACTATTGTATCCTTCTGGATTGGAAATATGGGGTCTGGGATCAATACTAATCAATGGTGATTGGGGAGGAAAGATCTTATCTCAGTCTCTACTATGCAGGGTTCCACAGGATTCAGTGCTCTCTCATCTCCATTTCAGCATCTACACGAAGCTACGGGATGAGCTTATCCATTGCTGATGATATCCAATTATACTTCTCTGTCCCTGGCAAATTAAACAATGCTGTTGATGTCTTATCCCAGTGCCTGGAATCTGTAGGAATCTGCATAGGGAACCATAGGTTTCAACTGAATCCCGGCTCTGGATTTGGGAGGCCTACTAATTCTGGGATTATGCCATCTTTGGTACTGGATGGGGATTGCACTGCCCCAAACAGACTTGGTGCACAACTTGAGGATCTTCCTGGACTTGTAACTCCTGCTCAAAGCACAGTTTGTAGATGTGACTAAGAGAGCCTATACATACGTTATATTGTGTACTAATTGTATCCATTCTTGGATCAGGAAGCTCTGCTCACAGTCACCTGAGCACTGATCACTTCCCAGATGAGCTACTGTAATGTGCTGTACATGGACCCATCTATAAAGAGTATCTGGAAGCTTCAGCTGGTGCAGAATATGGTAACATAGATAGTCACCCTGCCACCCCTGTCAGCTGGACTTTATTCAGCTGGCTTTTAGCAAACGTTCTAGTTCATTCCTTTTTAACAGAGTCAGAGTCAATTTAAAAAGTACTGTAAGATGACTTTGCAAAGATGCAAGAAATACAGAGAAGTATTGGATTTATGGAGCTAATCTGTAAAACAAGTGTTATGTAGAACATTTTTTTCTAGTAATGAGATTTAAGATGTATTAACTTATTGCAGCATCTTGGGATTTTGAACTTGAGTGTAAATTGCAAGATCTTAAACTCTCATCTTCAACCAAAGATTAAATCATCAATAAAGTAATGATATGATTTTATTTCCATATTTTAATTCCTTAGGGGAAAGTGCTGTTGGTTTTTCATTCTATTGCAAACATCAATCATGGCAGCTTCAACTTGGAAAGGGAAGGGAGCACAAAACACAATATTCAGATAAATGTGATATGGTTCAAAAGTGCAACATTTTGTAAATTTGCATTATAATGTATACCTGACAAATGTCTTCTATACATACCTTGCATGTTGTGATTCCTCAAAAACTTGCAGGGTAGGCCAAATCCACAAGTACACTAAAGCAATAGTGATGTTATCAAGCCAGTTCCTGTTTCAACTCTTCATTTAATTTCTACCCAAAAGTAGACCTTATATAGACGCATGCAATTCATTTTATTTTGCCATAGATATTGTGGGGAAGGGAAATTCCTTTGTAAGACAGTTTTTTACTCTAAGAAATAAAAACAGAATGTCAGCAGTTTTTATTATTATAGCTCTGGGGAGCTAAATTGCAATCTTTTAAGGTAAAGGCATTCGACCATTAAAGCGTATCTGTTTATGGTTATAGAAAAATGGAATAGGAGATCTTTAGCATATACTGTATTCATAGTGTCATCAAAATGTTCATTTCAGGTCCAGGAGGTTTATTAAGTTGCTTTTATGAGTTAGGTTTCAGAAGCAAGGTCATATGAGAAGCTAAATAGCTCTGAGAGGGGCATGGTTATCCATACCAAGCTTTTGGGAAGATTAGCACATTGTTTTTCTTTTATGCAGTATATAATGTGGAGAGCTTATCCTTGGGTTGGCCATAAGACCACTTAAATATGCCATTTTATTCTAGGCATTTTTTAAAAAGGAAGAAAAAAACCCCCAAATTATCCAGATATATTCTGTATATCTCTATATGAGTTGGCAGAGATCTTGGTTCTGCTACTATTGCGTTCTTTTGATAGATACATGTATTGTCCCTTCTGTTATCAGAACATGCTTATTATGGGGTTGGTGTGACTACTCTATAGCTTCTCCATATTAGAAAATAGCATTATATGCAACCATATAGATTAAGTCATAATGGTTATGAATGTCAATATCCATGGGTCTATTGGTGGATGAGCATGGAGTATGCAAGCTAGAATGCAAGTGGACTATGTGATAAAAATTACAAATTAAAAATAAAATGAAAGAAATAATATACTGAAGCTGTAAATATGTCAGATTAAGAGAAAAGAGGACAGATGCAATTGATCCAGATGGAATGGTCTGATCTTATGGAAGTGAGTTTGTAAATACATTCAGAGAAGTAAAGATGAAAACTTAATTGTGAATGAATGGGCCCAAAAATATATCAGAAAGTATGAATTGGTGTGATTTATTTATTGTGATTACGTATAAAGGTAAATGTTCATAGAGCAGGGATGGCTGCATGTTACTTTTCAGTGAATGGTGATAATGGAAGAACCAGAAATGAGTTCTGGGGAAAACAATTCTGAATGAATACAGTCCCATTAGGCGACATGAATGAAGGGGTGGAAATGAGCCGAGAAAAAAAAAAGATTAAGCTATTCAGAGACCCCAGAATGAATGTTTGATGTTTCATGAAAAGATCTGCTTGTTTTACATGAGCCAACACAAAACAGTAAAAAAAATAAAATAAAGGATATGCAGTCCTAGGCTGCATCAGCAGAAGTATTGCTAGATCAAGAAAAATCATTCATTCTCTCCATTCAGCTTTCGACAGATAATACTGTGTTCACGTCTGAGCACTGCACTTTAGGAAGGACATTGACAAATTGGACCATGTCCAGTGGAGACAAACCAAGATAAGATGCTGGGGAAGAAAAATCTATGAGGAATGGTGAAGATATTGGTTATGTTTAGCTTAGAGAAGGTAGGATTTGAGGGGAACATAATAGCTGTCTGAGTTACTAAAGGGTTATCATGTAGCAACATGGGACAGAATTATTAAAGGTTTAAATTACAAGGAAGCTGATTTGAGGTAGACACCAGGAAAAAATTCCTAAAGCTATGGCCATTCAACAGTACAACAAATTGCCTCACAAGTAGTGTACTCTTTTGTGCTGGACAATTTTAAACAAACACTGGATGGCCATCTGTTTTGGATTCTGAATCATCAGAATACATCAATAGATTCCTCCACTGAACAGGAATTAAAATGGCTGATTTCTAATCCTTACCTCCCACCCCACCCCCAGTTTTCATATCTGATATTTATATTAATGAAATTCTCTTAAATGCTTTAAGAAAAAAAGGGATTAAAAGGAAGTCATAAATACTGTGAGAATGTTGGTCTATACCAGTGTTTCTCAACCTTGGAGCTTTAAGATGTGTGGACTTCAACTCCCAGAATTTTTCAGCCAACATTAGAAAATATAAATGAAAAAAATTGATGTGTTTTGCTTATGCAACTTAGCTAATGCATGTGCGAGGACTGTTTCAGTATCTGACAATAGGAGAAAAACATTGATATTTCTCTATACCATGGGTGTCAAACTCGATTGTGTCATGTGACGTATCGTGATGTATCATGATGTTTTTTGCCTTCGTGGAACTGGGATGGGCGTGGCCTGCACGTGACGCATCCGGCCCGTGGTACGCCAGTTTGACACCCCTGCTCTTATAAAGAGAAGAGTAGCAAGACAGAATGCAAAAATAAAAAGGAAATTGGATTGTTAAGTGTACGGGTAGTTCTCTACTTGTGTCACAGTTGAGCCCAAAATTTCTGTTGTTAAGTGAAATATTTGTTAATTGAGTTTTGCTCCATTTTACAATTTTTCTTGCCACTGTTGTTAAGTGAATCACTGCAGTTGATAAGTTAGTAACCCGGTTGTTAAATGAGCCTGGCTTCCCCGTTGACCTTTCTTGTCAGAAGATTGCAAAAGGGGATCACATGACCCCAGGACACAGCAACAATCATAAATATGAACCAGTTGCCAAGCATCTGAATGTTGGTGCTGCAAAGGTGGTAACTGTGAAAAATGGTTATAAGTCACTTTTTTCAGTGCCATTGTAACTTTGAACGGTCACTAAATGAACTGTTGTAAGTCAAAGACTGCCTGTACATGAAACACGTTTGACAGCTTTTTGATTAAGAGGTATGACAGCTGACATAAGGGAAAGTTGGGGAATGAAGAGCAACTTTATATTAGGCAGAGAATGTGCAGGCCAGAATTTTCTTCTTTGGCACCTCACTGAAAAATGAATGTGACAAATAAAGTTTAATGGAAAATATGAATGATTTGCAGCAAATGTTAGATAGATTGTACTATGCACTGAGAATGATGGTTTAAATATTAATGTACTAAAGATCACATTGGGTTGTGTTTAATAAAGAAAGTGGAGTTATAAAATGATAAAAAATTAGAACAAGCAGATTATTTTTTTGAGTATCTTGATAGAATTTCTCAACTTTACTATAAGTTGAGAAATGGATGGGTAAATTATAAGATGTACAAATACTAGTAGCAAGATAATGGATAGTACATGGCTTGATTCAAGAAATGTAGAATTGTTGACGGAAGCTAAAACAGTAGGGAGTAACAGCATGCTTCTGGCCACGTTGTTAAATTGTGGATGCCAGAAGAAATATAAAAGTAAGTTGAATGTAGTTGAAATGTGCTGCATAAGAACTGTGTGTGGAAGAGATAGGGCCAGTAATGAATGGCTGATGAATTAATATAGATTGAATAGAAAAGCGAGTTTTATATGAGGTTTGATAAGACCATACGTGGATTACTACATCCACTTTTAGTTACCATGATACAAAAAAAGATGTTGAGATTCTAGAAAGAGCACAGAGAACACCTACAAAGATGATTAGGGGACTGGAGGCTAAAGCATATGAACACCATTACAGGAATTGGGTATGTTTAGTCTAAAGAAGAGAAGGACTAGGGGGGACATAATAGCAGTCTTCCAATATCTTAAGAGGCTGTCACAAAGAAGACGAGGCTGACCTTTTCTCCAAAGCATCTGAAGGCAGGATGAGAAGTAATGGATGGAAGCTTATCAAGAAAAGATCCAACTAGAACTAAGGAGAAATTTCCTAACAGTGAAAGCAAGTAATTAATGGAACAGTTTGCCTCCAGAAATTGTGGGCGCTCCATCACTAGAGGTTTTTAAGAAGAGATTAGACAGCCATTTGTCTGAAATGGTACATGGTCTCCTGCTTGAGCAGGGCTCCCAGATCCATTCCAACCCTGTTATTCTGTGTTCTATGATCAGCATATAAAGGTGAGTGTTGTGTAATGCAAATAATGTGAATTAAACTCTATAACAAATAAATGAAGAATGAATGTTTCAAGAGGAAGGGGAAGGCCAAAAATGTCATGAATTTTTCTGAGACAGAATTGAGATTGTGAAAACAAAAGAAGATGAGAATTTTATAGGACAAAAAAACTTTACATACATATCTTATGTGGATATGATAGAAGAAAGGAAGACTTACAAAAATAGAAAGGGGAGGTATGATGAAAGGTATTAGTGTAAAATTAATTTAGATATATTTCCCTTTCTTGTCTCATCCCTTAATGTACTTGGCTTACTATTTCATATTCCTTTTCTATCTGATTAATAAAGTTGCTTACCTCAGAAAGTGATAATGTGATGGGAAATATATAGAATAGAATAAAGCTGGAAGGGACCTTGGAGGTCTTCTAGGCCAGCCCCTTGAAGTAGGAGAATTTATACCATTTCGGACAAATAGCTGTCTAGTCTCTTCTTAAAGACTTCCAGTGTTGGAGCATTCACAGCTTCTGGAGGCAGGTTGTTCCACTGATTAATTGTTCTAACTGTCAGGAAATTTCTCCTTAGTTCTAGGTTGCTTCTCTCTTTGATTAATTTCATATATGACAAAAATTTAAGTTTTGGGTCCAAATGTTTCAAATATAGTACAGCATTTGGAAGAGGTGTTAGAAATTTACAATATGTCATGTGAATGATTACTGGAATTAAGCAAGACTTATTTCCAAATAATTGTGCTGAAAAATCAGAAAAAAACACATGACTAAGAGGGACTATTTCACAACAATTTCCTCAAATTTCTAATCTAGTTTATAAATCATTATCAAGTTTATAAATTTCCAATTTATTTATACATACCGTGTTTCTCTGAAAATAAGGCCCAACCGGAAAATAAGCCCTAGCATGATTTTTAGGTGCTCGTAATACAAATGTGTAATACACGCATTAGTACCGTATTCCCCCAAATATAAGCCCTAACTGGAAAATAAGCCCTAATGCATCTTTTGGAGCAAAAATTAATATAAAACTGGATCTTATTTTCAGGGAAACAAGGTATATGCATGCAATTAATCTTTTGCCTCTAACCTAATGGACTCTAAGATGGTTATTTTAATTGATTTTATTCCATCAACCTGATGTCAACTCTTCCCCAACTTGTCTTTGAGGTCTCCCAATCATGTCCCCATTTCACTGTAATTGAATCAATTCACCTTCCTGCTAATTCTATTGTTCTCTTTCGTTCCACCTTCCCTGTTCTCTTTTGTTCTACCATTATAGACTTATCCAAAGAGCTAGGCCATGGGTCGGCCAGCCGAAACATCCAACGAGCCGCACGGACCCGTTTCCCTAAAAAAAAAAAACCCTGGGAGCCGCACCCGCCCGCGCATGCGCGCCTGCCCGCGCATGCGCGCCTGCCCGCGCATGCGCGCATGTGTGCGCACCCGCGCATGCCCGTTCGTGCATACGCGCCCGTTCGCGCATGCGCACGCGCACCCGCCCGCGCATGCGCACGCGCCCGCGCACATGCATATGCGCTTCCCAAAATGGCGGCGGAGGCTCCGGAGCCGCAGGTGATCCCTCAAAGAGCCGCATGCGGCTCCGGAGCCGCGGGTTGCCGACCCGTGAGCTAGGCCTTCACGGAATTATGATAATTTGAGTCTGATCATTTGTGTCTGAAGTAAGAATTCTGGGTTGATTTGTTCAATAATCTCCTTGTTTGATTTCTTGGCTATTTAAGGAGCTTACTAATATTAAAAATAGCAGTACAAATAAAAAATAACAATAACAAAATTATAACAAGTTATATCAAATAATCAGAAACACATTTTATTTATATTTTGTATTTATTTATTACATTTTTGAGGCACCCGTCTCCCTTGGAGAGGGACTTGCACATCTGTAGCAAATGTGGCTCTACATCTGATACCCAAAAGTCAATTTTGTACCAGCTTCTGAAGGCCATAAGCATGGGAACCATCATCTAGTCATCCCTTTACCTGCATGGCTGTCATATATTGCATTATGATGAAGTAAACTCCATCTGCTGCAAGAAGGCATCTTTGTAAGAGTCAGCCCTTTCAAGAAGGTCAGCTCAGGGAACAAACACACAAGAAAGACTTCAACTCTGTTGTTGAAGAATATAATAACAAGATCTTGAAAACCTATCAGTGTTTACTAATCTACTGGTCTACTCACTCTTACATCAAAGAGAACCAATGCAGTATAATGTTGAATTTTTTTCTCATCCTTTCCTATTTCTCAGGACTGAGCTGGTGTTTACACAACATGTTCACATTTCTTCTTCAAGGTTATCACTGTATTCAGCTACACTGAGTCTCTAAGCTAGGCCTCCTCACCTTAATTAAAAAGATTCAAAAACATAATCAGAATGAAAAAAATCTCCCATCAGCTATGTTCCATATACTAAACTGGATTATTTGGTAAAACAACTATTCTTTTGGCGATACCCACCCAGGAGTTTAGGAGCATGACTTATTTGTGGATGTAGTATTGCAGAAACATGGTTCAACTGCCCTTTCGAACAACCTTCCCAAATACATGAAATGCTAACTATCCCCAGATGTATAATGAACATCTGTGATAAAAACTGCTTTATTATGGCTCATTATACGTTTGCGCTTCTTTGAAAGTCATTACTTAGCTTCATTTTTTAAAATCATTTGCTGAGTAAACTTTGCTTAGTCCTAAGAATATCATCAGTTCAACAATTTCAAAAGAAGAAGGGATTTTCTTTGGATTGTAAAAAATTATAGATTTCACTGCAACAAAGGGAAATCTGCACATCCTTCTATTGGATTTGATTTATGGAATTCTCTTACAATTAAATATATTTTCACCCTAGTGGGTATTATACACTGGGGTCTTCCACAGCAAACAGTTTTGTTGGATCTTTATACTGTTGGTTATTAAACAGGTGGAGGTATCCAGAGTGGCATTCATTGGATGAACAAAGCCCTGCCCCTTTTAAACATGTCACTTAGGTTAACAGAAAGATTCTAGGGAAGAACAGCTGAATCATTGACAAGATTTCTCTTACTGTTCTAGCTAACAGAAGGGAATGGTTCAGGAATTGTTTATGATTCCTTCTATAGTTATCGTTTTATTTTATCTCTTACTTTAAAAAAAAAACAAGATTCAGAAATCTGGAACACAAATAGGAAGAGTAGGATTACTATACAATTTTAGAGTTTGACTCTAGTATTAAATTTGTACATATTTTGAATCAAACTGGAGATATAACTTAGAAGAGGAGCAAATCATATAACACATCTACAGTATGGATGTGCATTCCAAATATCTTACAAGTTCTTTCATATTCATCCATCAGTTAGTCAGATAGGAAGAAGGGTCTGGGATTCACTAAGATTCTTAAGACTAATTACATTGTTGCATTCTTTTAGCATCCTTAAAACATCTCACTCAGATTCTCTTCAGTGTTCCAAAAATGACAATTGGTTATTTTCTCTACTACATTTGTATTTCCAGTTTATTGGAAATAAGACCAAGTAAGTGGAAGCATAGTACAGCTGATTTCAATATTGTGATTATCACAAATAGCAATAACAAATCTATCGTAGTCTGCCATTTTACTTGTTTCATAATATTGATATGACCTCTTCTGTTCACTGAGATTGTATGAGATGATTTGCTTAGAGATCATAAACTGATCTTGTTGTAGGTTAAGGTCAAGCCTTCTCTATGGCTGCTTGCATTTCCTGCTGAGCTATGGTGCCTAAACTCTTTTTATTTTTTTTTAAAATGTCATTATACATACATCTATTTGGATCGACTTTTAATTGTTAAGCCTCAGCTAGTGACAATAACTGACTGCCTCTATCTTTCTATTTCTCTGTCTGTCTGTCTGTCTGTCTGTCTGTCTGTCTGTATCTATCTATCTATCTATCTATCTATCTATCTATCTATCTATCTATCTATCTATCATTTATTGGCCAACCATCTTAGCACAAAGTAAGATTTTGGTAGACTCAGAAGTTCAACAGGTCAAATCTGATGGGGTGGGAGTATCAGGATTATCAGCTAGAGATGATGACTGTCTGAGAAGGGAAACTACTCTGCATTACTTTGCCAAGAAGCTGCATGACCAGGTACATGAAGTCCAGGAGTTGAGCAAAGACATTTTCACTGTTGCAGGGCTTTCGGTTTTGCTTACTATTTTAAATGGTCTTACTATACCATTTTTCTATTATGAGCTCTTGTGAAATTTTGGTAGGCAGCAGCTCAATCAGTCTATTAAATAACAATCAAGCCTAAACCATAAAAATAAGAAAGGGCAATATTTGGACAAAACTCTGTAAACTGACCTTTTTTACATGGTGAGCATACTACAATCTTTGCAGTGGTCTGAGAAAACCATAGAGTATTTTGCTAGATATCTTCACTTACCTGTGGGACTTCAAAAGCTACCATCCTATCTGCTGAGCAAACCTGTGATGGAAGGGTTAAAAAAACATTACAAACATTTCCTGAAACAACTTTATGGAAAGAGGGGAGTGTGGCACTTGCCAAAGATAAGCACCTGGTCTCCTTAGACAGCTGACTTTTTGTTAAGCATGTGGCAGGAAATTCTCTGCTTGAGGTAAGGAAGATTGAGACACTTCTAAATTACATTCCCCATGAGTGTTGCTAAGGCATACTTACACATATTATATGAGCTAGAAAATTAGTACTTTCAATTGTTATGGTTACATATGCAGTAAAGTGTCAGTATTTGCAGTTTTTCAAAAGTTTACCTATGGTTTATCACATAGTTCACCCACTGAGAAGAAAATGTACCTGCTGTAAAATGATGAAGTAGCTCAGGCGATAGAAGGAAAGCATTGTTAACTCTTAACTCCAAACTCTGAAATTCCCTTAGGGAGGAACAGATTTCATGGATGTCAAATAACCCCTTATTGACATTGCTCCCCTTTTGTTCCTCTTTTAGAAATACTGTAATAGTCAGGGAGAGAATGTGAACAAGGACAAAAACATTAAGTTCAAGAATATGACTGAATGAAACTGGAAGGCAGGTTCCCTCAAAAGTTGGATGTCTCTGTAATATTTATACTCTCTCTTAATAGGCACTATAGTTTTATATGACATTTTTGTCAATCCCCCCTCCATTTCAAGTAACTTGAAATATTCCAAAAGCAATATTTCAATGAGAGCTAGTTTGGTATAGTACTTTAGATGTCAGGCTGAAAACAAGGAGACTGTGAGTTCTAGTTCTGCCTTAAGCACAAACCAGCTAGGGTGAATCACTCTCTCTTGGCCCTAGGAAACAGATAATGGCAAACTGTTTCCAAAGTCTTGCCAAGAAAAGCGCAGGAACTTGTCCAGGCAATTGCCAGGAGTTAATATTGACTTGAAGGCATGCACATACACAAAACAGTAGTTTACAACAACTAGTAAAAATGTGACAAATCCAACCACCTGTGCCTCAGCCTTAACAAAAAAAGCAATGGTCAATTTCTTGTCACCATTAAAGCAGACATCAGCCAGAGTATAGAAAAACTTAAAGATGTAGTGCAAGAAAGGAAGATGTGGAGACACCTGGCCCATAGAACTGTCAAGAATTAGCCACAACTGAATGGATAACATCATCATCATCATCATCATTATCATCATCATCAATTTCTTATGGAAATGCTCCCAAGAAATGTTGCCAAGAAACAACATTGAGCAAATGGGATCCCAAAAAATCTTCATATAATACAGTATTATTATTTTATCCTGTATGATACAATTGACTAGGGTTGTTTAAATCCATCTATATCCAATATATTTGAGTTTTGCATGCACTCAACTACAATTTTATTTAAGAATAGGCAACCTGATGCCTTTCTGCTGTTTTGGACTAAAACTTTTACAGTTCATTGTTCATACTAAGGGAAGTATAGGAGCCAAGTCCAACATAACAGTAGGACACTAGCTTACACCACCAGCTTTGTGCATCTTTTTTTAATTAAAAAGAAAAGAAAGTTAAGGACAAACTCATAATATAAGCCTTCCTTTAAGATACCCACCTTATTCCCAAATTTCACTAAGATATTTATAAATGTATCTGCATATGTACACACACACAAACATAAATACCCGTATACATACATTTTGAGGTTTTGCTGAATACAGTGCAAACATTTTCAGTTTTCCATAAAATTCATGGGTTTTTAATATGAATATTCCACAATTTTTTAAATGAAGATACAACATAAGCATGATTTTGTTTGAATGCAGTTGTATCTGGAAATCTTCATAATTCATTGCTCCCCATCCCAAAAAATAATGCTGAAAGGAGGATATACTTGAAACTCAGCCTGGTTTACTTAGCAATAGATTTTAAAATGCTTAGTTTTAGTAGAGCATGATACATGCCCATGTTTGGTAATTACCTCATGATTTTCAAGGTGTTAATAGACTGATCTATTTATGATTTTACTCCAAAATCTTCACAGGTCTCAACCTCAGATTGGCTAGTCTGAAGTTTTTTGGATTCTGGATTTTTTTCTTTTTGAAGAGAAGAATATCTATTTTCTCATCACTTAACACTTTCCCAATTCTCTCAGATTTTTCAGAAATAATACGCGAGATTAGGCCTAATCACTAGCTGCTTTCTTTAGTAAACTAGGATGTCATTCATATTTCCACATTAAATCAATATTCCCTGAACATATTTCTGTCAGTCTCAAGCTTCAGTTCAGTTTAATGTTGCTCTTGACAAAGATTCTCATTCAAGAAGAGGAAACAAAGTAATAGTTGAGTAGCAATGCTTCTTTATGACCTCATATAGCAGTGGTGGCGAACCTATGGCACGGGTGCCAGAGGCAGCACTAAGAGCCCTCTCTGTGGGCACGCGCGCCGTTGCCCCAGTCCTAGGCCTTCAGCTGGGTTTTATAAAACCTTTTCGCTTTAGGCCTCCGCCGCCGTGTGCAAAAAAAAAAAAAGGTTCAATCAGTCAATTTCAACTTCTCGCGGGAAAAAAAAAAGATCTTGCAAAGTTGAAATTGATTGATTCAACTTTTTAGTCCCACCCTGTCTGCCGTTACCACCGCAGCCATGCCCACCCAATTGGCCATGCCCACCCAATTGGCCACACCCAGCCAATGGGCCACACCCACCCGGCACTCGAGGATGCATAAGTGGGTTTTGGGTTGCAGTTTGGGCACTCAGTCTCTAAAAGGTTCACCATCACTGTCATATAGCATTTTGCCATGTTCACTGAGCAACTGGTAGAGTGATTCCCCCCCCCCTTTCTTTTTTTTTATTTTGAAAACAACTAAGCAAACTCTTTTGTTGTTCCTAGCAGCCTTCATTAACCTGAACTCATTCTGAACTGATCTTAGCTTTCTTGACATCATCATGACTATTTCAGGCTATTTGTACTCATTCCTCCCTGGTAACCTATCCTCTCTTTCTGTCTTTTACATGCATCCTTTTGCTTGTTTGTTTTCAGATGTTCTGTATTTTTTTTCCCCCCTGTGGACAAATTGACTTTTTCTGTGGGTCTCTTTTTCTTCTCTCATTGGGATTGTTTGCAGTTATGATTTAAACATTTATTTTGTTTTTAGGAATTCCCACCCCTCTTGAGAACTTTTTCACATTATACATTATTGCCCTTGTCAGCAATTAAATATTTGAAGTTACTCATGCTTGCTATACATTGCTTCTCCAATTTTCTTACAGTTTTGCTGAATCTCTTGTTTCAAAATATGTAATTACTGAAAACACTGGTACTAACCCTAACAGAAGAATTAATATTGCCACAGTTATTCAATGACAAAGCATGCATTTCCTGACCAAGCAAGCAGACTGAAATTAATACTGTTCTTTCCTCCTCTCCCCAATCTGTTTCATTATGATTTTTCCTCAACTCTCCTGACAAATATTCCTATAAAATTTTGTATAGCTAATTTTACCACACTTGGAATACTGCAGCCACACTTGGAATACTGCATCCAGTTCTAGTCACCACAATACAAAAAAGATGTTGATATACAAAGAGCTGTTGATTAGGGGGCTGGAGGCTAAAACATATGAAGAATGGTTACAGGAACTGTGTAACTATGTGATGATATGATAGCACTGTTCTATTATTTGAGGGGCTCCCAAAAAGATGAGGGTCAAACTATTTTCCAAAGCACCAAAAGGAAAGACAAGAAACTAACCAAGAGAAGCAACCTAGAAATAAGGAGAAATTTCCTAATGGTGACAGCAATTAACCAATGGAATAGCTTGCCTTCAGAAGTTATGGGTGCTCCATCATTAGAGGCTTTCAAAAAGAGACTGAACAACCATTTGTTTGATATGATATAGGCCAGGGCTTTTCAACCAGTGGTACGTGTACCACTTGTGGTACTTTGCCACATGGCAGGTGGTACGTGATTGCAGATATCTTTCTGGGATATACTGAAGCCATTCTTTGTCTTCAGGACATTTACAGGATCCAGCACTTTTGTCAAAATGACATAATGTCATTGCACTTTTGAAATGCAAGTTCTGCTACTTTCATGCATAAGTGCAATAACACAACAAACAAAAGGGGTGGATCTGCATCATGTCAGTTCAAAACTGCTTTTTCAATATTTTTTCCCCACTGCTCCCATCTCTGATGCTTCTGATTGTCTATTACAGGGCTTTTCAACCGGTGGTACAGGTACCACTTGTGGTACTTTGCCACATGGCAGGTGGTACGTGATTGCTAGCCAAGTGTAGCAGAGGAGGGGAATGAGCCGAAGCAAACCAAGCCTGAGGAAGAGGCAGCTGTAGCTGCAGGACTGTCTGGGCTCAGCAGAAGCCCCAGGAGCCGGCAGGGCTCCAGCTGATTGGCTTCAGCTGATTGGCACTTCCAGAAGCAGCTGGGAGCTGGAGGTGAACTGAAGAAAAAAAGGGGGGGAAGAGAGGAGAGGCTATAAAAGAATGCGGTTTGGGTGGGGGAAGGGGGGAAAAGACAACAGGAAAGGTTTAATCCCTTTAAACAAATGTAATTAGTTTTACCCCCTTTAATTGAGTTTATCTGTGGCTTTTAGAAAGTTTTCTTAATTTAAAGGCTTAATTTAAAGCTAAAGCTTTTCGCAATTGCCGGAGCCTTTCAGTCAAGAATTGCAACATTGTGACAGGTGACAAGCCTGAGGCAGCTTAAAGAGAGAAAAAACCCGGAGTTTGTGTTTCTTTATTTTCTTACTTTGCACTTGATTCCTGTGTCTTTAAGGGTGCAGGGAAGGGATTGGGGGGGTGCAGTCTTACTACACTGTGGAAGAGCTCAGGAGGGCAAACCAGCTAGCTCAGGAGTCTACAAACTTATCAAGTTTAAGACTTGTGGACTTCAACTCCCAGAATTCCTCAACCAGCCATGAGGGCTGAGGAATTGTGGGAGTTGAAATCCACAAGTCTTAAAAGTGCCACGTTTGAGGACCCCTGAACTAGCTGGTAGTGGTGCATATTAATAAACATGGATAAATTCATCATACATTTGTCAGTGCAAAGGGAAAGTGATTCAGCAAAGGAACAGCCACCGAAGAAATTAAAACTGGTACTTTTTTACTTTTTTTCTACAGTTTATAATATTTTATTAGATTATAGAATAAAATACAACAATACAAAAGCAAATAGTAGGACACAGTGGGGAGGAAAAAGGGGGAAAAAGTGAGGGGGGAGAAGGGAAAAAGAACATACTTCCTCTGTTGCAGTAGAAGGAAGCATTAACATTGAACCTCAACTTTTTACTTTTCCATAATATTATAAACTAGCCATTTCTATAGCAATAAATGAATCTAATCAGTAAAACCCAAAATTCCCCCCCTTTTTTTTAATCATCAAGTTTTTGACACCTTGCTAAGCACTGGTGGTACTCAAATATTGTCATGTCCTAAAAGTGGTACAATCTGTGAAAAGGTTGAAAAGCCCTGATATAGGCCTCCTGCTCAAGCAGAGGGTTGGACTACTAGAAAACCTCTGAGTTCCCTTCCAACTCTATTATTCTATGTTTTATTATTGAATTCCCACTTTAATACCTCTTTCTCTCCATCTTTTCCCACTGGGCACTCATAGCAAATAGACCACCCTCTTAAGCTCATCAAGGACAAGAATCATATAATTGTAAGTGACGTGTCCTTTCTTAATACAATTTCCCATGAACTACTTTTGAATCTGATTTCCAATACTTATTGAAAGCATTGTAGGTGTACATAGTAAACATTAAATACATTTGCTTTCACCTAGACACCCAGTAAAGTGTAATCTTTTTATAGAGTCTTAATAATAATTGCTGCCTTAGTGGAAGAAGAATATTATATTTAACATTCCTAAAATGGGATGCTTTATAGCAGGCATGTCAAACTGCTGGCCTGCGGGCCGGATGCATCATGCCGAAACCGTGCCCACCCCATTGCCAGGAAAAAGTCCCAATACTGTCACGTGACGTCACGTGACGTCCCAAGTTTGACATGCCTGCTTTATAGAGTAATGCCACTTGCAGAAACAGAGAGGTGAGAAGTAAGTCCCTGATTTCCATATAAAAATAATCTGAATGCACATGTGGGAATGTGTTAAGGAGATAACAATGCCCGGTGTGTGTGTGTTTGAGTACCAATGCTACTTATTCTATAGCTGGGAAATGCCCCAAGAATCTCCTTTTATGGTAGCTGTACAAAAGCAAACAAAGAACAGAGAGACAAAAATAAGAAAAAGATAATTAGGACCGAAACATTTGAACAGTGTTTTGTTCCACAAATGTTATGCTGAAAAGGGCCACTACATAATGACATTTATTTATGAAATCAGCACTTATTCAGCATTGTGTTCTGTTGCTAGCTAATATGACTAGAAAACAATACTAACCAACAAAAAGATGGGATTAAATAGTGAAAATCTGTCATGTTACATTACAATCCAAATTTAAATAGTATGTGGTAGGTCAAAGTACAGATTATTTTCATGATTAGCAGCCAAAAATCCATAAAATACAGTGAAAAGTGTGAAATCTGAGACCTGTCCTTTTTTCAAATCCTGGATTATCTGGGGAATTGGCAGAGTTAACTTCTGATTTTTTTCTGTTCTTCCCCTTCTTTTCTTTGGAGAAAAAAAATACTCTGCATCTGAGATTGTGATACTAAGAGGGCAAATCCTAAGTAACCTTTACCAAAGCACATCATAGATTGGTGCATAATGTCATAATTACACAGTGATCTGTGCTTTCTGTATATATACTGCTGGCTTCATGGTTATTTCATTAATAGATAGTAAAAATAATCACTGTTTCACAATAAAAATAAGACTTGGGTCATTTGTTTAAAATGTCATGTACAATAACCCAATATGAAAGGCCATCACAATGTCTTCTTGGGTCATTGTCTGCTAATGCAATTTTGAATATTATTGCTTTCCAGCCATTACTGTTTTTACTAGAAGACTGGCAAGGCTCATTAATGTGAATGAATGCCAGGAGATGACATCATTTCCATTTAATTGTCTTGTTTATTAGCAATGTCTTTTCAGTTGTTTTAATAAAAGGGCAACAGAAGATAAAAGGGTACATTTGCATTCTTAAAAGAGCTTTTGACAAGGTCTAGGAAGCTGTTGACACTTATTGTTTGCAAACGAGCTAATCAAATAACATTTTTATCTTCAATTCTTGCAACTCACCATCTTACTCCATCCTGACCTATCAGTATTTAATGCTTTTTTTAATTCAAGAAAGAATAGAATATTAAAGAATATTAAACGAGATCTTACGCTCATGCTTTTCTTTGCAATTGTGAAATTTTAAGAGTGTCAAGAAGATTAACAATAAGTGTAACGACTTTATTCTTATTATCTCAGGGGTTGAGACAAAAGAAGAGGGAGACAAGCTATTTTCCAAAGCACCTGAAGGCAGGACAAGAAGCAATGCATGGAAACTAATCAAGGACAGAAGCAACCTAGAACTAAGGAGAAATTTCCTGACAGTTAGAAGAATTAATCAGTGGAACAACTTGCGTTCAGAAGTTGTAAATACTTCAACACTGGAAGTTTTTAAGAAGAGATTGGACAACCATTTGTCTGAAATGGTATAGAGTTTCCTGCCTAAGCAGGGGATCGGACTAGAAGACCTCCAAGGTCCCTTTCAACTCTGTTATTCTATTCTATTCTATTCTGTTCTGTTCTGTTCCGTTCCGTTCCGTTCCGTTCCGTTCCGTTCCGTTCCGTTCTATTCTATTCTATTCTATTCTATTCTATTCTATTCTATTCTATTCTATTCTATTCTGTTCTGTTCCGTTCTGTTCCGTTCCGTTCCGTTCCGTTCCGTTCCGTTCCGTTCTGTTCTATTCTATTCTATTCTATTCTATTCTATTCTATTCTATTCTATTCTATTAATAATGCCACCTAAAATCGGTATAGTCCCAAGTCATTATTATTGGGTTATGGACTTCTCAAAAGAGCTAGGTTTTTACACAGTGTGTACAAAATGTGATAATTTGCACCTGATCATTTGAACTTTGAATGAGATCTCTGTATTGATTTGTTTTGTTATGATTTGTTTATTTTCTTTGCTATCCAGGATATCGTCAGATGTGTTTGCTAATATCATCATTCAAAGGCACCAATACTTTCCCATCCTACTTCTTCAAAGTCTACTTTTTTGACTATAGAGTGTCAGAAGGAAAACAATTCCTTGCATGATTTATTTTTTTTATTTATTAAATTATTATTATTTTTATTCTGTCCATCTTCCCTATAAGATGGCTCTGGTGGCTTACAGGTTATGATTCTGCTCTTTGGAGATATAGACTTATCACATTTAAATATCTTTCCAAGGCCTTCATTGCTATACTTCCAAAAGCTAATCTATGGGATTATTCTTGATTGCTGTGTGTGTGTACTCATTCACACACACACACACACACACAGCATTCTATGTTATATTCAATAACAGTAGTTCCAGTATTATATTATATGTTCCTTGACCTGCCCTGCCTCAAAGAACTGACATCAATTCCTGTACTTCTTCAAGTTTACCTCCATATTTTACTACATCCTAGACCAGTAAAGTGGCATTCCTGAAATCCTTGCTGTGTCTGTTTTCTGAACTGGTTTATATTCAAAGGCTGACATCTTGGAGTTTGCATATGAATAGTTTGTGTTTTATTCCACAGTCTTTCTTGGCCACATCTTTCTGCTATAATTGAGGTCTTCTATCTCCTCCAATATTATAGTTAATTTGATTTCTGTTTACTCCATTGGGAACTGTCCATGTATACAGGTGCTATTTTGGTTGCGTGAAGACTGTGCTAATAGTGTAATAAAGAAATTATTGGATTGGCAAAATTTTCTAAGTCATTTTCTTGTTTCCTTTATGTTTCCTAGGCCATGCAGTCTAACTTCATTTTCCTTTTTACTGTTTCAAACTTGGCATTCCAATCTCCAACTACAAGCAGCATATCCTCTTGCATATTTCACTGATTTCAAACTAAAATTAACCAAAAAAAGCCACCACACATTTATTTTTCTGTGTCAATAGTTAGAGCATAATCATGAATAACAATCATATTAAAGGATTGTTTGGTTGTTGACTATCTTATACCCAAGTATTGTCTTTATTTTCACAGCCAGGAAGGATTTAGAAATACTGCTCCTTCTTTGTGTTTCAAGTCCTGAGAATCTAAGAGGATCGTCTGTGTGGAAAACTAAGTTTTCAGTAATAGGAAAATTCAGTTTCACACAGCGCTGCTAATAACCAAAGCTGCCTCCATCTATCAAAAAAGCTGCTCATTCTTTTTCTAAAACAAAAAGTCCATCAACATGACTGAACATCACTGTGCCTATTCCTCACTTTTTGTCTCATCTGAAAACATATCTCATCTCTATCATTTATTCCTCTGATCACATGATAAAGCTGTAAATAACCCACTGCTGTGGCACTGATGGTATTGGTGGGCGGGAAAGAAAAATTGTGATAGAGAGTCAATTCACAATATGACAAGCTGTAAACATGAAAAATTATTCCTTAGGTTACCCAAAGACTTTTTAAAAGTCAGGCTTTTTTTTCTAGCAGATTCTTAATGAAATAGAGTCTGGCAAGCAACCTTTCTGTTCTGCCTATTAGGTGCTGACTTTCTTTATGCTTTCTGTAAATGAAATCAAGTATATATATAAATGATATCTTTACTCAGAAGACTCAGCTCCCGATTCATAATTCCTGGAACCTAGCTAGTATTTGCCTCACAAAGCTTATGTTAAAAGATTATTCTCATAGGGGCAAATTTTCCTTAAGACTGCTATTTAGTTTGCTGCAAGGAAGTCTACATGATAGCTGTCCATATACAAAAAACAGAACTCACTTCCACCTGTCAATCCCATAATAGAAATTATCAAAACAGCCAGGAACCTCCCTTTCTGCCTAGAACACGGGTGTTAAACTCGCCGCGTCACGTGACGTGTCGCGATGTATCGCGACTTTTTTCCCATTGCCGGAGCTGGGGTGGACACAGCTCTGCATGATGCAACTGGCCTGCGGGCCAGCAGTTTGACACCCCTGGCCTAGAATATACCCTTCTGTGTAGAAAACTTTCAAGTGCCCAAGCATAATTGGAGTTGGTGCTGGGGCATGGATAATCAGTATAAATCCTGTTCATTCTACTGGCTACAGTTATTTGTAATTTGCAATTAATTTTATATGTCAGTTTTCTTAAAGGTAAAGGTAAAGGTTTCCCCTGTCCAGACATGTCCGAGTCTAGAGGGTAGTGTATATTTCTGTTTCTTAGCCAAGGGAGCCAGCATTGTCCAAAGATATTTCTGGGGTCATGTGACCAGCATGACTTTACGCCAAGGCATGGTATCTATTTATCTACTCACATTTGTATGCTTTCAAATTGCTAGATGGGAAGGAGCTAGGACAAGTAACCGGAGCTCACCCCATCACGATGAGTTTGGGTCTTGAACCTGGGCTGTCAGCTTTCAGCTGACAAGCTCAGTGTCTTTAACCACTGAGTCATCATGCCCCTCAGTCAGTTTTCTTAATATACATGCAATTTAATCTGTTTCTCCTGATACCATTCTGTATACATTTTTATGACAGTTTCCCAGTACAGTCTTTAAAATGTAAGTTTTACTCATATGTTGTTTTTGAAAATATAGCTATCCTTAATGGGATTCTTTAAAAAAAATGCATATAGCTTAATGTATTTTTTTCAGCATTGAGAAGTACACATACTGTACTTTTCTAATATGTTTCTTCTTCTTCTTTTGCATTATACTTATATCTCAGAAAAATGGATGCTAATGGACTATTGAGTGCTCCCATCTGCTGTAACATCTATTTTGGTGATCCAGATGAATTTTTATTAAAAACCTTAGTAGAAATATGGTTTTATAATGTATACTCTGTTATAGAATATATGTTTTGATAGAAATAAGTGATGTTCTGAAGAACTAAAACTATAACTGGCTATCAGATACTATTGTTTTGTAATTCCTCAAAATCATAGGAAACAAGCTTCTAAATAGCATTTGTATGGGAATAATGGTGAGGAAAAACTATTAACCACAATAAGAAGGAGGATATTGTATGAGATGAACACTTGGCCATCAGGACAATTTTATTAATGGTCATTCTTCAGGGCTGATGGAAAATGTCAGAGAATCTGGAATAGGGGTGTGATTATGTGCTTGTATGAATGCTGTAACAGATGTAAATACAAGGATTGGTTGTATGTGTCCCTCATTCACGTTTATTCCAATGATCACTGAATGAGTGGTCAATAAATAAGGACCAGCTATAGAGAAAAATAAAGAGCCAGTTTGGCATAGTGATTAAGACATCAAATAAGAAACTGGGAGATCATGAGTTCTAATCCTATTTAGGCAAAAACCAGCTAGGTGATCCTGGGCCAGTCACTCTCTTTCAGCCCTAGGAAGAAGGCAAGGGCAAACAACTTCTGCAGTCTTGTCAAGAAAACTGTAGGGACTGGTCCAGGCAGTCACCAGGAGTCAAGACTGACTCAAATGCATCCTTTCAAATAAATAAAATGGATAAAGCCTACCAAAAGCACAATTAACCAGAAACTTAAACAAATAAATGCCACTGAATTTTGGTAAAGTGACCTAGGCTTATTAAAAAGGAGGGATAGGAGACACAGTCCTCAGGTTTCCCACTCTTAATTTAGAATCTAAAGAAAACAATTATTCCTAGCTTGGATTATAATGTAAATTGGAAGGGGATATGATAAACCTTATGAACCTCCAGAACTGTTTTAAACTCCAGGTTGGAAAAGAATATTTGATATGGTTTGATCCCCAAAACTGTTTCTAGGTCTCTTGATTTATTTTTATTGTATTGTTTATCCCATAAATTGATATACCCCTTCTTCCTAGGATTCTTGGGAGTTCACTATCTTTACCCTCCTTTTCTGTTCCTTAAAAATTCCATTTATTGGATAGCATGGTTAAACAAAAAAAGAAAGTGTTACAATGAAAAAGTAACAAGTTCCAGAAGGTAAATAGTCAGAGATCTTTAAGAAGTATAGCTATTCTAATAGGTACTTTTGTGTAGCACTAGACACTGGAGGTAATTATAAATACACAATTTTAAGAGCTTGGAAAATTTGGAAGCATTTTCATGCTGCTTTGGCCATATGTTGTATTCTCACAACATAAAAAGAGGATCAAGCCTTGTGATCCTCAGAAAGAACAAGTGGCATCATAGATGCTATCATTATTGCCAATATGAGTGCTAAATAGTACTCTCCAATTAGATGGAAATCTTGTGGTGTGCTTTTGTTCAGCTATTTTTTTCCTTTCCAATTCTGGTTCTAAAATAAATCTTAAAAAGCCATGTTAGCTCTCTTCTTAACTGTCTTTAAGTGAGCTTAAAGAAATGAGACAAGGTAATACCTCTAGTCATCTTCAAAATGATGCACTTAGAAAGATGACATTTTAGTCATAAGCTTCCTTCCAGCAAAAACGTTAATGGGGTTTTCAGTGCGTAAAGGATTCTAAATGGGACACACTTTGCATTGCTACATTTTTTAAAAAAGGAGTCAGTAGTTCTTTCTAGGAATTGTGCTTCACACATTCAAGTAATATGTTTAGTAGGAAATGTATATATTGGATTGTTATGGCTAATGCTATTTCCTGAAATTATCTTCCAGACCCCCGTGTTGGGCTGAAGACTTCCAGGAAGATTTGGCTATGTTCAGTTTAATAAGCAAATTTTCCTTCATGCAACTAAAGCTGAACTCTAAACCAGTTATTTGAACAAGGTTGTATGGACTCTGCCAAATGCATGCAATCAGATAATCTGTCCAGCGCCAGTGATCTTGAAGCAGAGTTTTATGGATAATTTGTAGCATTGTGAGTGTCACATCTTCAAAGGCTGACAAACATATTGATATACAAAGAGGCCTGTGAAAAGAAAAAACATTAACTGTGCTGCAGCACCTCAAGGTGATCTGTCCCTTTGAAATGGGACAGAGAAAATAGGAAAAGTGACCTATGCATTAATTCATTGAAGATCAAGAATTACTCATTGGGTAAATTAGATTTAACTCACTTGAAATGGGATTAGAGTGATGGAAAATTGCTGAATATAGTTTTTCTAAGAATTACACATGCTGTATGCCTTTAAATGAGAAGCTCCATCATAATCAACTTGTAGTCCTGTCATTTAAACAAAGGTCTCTTTGTCATTCCCTATGATCATTTAAATTTGTAATATTCTGTCAGCCTTGTGAAATTTCTTTATTTCCTTAAAGTCAGCTTCTTTCTTTCATTTGGTTCAAAGTCCTAGAAGATTAAATAAAATACTTAGAAAATGCAGTTTTTCAATTTCCAGTGGCTGAAGGAGAAATGTGCTCATTGTACTTATACACTATATCAATATGAACTCCATTTTTACATAATTATATTTGTCTAAATTGCCATTTCCCATTCCTATAATCATTAATACAATTAATTTATAATCCTGTGTGTTTCATCTGCAGAATATTCCATTCGTGAACAAATGGGCCTTTTAAGTATGTATCTACTTCACTAATCTATATATTAAAGTCTGATTAACTGCCATGGATCTTGCAAAGAATTTGGTGAATACAGGCTAGTTATTGCAGTTAGTGCTAAAAATTCTTCTACAGAACAATCCATGTAACTGGTCAGGCTGAATCTGATCACATGTGCCAAATTTCATTTTATATCCTGAGCACGAGAACATTTGGGAAATAGGATTTTGATTGAATGTTAGGAAAAACACCAAGAGCAGTTAGATGGTGGTACCAGTTTGGTTACTCAGACTGGTGAAGTCCCCTTCATTGAAGGAGCTAGGCAAAGATTACACATCAATGGGAGAAGGATGCTTCAATTTGGATTCTTGCACAAAGCACAGGATTCCTAAGAGAAAGCCATTCAAGTACTCCATGATTCCACAAATTGAATAATTTTACTATAAATAAGGAGGACATGATGGCTCAGTGGTTAAAGACACTGAGCTTGTCAGCTAGAAAGCTGACAGCCTGGGTTCAAGACCCAAGCACCACACGACAGGGTGAGCTCATGTTTCTTGCCCCAGCTTCTGCTCACCTACCAGTTTGAAATGCACTGAAGTGGGAAGGTAACAGCGTACTATGTGCCTCAGTAAGTAGTCATGCTGCCCTGTGACCACAAAAGTGTCTTCGGACAATGCTGGCTCCCTTGGCTAAGAAATGGAGATGAGCACCACCCTATAGAGTCGGGCACAGTAAGGTAAAGGAAACCTTTACCTTTACTATGAATAAAAATATCATTATTTGTAGTAGAGAAGACTTCTGGTCAAACATTCACCAGTCATGAGAAATGTCAAGGTCTCTGTTGTCCTTTACTAGATTATTTGATATTTAAACCAACCATCAACGAAACAGGTATGTGAGTTTCACTTTTTAGTTACATTTTACCTCTGAAGGTTGTAAAGATTTATGGCCATAAATTCAGAATGAATGGACTGAAATTTGGAGCTATTTATTCATTTTAAGCTTTGTTGTGCTTTCTTTTACAAAAATTTATGTAGGTATCCCTTTGCAAGGCTATGATTGAACAAGGATTGTTTCTACCCAGCCATGAAACCCAAGACTGTTCAAAATGACCCAGCATATTTCAAGGGGTAAAGTGGATGTGTTGGCCAATCGGTGGAGTTGCATTTAAATGATATCTTTCTTTCCTTTCAAACCATTTAAATTCCAGTGAATTTTAACAATGATAGAAAGTGTTTAAAAGGTTTACCCATGGAGAGCCCCTCTCTGAGATGGGGGAAAAGTATGATAGATAGATAGATAGATAGATAGATAGATAGATAGATAGATAGATAGATAGATAGATAGATAGATAGATAGATAGATAGATAGATAGATAGATAAATAAATAAATAAATAAATAAATAAATAAATAAGTAAGTAAATAAGTAAATAAGTAAATAAGTAAATAAGTAAATAAGTAAATAAGTAAATAAGTAAATAAATAAATAAATATTCTAAGCAGTTCCTTTTCAGATTATAACTATCAGACACTTGTTTGCAAACTCTATTCTGAAGTTTAAACCTGCAAATGTAACCTAATTTGTTAAATTCTGCTCATAGATATAGAGAAATGCATAGATATAGAGAAATGCAATCCAGCTCATTATGGATTGTCTTTTTTTTCCCTTGCCAGAAAGATTATAGTAAAGCTAATTCTGATTATTACAATAAGAACCAGTTCATTGCCCATAATTTGCTCTTTTCCATCCTGTGCACATTTTGCCACCAGAGATGATCTCACTTATGCATCATTATTGTTCTCAGCATTGTATCATTTGTTGCCAGCTCTTTAGAAAGGATTGCATTACTCACAGGGTCACAAGACAAATTCTGTTCAACGACCATGACTCATGTAGTCAGATGAAATTCATCTCCCGTCTTCATCCAAACGAAGTGCTTTGTATGGAGGTAGTGTGTAAATCTGGATGGAAATAATGCTATAAGCACAAAGACAGTTCTTTAAATCTTGTTGGTGATGTTTAAAATGTGCATTGTTGGTTAACATTAAGATTTAAATCACCTTTAGAGCTCTTTGTTACAATTTCAAAGCTCAGTGTAGAAAATTTATTGGTATTCCAATTTGGTGTGAAGTCTGAGCACAACACAGAAGCAGCCATTCAGAATACATTTTAATCCATTTGAAGTGTGATCGAGATTAACTTCCTATGTCGCTGATTAAAAATAACCCAGAATCCTATAGATCATTTTCCCCTTGTTACAGAAAAAGAACCTACTTTTTTTCAATTCATACCTCAGAATCAAGATAAGCTATGATCTAAATTAGTACCAAATAGGTTAAATTCTTTATGGAGTGAAGAATGTAGTATAAACAGTGTTGGGTGATTTTTTGCATAGTCCTAATTGAAGCAATTTTTTTTAAAAAAACATACACACACTGAATAAATGGTAGGAAAAGCTTCCTAAAGAAAAAGCAGTTTGGCCATGAAAACCATTTTTCAGAGTGCTGCTGAACCTTCTTTGGCTGGATGTGTTCAAGCAGATACTGAAAAGCCATCTCTAAGGGATGCTTCAATTTGGATTCTTACACTGAATGGGAATTAGAATGGGTTAAATGATTCTTCCCAACTCTAGAATCCTTTGATCTATTAAGGCTGTTATTACAGTCACCATTATTTCAACTCCAGTGCTTAAATAAACACTTGCTTTCATTCATAGGTGAATACAGCCAGAAATGACAACCTTGCTGTTCTGGTGTGGTCCATTTAACTCAGTGGAGGGAAGAGAAGACATCTTCCACAAGCCTAGATGGACAGAGCTTTCAAATGTGTAGAAGGATTCCAAAATGTGTCCTATTAGTTTGCATTTGATGAATAACAGAATAACAAATTTGGAAGGGACCTTAGGGGTCTTTTGGTCCTACCCCCTGCTCAGGAAGGAAATCCTATGGTATAGGGTTTCCTGTGTGAGCAGGGGCTTAGACTAGAACATCTCCAAGTTCCCTTCCAACTTTGTTATTCTATTTTATTCTACACCATTTCAGATAAATGGTGTCCAATCTCTTCTTAAAAACCTCCCGTGTTGGAGCACCCACAACTTCGGGAGGCAAGGCATCCCAATGATTAATTGTTCTCTCTGTCAGGGAATTTCTCCTTAATTGTAGGTTGGTTCTCTTCTTGATTAGTTTCCATCCATTGCTTTTTGTTTTGTCTTCAGGTGCTTTGGAGAATAGGCTGACCTCATCTTCTTTGTGGCAGCCCTTTAGATATTGAAACACTATTATGTCAACCCTAGTCCTTCTTTTCATTAAACTAGATAAATCCAAGTCCTGCAACCATTCTTCATATGTTTTAGCATCTAGTCCCCTAATCATCTTTGTTGCTCTTCTCTGCACTCTGTCTCAACATCTCAATATCTTTTTTATATCATGGCCACCAAACTGGATTCAATATTCCAAGTGTGGTCTTAGAATGATGACCATTGTATTAGCTAGCAGAATATCTACTAAGGCCCTTCTCTTTTTTTATTTCTCCTACTCCCTGGTCTTTCTGATTCAATCATACAATAGAGAGAACTATTCTGGGAGTTGACCTAAAATTAGAAAAGCGTTTTTGTGACTGTGTTTCTATACCAGGAATATTTATGAATATACCAGGGGCTATATAGCATGATATATCTCAGTGACCATTATCTCAAAAGTGCCATGGTGAACACGAGATGTCACAAAGTATAATTTTCAGTTCTTCCTAGTTATGCATCTGTGTGAATGAATGAGCATGGACCAGTTGATTGAAACTATAACCAGAAGCAATTCTTGTAACAGCATTCATTGGGGGGAAAAATCTGACACTTTTCAACAACTATATTTGCAGTAGTTTCATTCATGTTACATTTATTTACCTACACACCCGATGACACTGTTGTATAGAAAATAGCATGTGGCATAAGCTGGGATTAACAGATAAGTGCTTTTTCATTTAATAGGGTGCAGTAACTGTAACTAACATTTTCTCCCCTTTTTAATGCTCAAGATCATACAGCTATGCATGATGAACAGACTAGCTTTCCATGTTAAATACATATTTGAACAAATGACATTGGAAAAAAGAAAACT
Organism: Azemiops feae; assembly: GCA_023970755.1. Classification (NCBI taxonomy): domain Eukaryota; kingdom Metazoa; phylum Chordata; class Lepidosauria; order Squamata; family Viperidae; genus Azemiops; species Azemiops feae. Next base: position 1,362,612 of record JALGBA010000268.1, on the reverse strand, counting down.
GCTTCCAAATGTGTGTATTCTATATTGGTGGAGCATAGGTGAAATAGGAAAACTTGAATTACTAACAACAAAGAATCTCTCCCCAACAGTAATCATTTTGTTGTGCACATAAAAAACATTGCAGCTTATGTTTCATTAGGAAAAAAATAGTGTCTACAGTTGGATAATATCTTTTTATGTGGTTCATTCTAATAAAGTTATTATCTAACAGTAGCTGTGTAGATCAAAGTGTGCAAACTTTGTATTTCATTAGGATGATACAAGAAGAAAAAAGCCAGAAATTTAAACTGGATGATACAGCCATAAGGTATATAGACATTGATTGTTGATTTGAAAGCTTGCACTCTCAGCCTAAAAACAAATTATTTGTTTGATTCTTTTTTCTTTTATTATGGCCTGTGACTTTTGATCATATGTACTGTCTTTTTGCTGATTATATTGTTTCCAGGTATAAGAAGCAAGATCTGTATTATGAAGATTCAAGTTCCACCTCAAACGTGAAAGCCAATTGGGTAAGTTTGACTTTGGGCCAATAACACTTTCTCAGCCCAACCCACCTCATAGAGCTGTTATTGTGAGGGAAATAGAAATAGGAAGGTGTATTGGATATGATCACCACCTTGGGTTATTTGTATAAATAATAAAGGTGGGATAAAAATAAATAAAACCAAAACTTCCCAAGGAAATTTGCCTATTGCTTTGCATTGCCAATGAAGGCCTAGTTCAGTGATGGCGAACCTTTTAGAGACTGAGTGCCCAAACTGCAACCCAAAACCCACGTATGCATTGTTGAGTGCTGGGTGGGTGTGGCCCATTGGCTGGGTGTGGCCAATTGGGTGGGTGTGGCCCATTGGGTGGGCGTGGCTGCAGTGGTAATGGCAGACTAGGTGGGACTAAAAAGTTCAATCAATTCCAAGTTTGCAAGATCTTTTTTTTTCCCGCGAGAAGTTGAAATTGACTGGTTGAACCTTTTTTTTTTTTTTGCACACGGTGGCGGAGGCCTAAAGCGAAAAGGTTTTATAAAACCCAGCTGAAGGCCTAGGACTGGGGCGATGGCGTGCGTGCCCACAGAGAGGGCTCTGAGTGCCGCCTCTGGCACCCATGCCATAGGTTCGCCACCACTGGCTTAGTTTTTAAAGGAAAGCTTCTGAGGATCAGTGGGTTGCTGCTGCTGCTGCTGCTGCTGCTGCTGCTGCTGCCTGTTGAATCAATGGACTGATCAAAGGATAAATTGAATAAATACTGTTCTTTGCTAAATTCACATTTAACTGAAATAAATTTCTAAACTAGCTTTTGGAAAAAAGTAAGAACTACAGATGCTTTAAGCAACAGTCTGGTAAATGCCTGCATTCTAAGTAGTTCCAAATGACTTTTAGACTTCTTTTAATCCATTTCTTGCTGTTCTCATCTCTAACAAGATCCAGCTTGGTAATAAGAACTTGCAGAGAAACCACACTGTGTATCAAATGCAAATTATAATGCTGTGCCCTGAAATCCTAGGAAACACTTCACCTAAAGTTACAGCTTTGCTGCTGATAAAAACTCTATCAAAGAATAAATTCCAAATAACCACAGGAACCCTTGCCAGTTCATCATCCCCTTCTTCTCTATGGGCATTAGGCTCACAATGCTAGAGGCTAGCAAAGCTTTAATTTGGGGAGCTGGGAGGGGCAAAGCACCAACACCGAACTGTGCCAAATTAGCATAAACTTGATCCATTTGTTCATTCCATGCCAGAGAAGGATTAGTCTAACTGTGATTCAAGACATAAGGAGGTTGGTGTGTCCCTGGGATTAACCTGCTTTGTGATAGATGCCATTCAGGAGGCTGACAAAGGAGAAGGTGGGGTGGGTGGGAAAGGGGTAAAGACATGCCCTAATCATTCTGCAGCCTGCTCAGAGCGATCCATTCTCTTATTCCTCTGGAGACATGATTAGCAGTTCCATCCTGTGACTCTGCCTGATGCTATCTGCTTGTGATATTGTAAACAGGATTTCTTGAGAAAGAAAGCATTAGATGGCTATCTGCCATGTTGCACGCGAACAAGCCTGATGAATATAAATGCACCCAGGCAGAGGGCAGGGAGGGGGAAAAGAGACAGAATGCATGTTTATCGTCAGACTTAAAATATATTGATTCCTGAATTTGGTGGCCCAGGTGAATAGAGTTCTCTCTTTCTCTCTTGCTGAAATGTAAAGTTTTATTACCTCATCATACAATGAAAGGATTAATTTCAAATAGGTCTGCAAAATGGTTACATGCAAAAAAATATCATTTCACTTTAATAATTTATACTAATGGAATATGCAATGTGATCCATATGAGTGTAGTAGAAGAGACACCAAGCAGAGAGTGGAATAATTTAATCTTCCCTTTCCCTTTCTTCTCTTTCTTCTGTGGGTCTCATAGAAGACTTCATGTAACCAAAATGGGGAATGATGGGAGTTTGGGTGTTTTTTTTTCTTTTTTAAGAGGTTCCATAATTTATGCCAAGAAGAAGCAAAAAAGCGGAGATGAGTAAGTACCAAAAGGATGGAATTTGAATACCAAAATTCTAAAAGACATCAGACTTGTAAAAACTCAGATCGATTCAGCTTCCGCTAGAATAAAAAAAAGAAAAAGAAAATAAGAAAGAACTTGATTTTCTTTTTAAAAAAATCTCATTCTGTTTCATGAAACAGATTTTTTTTTATTATTTAATTAAAAAATAGAGAGGTTTGGTGAAATTCCCATGAGTGGGATCCTACCATCTTGCCTTACCTTACTAGCTGCTTACTTTAATTAGAAGACAGATGAAGTGAAGGCTTTGCCTTTTACTATACAGCCAACTTTTTGGTAAACATCAGCTTTTCTGGATCTTCTTATTTCAATGTAATTCCATGAGAATATACCATAGAAAGACTTATCCCATGAGCTTCTTCAAACCATGGATAGATAACTTTCTAAAAGATGGGAAATACTGCAATTTGGGAAGGACTTGATAGGTGAATAAAATAGCCAAATCCAGTCTAAACATTTGGCTGACTGTGCAATGAATCATCATAACGATCTGAAGTCATATGGGAAAAAAACATCATCAGAAAGAGAATTACTGGTCAATACTGTCGAACTTGGACTGGACAAAAGGCCAGATATCCTCAACATCATCTGTGGAAAAATAGTGAAAACTGAAGGAATCAAGATGCCCTAAGGAAATAACATCAAAAATCTAGATGAAGATGATCACTACAAATATCTGGGCATTCTTCAAGCTGTCAATACTGAAATCAAGAAGAAGGTTAGAAGTGAGTACATCATGAGAGTGAAGAACATGTTAAAGTCCAAACTCATTGGAGAAAATATCATCAAGGCAATTGACATCTGAGCAATTCCAATGTGTAGATATACAGCTGAAACAGTGGACTGGCCATAAACAGAACTAAAAAGCCTGAATAGGAAGACCAGAAAAATAATGCCAATGAATCATGCCTTTCATCCATGCAGCAATATTGACAGATTCTGCTTACCAAGGAAAATGGAATGGAATGTTGCAAGTACACCAGAAGAAGAAAAAAAGGCATTGCAAAAATATCTATAGGACAGTGAAGAAGATGTACTGAAGTTAGTATGCCAGGAAGGCTTACTGATTACTGTATTGGAGAGACCAAAGTAGACTATAAGAAAGATCAAATGAAGAAAAAAAAAGAGACATGGCAAGGCAAAGTGTTACATGGTGTGTATATAAAAACTAGCAGGCAAAACAAATAACAAGAAGATCTGGCAATGGCTAAGAGTAGGAAAGTTGAAGAAAGAGACAAAGGGGCTAATTCTAGCTGCACAAGACCAAGTATTAAAAACAAATGCATACAAAGCCAGATGAAGGACATGAAACATTGCCATTATTTTTGTGGTCTTTTTCTAGTCCATGGGGCATCTTGATTCCTTCAGTTTTCACTATTTTTCCCCTGTTGGTGGTGAGGGTAGCACATCTATACAGTCCAAACTCCATTGCAATATCTTGGCTGTATATACAGACAAGTATATGTCAAATGCTTTCTTATTGATCTTCCTGCTCTTGCAGTTTTCTAAAATCAAAGCAAAATCCCTGTTTTGTTCCTCTGCTGTTCCGGAGCAGTTTTCTTTCTGTTCCAGTGGAAAGAGCTTGTTTTCAACTATATGCTGTTGAAGTGCCTCAGCTACCACATCAGTTAGCAGTCTGAAAGTTATTGGTAAGCAGATAATCGACCTGTAGTTGACTGGTGCTACCCCTTTTGATGGATCTTTGGGATTTATTAATATTATTACTATTTATTAGTAATTTATTTATTAAATTATTTTCATATAAACATGTTTGGGTTGATGAACAATCTGGAGCTTCGTGAAGAGATCAACAAGCTCAAGAGTTTTGGGACCTCCCCTGTTTTAAAAAAAAGCTTCTCCCTCCACGCCATAGGAAGAACACTGTCAAGACAAAGATGTTGGCCATATTTTTGACCTGAATATTGCCTGTAATAATTGTTCTTGGAAAGGAAGCCTATAAATACTAGAAATAAACTAACACATTTGAGTTGAAATGATGAGTGATGGTCATATTTTGGTTTCCTGGGGGGGGGGGGTTGTGTTTTTTTTTGAACCATTATATTCTGACCTCTCTTTTACCGAGCACTCCTCCCTGGTTCATTACAGTAGACACATTTTTCTTTCATAACTATTTACATGTGTAATTACTATAGGCACTTCAGGAATTGTTCGCTAACGGCTCTATGTAAATACTAATTATCAGTAATTAAAAAAAAAAACACCCAGCTATTAGAAAGATAGTGATAGGGCTAAAATGCTGCTTAGGAAGCAAACAATGTTTGTTGAGGCAAAATTAAACATCAAATAACTTTCTCTCCATATAATTATACCAATGCATTATTTGCCTGCTGTGGAAATAAAAGGGCTAAAGAAAGACAGGTAACCTTGCCATTTTTTCCTTCATTCTCTAAATCCAAAAATTTGTGCTGGAAAATAAGTTGAATAATGGAGAATATTTCATGCTACAGATGCCGAGAAGCACCAGATGCTTAGTGCATGTATTTGTTTCCCCTCACAACATGCTAAAACTAATGTGTCTGCTGAATGATGCTTTGGTGAGTTAATGTTATAGGCTATAAAACACAATAGGAGCCTATCTTCTTTCAAACAAATGACAATAAATTATTTAAGTTTTATTCCCTCTCTGTCTTTTGCATTTCCTAACGTATGCAGAAGCAGAGAGATACAAAAGCATATCTATCATGTTCCATAAAGTTAGTTTCATTACAAATTTTGTAAAATGATATTTTATGAGTTGAAACTTTTGAGTGTCACTCAAGATAGTATTTGCCAAACTTGAATTAAGGACATATTAGATCTGTTGTTGTAATGGAAATGAATGTGACAGTTCCATTCATACCAAAATGTATGTATATGTTTACAAGTGATTTGTGCCACTTCAAACAAAGCATATCTGCTGGCTTAAAAGAGCAATAAGGGCCCCATTAACTACACAAAAATCGAAATGAATATTTATAATCCAAATTCCTCATCATCATCATACACAACTGTCAACAGCACCAGGTACATGCAACATCAACATCTTAACATCTCAATAGGGAGAATGGAATTTATCTAATTTATCTAATTTTAGGCCAGATTGTCTGGGACCTCTGGAGTTTTAGTTTGGCAAGAACATGTTGTGTACCCATGCTAAATGACAGGAGCAAAATTCCAGATCCATGTGGATCCTACTTTCTGGTGTGAATCACCTGATGCCCTTACATTTATTAAAGTGTTTTCTTCCTGTTTCTCCAACAAAATGCACACAGAGAAATGAGGAAAAGCATTTTTGAGTATTTCAAAAGGATAAATGAAATACTCTTTTGCTTTACCATAAATTATGCGTTTTTGTACCATGTTAACCATTATAATGCTGACTAACTGTGAAGTGACTAACTTACCCTAATGATTTAATAGCTCACTTCAATGTGATTAACTATGCACCCAATCCAATAAAATACTGTATAGACCTGAGTTATCAGGCAAAATGCTCACTCCAAACATTTTACATTATCTTAAAGTAAAACAAACATTATATTAAAAAAGTTTAATAAAAGAGTAAGTTAAAGATAAGAAAACAGAGTCAAAAAATGATTCTGAGAAAAGTAACTGAATATTGCCACTTGAAGCAGCTTTCACTATTTAATACTTCCTATAAAATCGAGATACAAGACAGGATTTTATCAGTAGAAACCATCCCTTCTCTCAGTCTATGCCAAGATTAGGAGGAGCAACAGAGAAGAGCAAATAGTTCAAACAAAGCTGTGTGGATAGCCTCATACTGAACTGTTATAAAAATATGTGTGTGGTTTTTTTTTAAAGTCCAAGCTCATAATCCCATCTGATCTTTATTTTGATTCACCCCAAAATAAAAACAATACAACCTCAGCTGGAATGGAAATGACATAAAAGAGATTCCATTGGAAAATTTTGGTATTTCCACCCATGGGATGAGTTTAGAGGAAGCTAATTATCAAGTACTTTAAGGGAAAAAAAGAAACAAAACTGAGACTGTCTATAAGTTCAGCTGAAGTTCAGGTTGAGTTTTGAGCAATTCATAGTCTTTCTTTCTTATATTTATTGTTTTATCATAGAGAATAAAATGCAAAACAATGAACCAAACAAAATTAGCAAAACAAAAGCATACATTCAACCCTAACAACAACAAAAAAGAAAAAAATAGTGTACAAAAAAGAAGAAAAAGTGGTCAATTAAATTTAACATTTAACATGTAGTATCCACGCTGGCTGGGTGCTGGAAGAAAAGAAAAAGCAGTAAATTCTCCTTCCCTTTTTTACACACACACACACACACACACACATAGAAGAAGAAAGAAAAAAGCAGTCAACAGGTTGAGCTAAACACTACAGTAATCTTCAAATCCCTCTGTTAACCATTTGTTATTATATTTAGCGTGTAGAAAGTCTACAAACTGTCTAGTCCATTATTTCTAATCAAAACAGTTAAATCTGCCATCTCTGCTAGTTCAGTCAATTTCAAAATCCATTCTTTCCAGTGTTTGGCAAGTACAATCTTCGCAGCCATCACCATGTGAAGGAATAGCACCCCAAATTGCTTTTTAACTGGCTTGTCCATCATACCTGAAAGAAAAGTTTCATTTTTCATTAATATTTGTATCTTAAATATTTTTTGCATGTCATTGTTATGTTTTCCAGTTATGTTTTCACACATTTGCAAGACCACCACATATGATAAAATGAACCTGGATTTCGATTACATTTCCAGAACTTATCAGAAATCCCTTTATACATTTTCACTAGTCTATCTGGGGTCAAGTACCAACGATACATTATTTTGTAAAAGTTTTCTTTCAAACTATAATTTAATGTGAATTTTAGTTTATTCATCCATACATTCTCCCATTTATCTAGTATTATATTATACCCATTTTTTTTGCCCATTTTACCATGCACTCTTTAATATATTCATCCTCTAGGTCAGTGGTGGCGAACCTATGGCACGGGTGCCAGAGGCGGCACTCAGAGCCCTCTCTGTGGGCACGCACACCATTGCCCCAGTCCCGCCTCCCCCCACAGCCCCCTCCTCACCAGCAGCCCCCCCCCGGAGGAGAGTCGCCCTCGAGCATGGCCCGCACGAAGCAGTGCAGCCAAGGACATGGCAGCCGGGCAGCAGGGACATGACTCCACCCTTGCGCCCTGTCACACGCAGTTGATGCTGGAAGGCGTGGCTGCCATAGCACTGCTGGGCCACCTGGGTGATCTGCGGTAGGCCGTAGAAGCGGTGGATGGCCCTGTGGGTGGGGGTGGAGCTGGGGCAGAGCGGACAGGGGTGGGGGTGGAGCAGGGGCAGGCGAGGGTGGCAGGGAGGGGCCGGTTTTTGGGCACTCGGTCTCTAAAAGGTTCGCCATCACTGCTCTAGGTTCATCTTAAGTAACATTTTATATATTTTAGAAATCAAGTGGTCATCTCCAGAACATAAATTAACATCAAATTTAGATTTAGTTCCTGTGAAAAGAAAACTTTTATCATCAAATTTAAATCTTTCAAAATTCTATAATAATTAAACCAATCACAAGCAAATCCTTCACTTACTAGTTGTTCTCTTGTTTTTATCTTAAATCCCTCTTTTACAAATATCAAAGTCTCGATATGTCATCCATTTACATTCCGAAATCTGTTCTATGTAGCGCTTCATGAGGTGATTGCCAAAGTGGCACTTTATCAGCTAATCTTCTTTTATACTTCCACCATACACATGCAATCGATTGCCTAAATAGCTATTTAGGATAGGCATGCCACCCAAATCTCAAATCAAAACCTTTGAGGTCCAAGAGCCTTGAATTTTTTTTAAAGTTATCCAATCTTTTAACCATACCAGACAACAAGCATCATAATATAATATAATCTGATCAAACCCAGACCTCCTTTATCTTTAGAATTTTGTAGCAACTTATATTTTTGGTTTTTTATTTTGACAAATTTAGGTATATCTTTCTGCACTATTTGATTTTAAAGTGGTGAAAAAGATACAGTACTTGGGGGTGACTCTCACTGAGGAAAATTCTAAGCTTTATAAAAAAATAATTACAGTAAAATTAGATTTGTCATTAATGGGAAGAATTTCAGTAATTAAAATGAATGTACTACTTAGAATGTTATTTTTATTTCGGACTATACTAATATTGATTAGAGCGATTCATAGTCTTGAATGAATTTATTCTTTTGCTTCTTTCCTCCTTCTGGCCTCAGAGCTTGTTAATGTTGAAATGTAGGGAAGTGGCTGAATTACTATGCACAGGGGAAATCAAGAGTCCGAATCTAGTTAATTTTTAAAACAGGAGAGACTGCAAAAAAAATTGCAGGTGATCCAGAAACCAAATCCAGTCTTCTTTGAGGGAAATACTATTTGGTAAATGATTGAAGTTTCTTCTTCCCAAAAGGCAACCAATGATTTGAGTTCTACAGCTGAATCAAAATGTTTTGGGAGGTATCTTCTCCTCTTTATTTTTCCTCTCCTTAAAATGGGCTGTTTATGACAAGGTATGATAGTGCTAATTTTAGTCAAAAAATGACATTAACATGTATTCCCTCCTCCTTGAATCAACAGGAAAATATTGATTTAAATTGTGCTGCCCCATGGTTTAGTTTTACTGTGCTACAAGAATTGTCAGCTCACTGATTAATAGATTCCCCTGGTTATGATAGGCTAGATAGATGATAGAGATAGATGATAGATGATAGATGATAGATGATAGATGATAGATGATAGATGATAGATGATAGATGATAGATGATAGATAGATGGTAGATAGATAGACAGTTAGAATTATTAGAGTTATTTTGGTAATTGAGGGGATATAAATTGATATGGTAAAGAGATGTCTAGATTGTCACAGAAGGAGGAGGAGGAGGAGGAATGAACCAAAATGAGCATTCAATATCTTCATAAATAACATAGATGAAGGAATAAAAGGGAAAATCATCAACTTTGCAGATGACAGTAAGCTGGCAGGAATAGGCAACACCCCAGGAGACAAGTGGGAAGTGGATACATCCCTCCTTGTTATTCTTGTTCTCTCAGTGGCCTTCAATGACATCGGTCATGGCTTCCTTCTGGACCAATGTCAGATTTTCAGATTGGAAGGCACTGTGTGGCACTGGTTCTCTTCTTTCAGGGCCAGATCTAGTCACCGTTGATGAGGAGAAGTGGTCTCGCACAGAGCCTCTTCTTTGCAGGGTCCCACAGGTCTTCCAAAAATGCCTTACAGCTTTGAATACTGAAAAAAATATCAGAGCTTTGGGGAAAAAACAAAAAAAGGAAAAACATCAGAGTGTCAGGCAGGTCAAACAGTGACTTTCTAGAAGATATACTCACAGTAGTTTTTATGTTCATTTTGGAACAATGGGTTGAAAAACTCTAAAAGAATATTAAACATGTTTTCTATGATCAAAAAAGGAGACAAGTTTCATAAAATATTTTTTTATATTTACTGAACACTTCAGAGGATATTTAGAAAAGCTTAGAAATCAACTTTTTAATGTTGAAATATAAAATTGTTATTAATGTGATTTTGGAAAGAGAAAAATGGTTTTAGATATTATTGTAATGCAGGATTAGACACCTCTTTCCAATTCTATTGTCTAATTCTTCTTTGTTCTCCTATTAGATTCACTATATAGCAAACTTGCATTCTGGAATCTGAGCTACCCTTGAGCTGCCTCAATCAGCTCAGCAAGTGTATGGGTGATCAACAGCATGCAGGAAATTGTCAGAAAATCCACAGCAGTAGTATTCAGTATTCTCTCTCTCTCATAGCTTTTCTTCTATTTTTTCTGTCTTCCAGCTCCTCTTCCAACTCCTGTTTGCTCTCCATTCATTCAGTCCTTATATCTAATTCTTGGTGGTCCTAGGGCATTCTTCTAATGGAATATAACATTGATTATAGGGAGGAAGGAAGGAAGGAAGGAAGGAAGGAAGGAAGGAAGGAAGGAAGGAAGGAAGGAAGGAAGGAAGGAAGGAAGGAAGGAAGGAAGGAAGGAAGGAAGGAATTTTCCCATCAAACCTGTCCCAAGACTTTCTGGGCTAAGTATAGATACCATGGTATGACAACATCTGAAGAATACTGTCTTGGGAAAAGCTTTGGTGTTTATTCCACCAGAAACAGAAATCATAAAATGGATATGGTATACATTAATAAATGTCTGATGGTCAGAGATTTTTTTCTATGATTCCCACATGCGCAACACACACCATATATAAGCATATGCATAAATGATTTATCCTCATGTCTTTAATCTATGAAGAATATTTCTTCTTATTCTACCCCTCCTCCTCCTCCTCCCTCTAGTCCTCCTTGTGAATACTAGAACTCATAGCCTAGTGCATTAACCATTAGACTCCACTGACTCTAATTTAATATATACATACCACAAAAGCAAAATGATTTCTCCTTTTTTTCTGGGCAAACAGTTAGCATCAACCAAGCATACTGTATTTTAGTGAATAAAATTAAAAGAAAATCTTTATTTTGTTGTGGCTTTTTCTTCTCTTACCAGTTTGAAAGTATTTTGATGTAAGGCATTACTTTAGTTTGAATTACAAACAGATGAATGAGTTCTATATTGTTGGCTCATTTGCAGGGGAATTCTGTCATGTTTTCTTTCTGTAAAATGAATATCATGAGCCAAGTGTAGAAATATAATATCCTGCTGGCAAGATCTCTCTTTAAAAAAAACAAACCCTATTTTTAATCTGGTAATTTTAGTATATACTGGCGGGCCACTATGTACTAAAACACTTGTATCAGTTTCCAATGGTTGTCTTGTTAAGAAAGTGAATGGCTGTTTTCATTTTCATTTCCCCTACTTAAATGATACCCCTCCACCCAAATAAGAATATAGCAAATGGAATTAGATGGCATTTGAACAGTTAAAACATGTAAATGGAATTAGCAGCCATGTGATCTTTTTCTAGCATACAGCGTGAGCACAGATGCTGCTTTTTATGGGGTCTCTTTTTTCACTGCATAAGAAGAACATGAAGTGGAACAAATGAGATTTGGGTTTTATTATACTTTTATAGCATTGCATTACATATAGGAGCATTTTTTTAAAAAAAGACACACACATCTGAACACCTTTGGCAACTTTCAAATATGCACAACACCTTTGTCTTTAGTTGTAATAGCCTAGAGTGGGCTATGAAGCACAACTTCATACTATGACATTAAGGGCAATTCAACACACCCTCAGAAGCAATTTGAGAGGAGACTGCCATCGTCTTCTACCAAATTACTGAGACAATTACTGCTATTCCTTGAGCTGCTGTCAATCCTATGGCATCAAAAAAAAAACCTTTACCTCCACTGCAAATAAAGATTGGGGAATGGGCTGTTCCTCAAGGTAAAATTTCATATGGAGGCTAGATAGTCATTCACAAGAGGTGTTTCCCTTTGCTTTGCACTGAGCTTCTGAAAGGTTTAAGGCAGACTCAGGCATTTTACATTCTGTGGGCCATATCTGGCCTGTGTTGGCAGGGGGCAGGGTATCATTGGTGGTTGTGAGGGTGATGGCAGCGGAGGATGGGGCATCAGCAGTGGTGGCCCTCCACAATAGTCCCAGTTTATCATGTGGCCTCTTGGGATAATTAATTGCCCACCCCTGCTTTAAAACAAATATTTCACTCTAAAATTCTACCTTACTAAAAAGCAGAAAAGATCAGGCTTCTTGGACCCAGCCCACTTGGGGGGCTCTGGAGGCCACAAAAGGTTCACACATTGCTCAGATCCTGCACATTCTACAGAAAACCAAGAGAAGATAATCTTGCAAATAAAGGTAATGAATGGAGATGATTTTATCCCTCCTTGCCTTTTTTTTTTTTTTTTTTTAGAAAAGTGGAAATTCAGAAAACATAGACATAGTTAATGTCACAGCAGGAAGAAAAATAAAATTTGATGATGATGATGATGATGATGATGATGATGATGATGATGATGATGATGACGATGATTTACACAATATTACTACTGAAAATTGTAGGCTTTGACAGCTCCAGATCATGTTAAGCCCAAAGTTAATTCTCTATATTAAAAAGAAAGGGGAAGAGAAATGACAAAAACAAACAGACTAGTAATGTTTTGTGTCTCCAGAGGAAAGCAGATGCTGCCAAGACAATAGCGTTTTGTCATCTGTTTTCCACACTGGTTTTATGGTGCTGGAATTAAATTCTGCACTTGCCATTGATCCAATGTCTAAGATTCTTCCTTAGCAATTTGCTGGTTTTCTTGATCTTCATTCTTCCACTGAACCAATTTCCGGAACTCCTGCAGTGTCTCCACTCTGACTTTTCTTAGTTCTAATTAAATCTTCTGTACTGTCTTTCCAAGTGACTTTCTCTCCTGGCTACATTTCCCCCTCCCCCACACCTTCCTTTCCACTCTCCTTCAACTTCCTCCTCTCAGAAATGGTTTTACAGAGGATCTGCTTTTCTGATTATTTTGCCAAGCTGCTCAATCTATTCTGCATTTATTATACACCTAGTAAGAGGAGAATCAACATTGTTTTTCCAGATGCTTCTTTGAACAGCAGAAGAATGCAACAACTACGGTACAGGCTAGGGAAAAATACTAATTCAAATACTGCAGATAGGAAATGTTCAATAGTGCAGTTGATATTACACATGTTTAAGCAAGGTGATTCCATCCTAAAGCACTGGCAAATAGGATCAAGGTGACCTGTTAATACTGCAGACAGTAGAATGTAAGAAAAATAGTATTCACATCTGCAAGCCATTGCTGCCTTATCTAGCGTAAGAGCCAGAAATTAGCCTTGAGAAAGAAAGCAGTGGAAACTGAATTATAGTTGGTCAATCTAGCCCACTACTTGTCACTTGTTATGGATTTTATTACTGTATTATTTGGTTATACTTTTGTAAGCTGCCGTGAGCTATTGGGATAGGATATAACACAGAAACATACAGATACACATACACATACACATACACATGCACTATCTACCTTACTAGCTAGGTAAATAAAGCTGCCTTTTGCAAAATGTGGTGCAAATAATAAAATAGCTGGACTAAATCTAAAGGAGAACATTATTTGCTTGCATGAATAATGTCTACTGATATCATGAGACTTTGAAAAGTTTCCACTACAATCATTCTAGTGAAAAAGCTGCATTTAAATGATAGTTGTATCTTAGAATTATACCATTTTTTTAAAAAGAGCTTTGAGCTGATCCTTTTCCTTCACTAAATCTTCCACTGCTAACAGGCACTTTCTTCTCTTTCCATTTGTAGCACCTTATCTCCATTAAGTTTATTAGATTACATGGCAGATCATGACAGCAAAAGATGAAACGTCCTGGTTCAGAAATGGCTGCAAAGTCTTTTTTCTTTTTCTTTTTTTGCAAATTTCATAGCTCATTTGGGTTGGCAAATGTCAGGTGACAAAAGCCTAAAATGACATATCTGATTAGACACAATGGGTGACTTGGAAAATGATGGTATTGGAATGATATAATTAGCAGAGCACATCTGCACCAAACATCTCAGCAGCTGTTTGAACCTGATGTTCTTGTACAACAAACCATCCTGGAATTTCTCCTACTGTCCCATAATGTTCATAAAGGGTAGGCAACCTTGACCGCCAGGTTATATGTGGTCCCTCAGCCCAGTTCCATGGCCCCTTGAGCCTATATTCCAGTAGCATACTACTGAGATTCAGTAGCAAAATGGTAACAATCAGTTCTCTGGGCTGAGCAAGAGAATGGTTGGTGCAGAAACATTCACTGAGTTTCCATGGTTGGAAGTGGACTTGACCCTGGGTATCCTCTTTTGTAGGCTAATAGTTTAATCCCACAGGTGCTTTTTCAAAAGGCAACTGGACTTTCTTTCTTTTCAAAAGAAAGAAAATCCAGTTACTTTTTGAAAAAGCACCTTTGGGACAACCATGACCTGGATGACTAAGAATCTCCATAGACAACTAATAGTTTAATCATTACCATTAATAATAGTTTAAGATGTGAAATGTGTTCTATGTTTCTAGTATTGTAATCCCACTCCATGTTAAAAGAATAGCCTGGTAATCCTGTATTCCACACTGACGTTGAACATAACATGAAGAAATATGTAGTTTCTAATTGAAAAGGGTTTCTTTCCCCTGCTACCCTTTAGAATCTTCCATTTTAAATACCCATCACTCTAATGCATTACATGACATTTAAATCAATCTATATCTGTCTATATGTTCAGTCTAAATTTTACTGCAGGTCCTTGAGTGAAGCTTCATTGGATTTTATTGTTAGAGATTATATTTGCTAAATTAGACAGAGGCTGGGCAACATGTGGCCCTCCACATGTTAGATTGCAATACCCAATACCTCTCATCCCTGGCCATACTGGTAAAGCTGAAGTCCAATAATTTTGGGAGGGTCATGCCATGGTCACCCATCCCTGCTATGATGTTCTTTTAAAAAAAATGGTGTTTAATGATATCAATAACTGTTCACTGCTCTGATATCCTGACAATGTAAAGGATGATATACAAATGTTCCCCCAAATAAATAAATTAGTAAATGGATCAGGATTTAATTATCCATTTTATGTTGTAGTTCATTACATTTTATAATGAAGTCCTGCTTCAAAAAAGTACTAGGGTGCATATAGAATTTTGCATCAAGTTTATACAGTATATAAATACCGTATTTATATACAGTATTAAATTATAAGAGTTTCTTAAAAATACAGATGAATGTAGAAATGGCACAGAACAGCCTAAAATAAATTTAGCCAGAAAAACCCAAGGTATAAAAATATCAATCTGGCATTTTCAGAAATTGACTACTCTAGCAGCCTAGATACCAAATCTTCTGAAAAGATAAGTAGGACAAAACTGCAGGGACAATCTAATATATTGTACTTAATCATTTTCAACCTATATTTTCAATAGTATGCAGAGCTTTGTCGAAAACCTGAGGTTAGGTAAATCATATACATCCCACAATTTGCAACGTCTGACATTGAAACAAGCTTCAGCCAAACAGATAGTCCTCGACATACAGCAGTTTGTTTAGTGACTGTTCAAAGTTACAACCGCACTGAAAAAAGTGACTTATGACCATTTTTCACACAACCATTGCAGCATTCCCATGGTCACATGTTTTACATTCAGATGCTTGACAACTGGTTCATTTCATGACAGTTGTAGTGTCCTGGGGGTTACGTGATCCCCTTTTGTGACCTTCTGACAAGCAAAGTCAATGAGGAAGCCTACCACGTTACTAACTTAACAAGTGCAGT
This sequence comes from Azemiops feae, assembly GCA_023970755.1. NCBI lineage: Eukaryota > Metazoa > Chordata > Lepidosauria > Squamata > Viperidae > Azemiops > Azemiops feae. The sequence continues at coordinate 1,346,766 of JALGBA010000268.1, read as the reverse complement.
GATTCGCTTAACAAATGTGGCAAGAAAGGTCGTAAAATGGGGCAAAACTCATTTAACAAATTTCTCACTTAGCAACTTAAATTTTAGGTTCAGTTGAGGACTATCTGTATTTAGGCCTGTCCAGTATCTGCTGATACTGTATTTGCAGCTTTAGGCAAGCAGAGGTAAAGCAGATTGCCTGACATGACTAACAGATTGGGAATTTTATTCCTATATCTTTAAATAAATTGGTTGAATTATACATTTCCTGGATGACTATATGATTGGACACAGTTATCTTTTAGGTGGCATAATTCTCTGAATTTTGTCTCAACATTTGCATATAAAAATATTCATATTGCATTATCTTATGGGTATGACATCTCAGAATGACGTAATTCAGGGGTGTCAAACTGCCAGCTCGCGGGCCGGATGCGTCATGCCAAAACCACGCCCACCCCATTGCCGGCAATGGAAAAAAACTCGCAATATGTCACAACATGTCACGTGACACCCCTGGTATAATTTAATGATCTGAGTATGTGATCTATTAGCTCTATGGGCACCTCTCTGTGATGGGTTATTATTATCCCAACAGTAGCCAATCACTATAATGTTTTCTCTAGAAGTTGACGCAATTGCAAGTCAAATCTGGCTGACTTGGAAACAATTGTCATAGCAATACATGGAGTAATGAGTAAGCTAGGCTACCACAGAGATTATTTGGGGTTCTAATTCTCAATCGTATATAAAGTTCAGATGCAACTATTTTATGTAAATCTCTGTCTTGCAGTCTAACCTACTGAATATGATATGTGGAAGGTGAACTGTATGTGGCTTTTTGGAAGAACTATAAAGCTTACATTCAAGGTCCATACAGGAATATTGAAATCGAACAATTTTATGCAAAACTGCAGTTTAAAATAGGAAAGAGATTTTAATTTGCCTGGAAGGTGAAATACAGTTCTTTTTGTATCTGTAGTATGTGGTATACCCTGAACTTACCAGCCATTGATTTGGAGTAGGATCAGATGTGATTGTGAATAGCTTAATGTGTGCTGTAATGTCAACAGCCACCCCCATTCCTTGCATAATAATTATCAATTCTCCCCTTAGGGATTGTTTTTATTGATTACAATAAACAGCGCAGAAGCATTAGGATGAGGAAAGGTCATTTTCTTACCAAATGAGAGGCTAGCTTTCAAGCAAATCACAAGTCTATATTTTATTAGATTCATCTCAATGGCCTAATAATTTCCAAGTAAATTTCCAAGTAAATGAAGAACATGTTTAGTCATTGCATGGGAACCACTTAGCACATTAACACATTGTCATTTGCTTTCTATACCCTCAGTTTCCTTAATCCATAACTGGTCAATAGTATATTAATATTACAGGCTCACTTTAGAACTGAGTATTTCTGAATCTATTAAACTGTCACCACAGATGAAAAAAGCATATATCTATCCCCCAAGATGGAGGGAGAGGAGGAGAGAAGTATTAAAGGGAGCTGAATGCTAATGAAATTAATCACAATCATCATAAGTACTTCCAATTTCTGTCGCCCAGAGGCAGACAGCGTAGCAAGACAAATACCCACTCACAGTTTAATACTGGAAAATATGTGTGTTTGGTAGTGGGGTCATATTTGTCCATAAAAAACAGGTATAATTGTTTGTTTATCAAATTTATTTGCCACTCATCTTGCAGTTCAAGGTGACTCTGAAGTGTCTTACAGCAAGATAAAACAAACAAACGTCCAAAACTATAAAAATAGATTAAAGTTACAAAAAAAATTAAACTAAAAAACAAGGGTTTGGAGTGAGAGGTGCAGATAACTTCTCTTTTAGTGTACCAATCACCTCCAGCCAATAGGTTTTCCTTCGGGAATATAAAGTACATAAATATAAGGTTCAGTATTTTGAAGAACAATGCAGATGAATTTGGTCTAAGAAGATTGTGTGGACAGAAACATCTTTCTCGTTTTCATTAATGAGTGTCGATGATGTTCAGCTAAGATTTACATTTCACAGTATATGGTTGAAACTTGGAGGAACTAAGAGCTGGCAACTAAAAGACTTGACTCCAAACATAGAATATGGAATATGGAATAATAGGGTTGGAAGAGATCTTGGAGGTCTTCTAGTGAGTCCATCTTGCATCTTTTAGGCAAGTTTACAGAAATCATATATTGAATTGTTGCATTGACACATGCAAGTCAGTACTGCAATGCTTTCCAGATATTCAGGTATGAAGATTTTTGAGCCTTACTATATGATAGCAGGTATTGAGCTTGGAACTGTCTGCATTCATAGTGAGGTCCTGTTACTGAACTGCAACGCTTAAAGCCCTATAACCAGAAGTTCTGCTTCTTATGAATTTAGTGTACAAGATATGGTTCTTGAAAACCTTAGATATGGTCTTAGACTTTTTCAAAAGTTACTAGTAATAAGTTTTATTTAGTATTAGTTATGAATAATAAGGCAGAAATGAAAATAGAATCTATATACAGATAGTCCTTGACTTACATCCATTTGTTTAGTCAGTGTTCAAAGTCATTGAAATGGCACTGAAAAAAGTGACTTATGACTGTTTTTCACACTTACAATGTTGCAACATCCCCCTGGGCACATGATCAAAATTCAGACATTTAGTAACTGGCTCATATTTATGACTGTTGTAGTGTCCCAAAGTTATGTGACCACCTTCTGTGAACTTCTGACAAGCAAAGTCAATGGGGGAAGCAAGATTCACTTAACAACCATGTTACTAACTTAAGAACTGTGACAAGTAAAGTCATAAAACGGAATAAAACTCACTTAATAATTGTCTTGCTTAATAACAGAAACCTTTGGCTCAATTGTGGTCGTAAGTCAAGGACTACCTGTGGACTCTATTCAAGAAAGTAATGTCGTCATTTTGAGACATGTGACTAAACTAAGATCATGTTCTGACTTACACGTGACAATCTTATCCAGCAATTCATAACATAGTGACTGTTTTTGAAAAGAATGTATTTGTTCAAAATCCATCAGCATATACTATATAAGCCAAGTGTGGAAAGAAATATTTTGTGGGAATCCTTAATAGACTCTACTTTAAACTTTATACCAAAGGTATAATTCATGTAAAATAAAAGCAATGCAAATCAGAAATTAAATTGCACTATATGGATCATTACTTAAATGATTGAGAGTTTAGGCTATGGTTGCTTTGCTTCAGATGTATTGAAAATCATAGTGTTTGAGCAGAAGCAAATGTAATGAATTTATAGCTCTCTGGGATGGAAATGGGCTTTTTACATATCCTGTGCTCCAGTGAGCAGGTAAAGAAAGAACATTGCTTCTTAAGCAGATTTGGAGCCATTGAAGAAAGTTATTTGCTACAGCGACTGGCTCTACCTCAAGAACCTCAGTCATGTTGTTATAATCAGTACACTCCAAGCCTTCGATTATTTTGAATTGATCATTTGGCACAAAATGGTCCAAGTTCTTATGAGAGTGAATGAAAATTTGTTTTAGAGATGAATGCCATTAAATCCCATTAGGGAATACCAAAGGGAAAGATGTGAGAAAGAAAAGAGGCATTGCTGGTCCTTGTGAAGTTGGACATCTTTCTTTTGACTAAATTTATTCACAACTCAGAATATTGTGGGTGCCAGTTTCTTATGAGAAAAAGGTTACATTTCAAAGAGCAATATTAATGTGGTAGAACTGACTTTCCTATTGAACTCTTGCCCAGGATTCAATTATAAAATCAAAACATTGGGCTTAATAATCTTGACTTCTAAAGCAGATGTGTGAGATGCTTGTTCAGACCCAAGTTTGTCCTCAGCAACCAAACTATGGGGATAAATCTGCAGATTATTTCTATATTTTTCTAGTATAGCTCAGCCATAACACATCATTTTTCTCTCCCCATTTTTTTGGACTGTAGCCCACTCCACTCAAAGGCCAAAATGTTGCCTACTTGTGATGTACTGTACATAATATCACTCATGTTTATACAAGTTCTCTAGTCTTGGGTACCATTGTTATTTTTCTTTTTAAAATAGTAATGTATTAAAGATTATAATTACAACAATAAAAATCAATTCTTAAAAAACAGAATAAAACAATAGAAGGTGAAGAAAAGAAACAAAAAGAAAGAGAAAAATGGAAGAAGAGATAAGAATATAGTAAAAAAAAATTAAAATATATAAAGAAGTTATTTTCCACTTTCATCACAAGGATAAACAATTTTAGTAATTTAATCACTTCTCTTAAAATGCAACAAAAGATCTTTTCTTCCCATATTCCTTATCTTATCTATAAACAAATCGATTTCAGACCTTATGTCAGCAAAAGTCCATGAAGGATTACCAGAGATAACAATATAATTATCTTTGTTGTTGTTAGTTGCAAAGTCGTGTCCGACCCATCGTGACCCCATGGACAATGTTCCTCCAGGCCTTCCTGTCCTCTACCATCTTCTGGAGTCCATTTAAGCTCATGCCTACTGCTTCAGTGACTCCATCCAGCCACCTCATTCTCTGTCATCCCCTTCTTCTATTGCCCTCAATCTTTCCCAGCATTAGGCTCTTCTCCAGTGAGTCCTTCCTTCTCATTAGGTGGTCAAAGTACTTGAGTTTCAACTTCAGGATCTGGCCTTCTAAAGAGCAGTCAGGGTTGATCTCCTCTAGGACTGACCAGTTTGAAAGCCTTGCAGTCCAAGGGACTCGCAGGAGTCTTCTCCAGCACCATAGTTCAAAGGCCTCAATTCTTTTGCGCTCAGCCTTTCTTATGGTCCAACTTTCACAGCCATACATTGCAACTGGGAAAACCATGGCCTTGACTATACGTACTTTTGTTGGCAGGGTGATGTTTCTGCTTTTTAGTATGCTGTCTAAATTTGCCATAGGTTTCCTCCCCAGGAGCAAGCGTCTTTTAATTTCTTGGCTGCAGTCCCCATCTGTGGTGATCTTGGAGCCCAGGAAGATAAAATCTGTCACTACCTCCATTTCTTCCCCATCTATTTGCCAGGAATTGAGAGGGCCGGATGCCATGATCTTGAGTTTCAAGCCAACTTCAAGCTAATGTTGAGTTTCAAGCCAACTTTTGCACTCTCCTTCTTCACCTGCATCAAGAGGCTCTTTAGTTCCTCTTCACTTTCTGCCATTAGAGTGGTATCATCTGCATATCTTAGGTTGTTGATATTTCTCCCGGCAATCTTAATTCCAACTTTTGATTCATCTAGCCCTGCCTTTCTCATGATGTGCTCTGCATACAAGTTAAATAGGCAGGGCGACAGAATACAGCCTTGCCGGACTCCTTTCCCAATTTTGAACCAATCAGTGGTTCCGTGTCCAGTTCTCACTGTTGCTTCTTGACCCGCATATAGGTTTCTCAAGAGAGAAATAAGATGGTCTGGTACTCCCATCTCTTTAAGAACTTGCCACAATTTGTTGTTATCCACACAATCAAAGGCTTTAGCATAGTTAATGAAGCAGAAGTAGATGTTTTTCTGGAACTCCCTAGCTTTCTCCATGATTCAGCATATGTTGGCAATTTGATCTCTAGTTCCTCTGCCTCTTTGTAATCCTGCCTGTACTTCTTCGTAATTATCTTAAACTTCATAAAATGATCCAACTTTCCATTCCTTCTATTTACTTCTAACAATCTTAATCTCTACACCCTTCAAATAATGTTTTTGGGCTGGTTTCCTCTAATTTTTGTTTTGTTCCTGTTCACAAAATTCTTCAAAACTTTAACCAGCTTTTTTTATAAATCCAATACAGGAAAATTATCCAGGTCACTGCCTTGGTTTGTTGTTTGCATATCCCTTTTAATTATTAAGATATAAGCCATTTTCTTTTGTATGTTCAGTGCAGCATCTTTTTCAACATCATTCTTGTAGAAATCCATTTTGAAGTCAGTCTCACTCTTGTCAGGTTGAACTTGCTTCTCTTCCATAATATCTTTTAAACACAGTTTAAACGGCAGACACTTTTAAAATATCCTTCAGTATAACCAATATTAAAATATTTTGTTTCATTCTGTAAAGGTGTTTTTCTTTCATTATATTACATAGCTCTCTCTAAATTGGACTCTGTAGTGTCCAATTCTAATATAAATATGATCCTATTATCTTTCAAAATAAAATTCTTACCATTTTCCTATGGTAAGAATTATTTATAATTAATTCCAAGATCTTATTACAAATTTATCTAGATCCTTAGTCCAGTTGTAACTTTCTAAAATCAAAATTTTAATCACCCTTTTGTTGTTTATCCCACCCACCCAATCCATCAAGTTTTAAAATTTATAGTTCAGACATCTTTTACTAAGAATTGAAAGAAACTAATCTGGTGCTATAAAATGTGTCAATCCACAGGTCTTTAATAGCTGAAAAGCTGTTAACAAGCAATTTTCAAAAGTGATTAGAAAAGGAAGTATGTACTATCTTTTCAATGGTGCCAACCAGTCTTAACAGGTTGGCTATTCCCTCATCTTCCAGATCCTAAACCCACTGGAGACAGTTGTCTTGTGGTCCCCTTGTGAGAAGTAGCTGTCAGCTATCTCAAGTCCTCTCCTTGTCTGGAGAAGAATTACCAAAAAGTCAGTTTACTTGCTGTCTCTTGATTCCACTGCAATCATTGGCTCCACTGTTTAAAGAGCAGTCTTCAGTCTTCCATTTCTTCCCTACAAGTCAGTATCATTATTTTTCCAAGGTTCCCTCTCTTACAGTTTAAATATGCTGGATTCACAATGTTCATTATTGTTCAATATATATGGAGAGAAGTTTACCTGAGAAAATCAGGTCTGGAATCCTGCATTGGTGCCAAGCATTTTGAGACGTATCTCCAAAAGGACCAACTCTTTCTATCTCTGATGCCATTATCCAGTAGGGTCAATAGGATTGGAGACAGCAAGCAAGAGCTCCCTGTTGGATTTTCCCTTTTAAAGTGTGGCACTCTTCTGATTAGAAGACTGGTGCTCATAGACTCTCCTCTTAAACCTACTTCCTTCCAATGAAACTATCTACCTTGGAAGGTTGTAATTTCTTCTTCAGTGCTGGAGGTGTTTAAATAGTGGCTGGTTGAGCAAATATTAGGAATGTATAGTAGTAGATTCCTACACTTGAAAGGATTGGAATAAATGATCTCCAGGGTCCCTTCCAATTCTTACATTTTATAATTCTACTCATATTTGTATGCCATGTGATAAATGAATTTCAGATTCTGGCTCAGATTTTTCCCAGTCACCTCTGAAGTGAGGGGGGAAAGCTGAAGGAACAAAAGCAACCACACACAAACTGAAGTAGATCAAACACAGACTGACAACAATTTGATTTCAGCCACAACTAAGCAATATTTGACATTTTGGAAATATTTGATCTGCATGTATATATTTCTTTCTCTTTAACTTTGCAAAACTGCTTGAGGGGCCTTGTGTGATCATGAGTAAATTGAATTTAAATCAAGGTTTGACATACTTCTTAGGGAGAAATGGCTCAATTGAAATCATCTAGTTATTTGGGGAAAAGCTATTCTCTTATAATTAAATGAATGAAGAACTTTGTCTCTTTTTTATTAAGTACATATAATAGAGATGTTTATCAGGAGAAAAATAATACCTCCCTGGAGATTTTAGACAAACAATTTTATTTCACAGGAAAAAAGTTCATTTTTGGAGACCAGGCAAAGAAGATAAATGAAAAAGAGCCCAGTTTGGGGCCTTTTAAAAGAATTATACAATTTTATTTCATAAAACACTTGAGCATTATACATATTATTTGATGGTAGCTGAATTTGTACTGAAGAGAACAAAAGTTTAGCAATAGATTAAATATATGCAACATTAAAGGAACCTAAAGGCAGAACTTCTCAGCTGTACTCCTGACATTGTGATCAGTTTACCACCAGGTTTCTTTTGTCCCCTACATTGTTGGCTTCCCAGAAAATATAAATAAGGGCATGTGGGAGTTAGTAATGGTGTTGGGGTGCCTTTTTGGTTATTAGTTCTAATTACAGTTTTTTTTTTTTTGTATGTATTTTATTGCTGTAAACCTATAATGACAGACAGGTGTCAGATGTCAGTTAAATTACAGTCAGTTAAGATGTCAGACTAGAAACCAGGAGACTTAGTCCCATTTTAGGGACAAAGCCAGCTGCATGACCTTGGGCCAGTCACTCTTTTTCAGCCCTAGAAACAAGACAAGGGAAAGCTACTTCTGAAATCTTGCCAAGAAAACTGCAAGGATTAGTTCTGATAGTCACCAGGAATCAAAACTGACTTAAAGTTTTACAGATACACAACCTGCCATAAAACTCCAATAGTTCTAATTATTGGTTGATACACAAATTTTTGTAATAAACAATATATAACTAATATCATTCTGCTGGTTTACAAACAAAGTGTTTACAGCAGGAAAATCTGCAGGAAAGGCGAGGTCAATAGCATTAAATGGCAGATATGACTGGATGATTTTTTTTAACAAGTGTTACATGCAACACACTCACATAAAAAGGAGTGGGACTCCAGTTGCCCATTCATGATTATGCATTCTGGTGCTGTTGAACTACCTGCTGATTGATGCCTCTGGCTCATTCAACCAGATGAACGATCAATCAAAAGAGAAAAAGAAAATGTTTGGTGAGAGAAAACATCAGACAAATATATCAACCATTAAATTAGAGATTTAAGTTCAGGTTTGATGAAAAACAAGCATTTTAAATGGAGGAATACCACCCAAGAGTCAGCTTGCCAGGTTGATGATAATCACAGTCCTTCATTTTTCTTGTATCACTTGTGGTAATCAGGTGTGTAAGAGTTCAGTAGCAAACAGAACCACCTACAAAGTCAAATGTATTTCTTCATCACTGGTGAACTTCAGTGGAATGTAGTCATTCCTTAGTATGCAGATTTAACAATATTTTAAAGAGGATCTTGAGCTTTTACTATTTTTTCATTTGATCCTGGCTAGCAAAACAAAGTATTTGTTTGAAAATCATTGGCATCTTAGCTGGAAGATGAGGGTCCAATGCTGTTGCCAAAAGTCATTTAGGGTGTTCCTTTGGTTATTTTTCACAGTATGCAAAATGGATTTCACTAGACTGAACATATACAGTGAAATATGTGACTTTTGTATGTGTGTGCGACATCAGCATAAATGTTCCAAAGGGATGGACTTAACTTCTTTCAACACTGCTTTCATCATTTGCCCTATCACCTCCACCCCCAGATGGCTCTGCCAAAGTACTATTCATAACCTACAAATTTCCCCTTCTTTTACCAAAAAAAAAAAAGGATTCTAAAAATACTGTATCACCAAAAACTCAAATAAGGAAAGTATGCAAACTGCTGGAAAAAAATGTACACAAAATGTTCAAAAGGAACTTGATTTGAAAAAAATGTGTGGCATTTTATTTGTGTTAAAGTAGCATTTTTGTTCCCTCTTACCCAAGGACAGCTGCAATGTAGCATTTTCAAAACAGAAATGTACCACTGATCAACAAATAATTAAGCCTAAATATTTGTTCCATCTCTAAAACATTTTATACCACTTTTATTTTGTAACTAGGAGTAAATTTTATTTTTATTTATTTATTTATTTGTATCCGCCTTTTTCTATTTTTTTGCAAATAACTCAAGACAGAGAACATATCCACCACACCTTCCCCCTCCTATTTTCCCCACAACGGCAACCCTGTGGGGTGAGTTGGGCTGAGATTGAGCGACTGGCCCAAGGACACCCAGCTGGTTTTCATGGTTAAGGAAGGGACTAAAACTAGACAACTGCTTTATAATCTGGTGCCTTAACCAGTAGACCAAACCGGCTCTTCTTATGTTATGTTATATAATTTGATTATAAATTTAATTTATAATTAGAGTTGTTTTTAAAATTTATATATATATATAATTATAAATCTATAATGTTATAGAGTTGGTCTACAACTTTTTGTGTTGTAACCGTATTTTTTAGGTTTTGCATTCCTTTTTTTTTTTTTAAATAATTTTTATTACCATTTTCCTTTATACAACTCTAATACATATTCAGCAGACTGTGTCATTTTTATATACTTTGGATCAACCTCCTATACAATATATACACTATATACATTCAATATCTAACCCACAATAGCCTTATGTATATTTCCAATTTTTGTTTCTATTATCTATCCAAGTACACCATTTTTTCCAAACCGCGTAAAATTCCGAATCGTCTTTTTCTTTTAGTTCTAGAGTGAGTTTATCCATTTCGGCACATTCATATATCTTCTGAATGATCAATCCCTCTGGTGGTATATTGCGTTCCTTCCAGTATTGCACAAACGCAGTACTCTGCATTGTGCATTTCTTTTATCATGCAATTTTTTTATTTGTTCTGTTTCCATATTGTATCTGACTAGAAGTTTGTGCATGTGTCCTAACAGGTGGTATTGAATTTATACAAGTTTTTCAAATCTTTATTACTGCCTCACCCTTGTTCTAAAGATCAAATTGTATCCTTCCAATAATTTATAAGTACATCAACCATGGTATATCCCAGACTTCACTGAGTGGCTTTGAACTATTCGTGAAGTCTAGCTGAACCATATCTGCATACATGATTATATTTTCTTATAACTGTCTCAAACACAAAACCATTTAGAGAAGAAGCTAATGGTGAAATTGTCGAGCTTATTATTTTTCTCATAGAATTCCATGCTTTTATCAAATTTTGCATACTAATATGTACTTTTAAGTTTTTGTCCTCTTGTATGTCTCAAGCAATGGTGAATCTGGCCTTTGCACCTCATCCTGAAAAGTAAGATGCCTGCAGCAAAATTATTTTGAAGTGCCATGAACATGGTCTTATCTACCCTTGTAACAGAAAGCTAACTAGGCCAACCAAATTTGCCATCTCTTTTGTCAACCCCTTTGTAACCCACGTCTTTCTCAGACCCCTGCATGAACAGATTTTTTTTCCTCCAAAGTAACAGCTGACAAAGCATATTTTAGGCATATTTTATACATTTTTAGTTTATTTGTTCCATTGATCTATCTCCTTATAGACTCTAGGCCAGGGGTCTTCAAACTTGGTCCTTTTGTGACTTGTGGACTTCAACTGCCAGAATTCCTCAGCCAGGCATGCTAGCTGAGGAATTCTGGGAGTTGAAGTCCACAAGTCATAAAAGGGCCAAGTTTGAAGACCACTGGGCTAGGCAGTTTAGAACTATTAAAATAGCAATAAAATCAAATTATATTTCAAAATTTCAGTAACAAATGACTGAGATAAAATAATAAGAAAAATATATCCCCTATCACATGTAGACATAATTTCACACACAAACTCATACACAAACATTACAATACAGCTGTCCTCAGATACGAGAGAGAGAAAATACCACTTTAACATCAGTAAAGCTAAAGGTGACTCAGGGCTGGCTCATTAACTCTTAGGCTGAGGATGAGATGGGGACCTGACTGAAAAAGTGTGTTGCCAGGGCATGTTTATGCCTACTTGGGTGAAAGTAGGGAAAGACCCTCTGGTATTTATTAAAGCTTCACAATTTTAATAAATACAGGAGTCAGAAAAATGACAAATGAATTGTAGAGGGTGTTGTGTTTGTACAAGGTCCAAACCATTTCTTCAAATTATTTTTGAAGCTCACATAACCTAATTATTTGGTTATAGGGCAAACATTTAATGAAATCCTTCACTCCCAGGAAAAGATGAAGCTGGTTTGATTTATGTCCTCCCTTCTTTCTTCTGTCTCTCATGCACATACATGTATATTAGGGGGAAAAATGCAGAGCTTGATTCAGCCCACTTAGAGAAGATTTTTCTAAAAAGCAGGGCTGCCTGTTTTCAGTTACAAACCTCTTAGATCACAGCAAGCAGTCTTTGAAGTTCAATGAAAGCTAGAGGGGCAATCTTTGGTGGCAGAGCTACCACTCTACATTCATTCTCAGAGTGGGTGGCACTTTGTAGAATGCTAGATCTCATAACAGACGCTATAGGATGAGGGTAGAAATTAGCAGGGATATGCTGAACTTTACCATGAAAGCTTTGCTTAGTTCATATTTGGAACAAAATGAGTGGCAGGCACCTCTTGTTAGAAATGTAGTTCTTGAGTTAGGCCTGAGGCCAGGAACTAATGGGTATATCCAGAGGGATCCCACTACCAACCTTCCAACCTTTTTTTAGATATCTTGCAGCTATCCCTTTATCACCAATGTCAGATTTTCTCCTTTCTAAGCAACAGCAGAAGGAGCTACAACTTCTACCCAGCTTGTGCCATCCTTTTAAGACTGGAACATCTTGAGTTCAGATGTTGTATACCAAGGAAGTCAAGTAAAAAAACAGGAACAAACCAAAGTCAGGAACACATGGGACACAGGTGGAAATAGAGAGATAGATCAATTCACTTCAAAGTAGTAAAATCAGAACCATGACATAGCCAAAAGCTAAAGCTCAGAATAATATTGAAGTAACTATGCTATGTCAAAGTTCTGAACACAAAGCAATAGCAAATACTGTTTCCAACATTGAACTATTCTGAAAGAGAGTTAAAGCTCTTAAGCCTTCACTCTGACCCAGCTGGCCCACATTAAACTTATGCAAAATAAAGCCATATTCACAAACAAGTACACCATTAGTGCCACTGAATTCTTTGTTGTAGATTAGTACAGCAGTGTGTTTCTGTATTTTGATATTCGACTCAGTGCTGCTAGTTATTTGAGCATAGAAATGGTTGAGAATTAGAATGGAATCTGGGGGAGGGGGGAGGTTTATCTCTGAGCTGAGACTCAGGTGTTTGTAGAATTTGTAGAATTATCCTCAACTCATCTTCACCCTCCTAAGATAAAACATCTGAAGGCATCATGACAATAAAGACAGAGATCAAGTAAATAAAAATAATAAAAATGATGTGTAATGAAAATGATGTGGATTGGAGAAGATAAACACTGGAAAGAGGGAGTATTCAAGGCCTTTTGCCTAAGCCCCTACCCCCAAACCCTGGATCCAACATTATAAAATATTTATTTTTCTAAACTTAGAAATTTGTCATATACTAGCCCCATTCAGCTAGAGCTTCAACCTAGTATCGTTGTTAGTTTTACAAGGAAGTGCTAGGACAGAGGTGAATAGCCTGCAATTCCTTTGCAAGTGGTTGGCTCAGGCTTCTAAGTCCCTAATTGTCAGCCTGGTTGAACGCTACATATAAATGTATATATAAGAAAAATATGAGGTTTTTAAAAAAACTTTTTTCTTTTTTGTAATTTAACCTCTCTGGTCTATTGTGTTTAATTCAAGCAAGGATCTTCAAAGGTTTGGGATTTCTGATTTTTTTCCCCCAAAACCAAAAACAGAGTTGAGGGCTAGATTCACCTCAATTGACTTCTACAAATGTATCTTTGAAAATTCAGTTCATTTATAATAACAGCTCTCTGAGCTTCATTCAAATTTGTTTGCATTAAACACTTAGCAGTTTATATGCTTTGTTGTCTACTCCTCATCTTTTTTCATTTAGATTTTATTTTCTGTAATTACCCATGCTCTGCTCTTGGCTTGTCTTCATCAAAGGCAGACAGTTTCAGACATCCGTTGTTTACCTTTTGGCAAAGGCTTTAAGACATATGGAAGATGGTTGGTTTCAAGATGAATATATTTCAAAAGTCCCTGCACAGAGTTTTAACCCCAGGCTAACGGGGTTTTCAATTTCAGACTATAATATCAATCTGCATTGACATTTCCCATCACCCCTGAAATTCACTCTTTATTTCTCCCTAATGTTATGCTTCTCAAATTATGGCATCCTAGCCCTAAGGGTGCCATCTTAGGAGACAAAAAAGGTGACACTAGTGTATTTGCAGTATGGAGGTATTTATACAGAGATGGCACCAATTTCCTCATGTGGTGGCAATGAAGCACTATAGACAATGCTATCTAGATTTGGTTTCCTTTCTGTAGGAAGGCCCTGGAAATTTAGGATGCATCTCTAGTAAATGTTTATAGGCAGAGGACCACCAAAACTGCATCTCTGGATAATCAAATTTTGTAAGACATGGGGGGCGGAGCCAGCTGTCAGAGCGAGCGGAGGTGCGAACGATCTCTCCAGCATCTCCAATCACTTATCCCAGGCTCATGGGGCTCTTTCGAGCCGAGAGAAGCCTCGTAGGGGCGGCGGAAGGTATGGGCGACCTGCTGCTCTGTCATTGGTGGCGACTGACGTCGGGAAGTGGGTGAAACCCAGAACCGAGCGGACTGGGAAGAAGGCGACCAGTAATGGCCACTGAATGACACAACAGCTGGACGGAGCTAGCGAAGAAACAGCGGAACGATGGTTTGACTTGATTGTTTTTTCTGAAACCTTTGTGAGTAGACTTGGAAGACGCAATTAAAGGGGTTGCTAAAAAATGAAACCCTGGCAAAAAGAATGTTGGAGTAGCGGTGAGGTGGCGGCGAATGAAAGTGATAAGAAGAGAGGCCGGAAAAGACCCGATTAGGAGGAAGCCAGGAAGCAAGGATTTGAGACTTAGAGTTTTTCTTAAAGGGACAGTGAGTTTTTTTTTATCTTAATTGTTGCCGAAGATCTGTTTGAGATTTCTGACTTTTTGGTTTTGATTTTGACCTTGGAGCGGATCGGCTGATGAAAGGTGGCTTCTCTGGGAAGGAACAGTGATTGATTGACAGAAGGAACTGGATTGGGACAATGATTGGCAGTTTCTGAAAGGAGATTGCCAAGAGAAGGGAAATTCAAGAGAGACTGAAGGGAATATTGGACTATTAAATTATAACCTCACAAGTTAGAACAAAAATTGGGGAAGCTTAAAACTAACATTTGGTACTGTGGTACTAGAACATGAAATATACTGACAGAGTTATATTTACAGACCACGATAGTGATAAAAAAGTGGAAGGAAGAAAAGAGGGAAGTGAAAAGTGGTTATTTTGGAGGAACAGTAAGTTGTGGGAAAGTTTACAAAAAATGGCAAGTAATCCAAATCTGACTAAGATTGGCGGGGGGGGGAAATACTATACAAAGTTTTAGCCCCATGAGTCAGAAATCGTTAGATGATATGCTTCAAAAGGAGCGTTCTAACTCATTTAAAGACCTTCAGGTAATGATGCAGGCAATACAGGAAGCTATGTTTAAGAATCATGAGGAAATTAAGAAGGAGTTAGAAGAGGTAAGGAATGATACAGGAGAAATGAAAGAGAAGATTCAGGCAATGGATGGAAGATTTGAGGCCTTCCAACAGCAAATTGTAAAAAATGAACAGAAATTATTGGAAGTAGAACGAAGAATGGATAACGAGGAGAAGAAGGTTGAAGAGATGAATAAAAATTTAACTTTGGCTAACAAAGAACTAGTGACAGCGGTGCCGCTACTGGAAGCGGAAAAGGCAGCTCAATACCTTAGATTTCAAAACGTCATTGAGGAGAGAGGGGAAGACCTTCAAGATAAGATGGCAGACCTACTGATTGGAGCTCTTGGGATAGACAAAGAGAAGATGATTGCTGCAATGGACGAGACATATAGGGTGCAGACAAATTATGGGAGAAGATATAATTTGCCTAGAGAAGTTCATGTGAAATTTATAAAAAAGACAATTAGAGATGAAATATTATATAAGACACATGATGAACAGCTGGAGTATAGAGGGAAACAAATTACAGTGCTAAAACAAATACCTAAAAGAATGAGAGACCTATGGAAGAACTATCAATTTTTGACGTCTAGGTTGCACCAAAGTAATGTGAACTTCAGATGGCTAACACCAGAAGGGATTATCGTGACTTGGCAGGAGAAGAGATTTAGGTTGGATACATTGGAGAAAGCTGAAGACTTCTATAGACAATACTGTATCTCAGAGGAAGAGCTGGGAGACCATGGGGAAGGAACTGTTACGGCTGAAAGAGGAGAAGTTGAACAAATGATGGATAAAAGAGGGACAGAGCAGGGTATAGAGGAAGTAAAAGGGGGAGGAGGACAAGATGGATTAGGACAACAGGGGAGAAGCCTTGAGGAGTTGAAGGAAATAAGAATTACTCGAAGCACTAAGGCACGACAGAAACAGGATAATGGGAGAGGAGTATAGGATATGGTCAACAAATATTAGGGGTTTGAATTCACCAGTAAAACGGCGGAAAGTTTTTAGTAAATTTATTATATTAAATGCGGATGTTATTACATTACAAGAGGTTCATATAAAAAATGATCAAAAGTATCTATTAGAGCAACCTAAATTAGGAAGACTATACACCTCACTAGATGAGAAAAAAAAAAAAGAGGAATTGCATTGTATGTTAGACAGGAGATAGCTTCCAAACAAATCTATAAGGACAAAGAGGGAAGGATCTTGATAGTGGAGGCTAATCTGAACAAAAAAAATATAATAATTGTCGTAGTTTATGCACCAAACGGAGCCCAAGTATCTTTTTTTAAGAATTTACACAGCAAGCTTAGCGACATAGAGGGAGATGGGTTTTGTATGATTTGAGATTTCAAGGCGATAGTAGATAGAACAAAAGACCATAAAAGTAACGAGGCAAGGAAAGGAAACAAAAAAATACTTCTCAGAACTTTTTTTGAGATGTGCACAGACCTTAACTTGCAAGATGCCTGGAGGGAAAGAAATATAGACAAAAGGGAATATACATATTACTTTAATAGACATAGCTCGTGGACCAGGATTGATATGTTATGGCTTTCAAAAAGATTAGATTCGGAAATTCAAGGAATTAATATAGAACCTAGTCTTTGGGCGGACCATAATCCTATAAGTTGTTGCTGGAAAGGGCAAAGGAGCCGGCCAAGATGGACTCTTCAAAGAGTGATTATTAGAGAAAAAGAGTTTAAGGAAAAGATGGAGAAAGAAATGCACTTTTTCTTTCAAACGAATAAAAATGGGGATACATCTTTGCAGAATACCTGGGATACAGCTAAAGCATACATGAGGGGAGTTGCAATCTCATATATGGCCAAGAGAAATAAGGGAAAAAAACAACATAGGATAAGACTGGAAGAAGAATATAAACAGGCTGAAACACAATATCAAGGTGACCTAAATAATAAAAGTTTGAAAAGTAAAATGGAATTAATTAAACACAAACTTTGTATAGAAGACTCGGAAAAGTTAGCACAACAACTTAAGGCTGCCAAGCAAAAGAATTTTGAATACGCGAATAAACCTGGAAGATGGTTGGCGTATAAACTGAGAAGGCAGAAAGAGAAGGAACAGATTGTTAATTTGCAAGATGAGGAAGGAGACATTCAACATGATGAGATAATTAAAAGGGGAATTGCTCAAAGATATTATGAAAATTTATATAAGAGGAGTGAGGGACAAAGTGTAGAAAAGATAATAGACTATTTGGAAAAGACAGATACACCGAAGATACCAGAGGAAATAAAAATCATGTTAAACGAGGAAATAAGTATGATTGAAATAACTACTGCTATAAGTAAACAAAAAACAAATAAAGCGGCCGGCCCAGATGGAATACCAGCGGAATTATATAAAGAGCACCAAAACGTACTTAACCAACTCCTATTAGAAGTTTTCAATGACGTTTTAACTGAAGCAAAAATACCTAAATCCTGGTTAGAGGTAAACATAGTATTAATACCAAAAGAAGATGCAGAAAGAACACAGATACAAAATTATAGGCCTATCTCCCTACTAAACGTTGATTATAAGATTTTTGCGTCAATAATGGCAGAGAGATTTAAAAATTATTTAATTGACTTCATACATTGTGACCAAAATGGTTTCCTCCCGAATAGGCAGATTAAGCGGAATATAAGGACAATTTTAGACGTATTGGAATACTACGAATTACATAGCGATTGCCAAATGGCACTCTTATTTTTGGACGCACAGAAGGCATTTGATAATGTTAATTAGCTATTTTTGATCCAACAATTGAAATTAATGGATGTTGGAGAAAATTTTTTAAATGTAATAGCTGCAATATATTCCGAACAGAATGCCCAAATTATAATAAACAGTGAGGCCACCAACAAATTCAACATTCAGAAAGGTACAAGACAAGGATGTCCTCTTTCGCTGTTATTGTTTATATATACATTGGAGATTTTAGCTAGGACTGTAAGGCAAGAAGAGCAAATTAAAGGGCTTGAGATTAAGAAGGAAAAATATAAACTCCAAGCATATGCCGATGATTTAGTATTTATATTGGAAGATCCTGTGCAATCAGGTCAGAAACTTTTTGAATTACTGGAGGAATATGGAGAGGTGGAAGGCTTGAAAATAAATAGAAATAAAACAAAGATCATAGCAAAAAATATGACTAACACGCAAAAAGAAAATCTTGGGGAAAAATTAGGAATACAAGTAGTTACTAAAATAAAATATTTGGGTATTGTTATGTCAGCACGCTGTTCATCAATTAGAGAGGATAACTATGGAAAATTAGTTAAACGTATAAAAGTTGACCTAGCCAGCTGGAGAAATCTACATCTTTCATTTCTAGGAAGAATCTCAGCTGTGAAAATGAATATGTTACCCAAAATGATCTTTCTATTCCAAAATATTCCAATCCAATTAGATAAAAAATTCTTTAAAGAGTTGAATAAGTTAACATTAGATTTTGTGTGGCAAGGAAGGAAGGCGAGGATAAAACAAAAGTCCCTACAGGATGTTAAAGAGAGAGGGGGATTAGGCTTCCCGGATTGGGAGTTGTACTATCAAGCTGCGGCCCTGACGTGGATCAGGGATTGGATAATATTGGAAAATAAAAGATGTTTACTATTAGAGGGGCATGATCTCCAGCAGGGCTGGCATGCCCACCTATGGACAGAAAAAAGCAGGAACCATCAATACTTTCTGAGGCATAAAGTCCAGCAAGAACTAATAAAAAGCTGGAATATAGTTAAATGCCAATACTACACAAAACTCCCAGGCTGGTTCTCACCATTAGAAGCAGTTATATACCCCAATCTTTATAGGCAAAATAGGGTTATCATATACAAAGATATCCTGTCAGAGGAAGGATATCTAAAGCAAAGGCAAGAGTTGAGACAACAGGGGATTGCTTTGGAATGGTGGTCTTATCTTCAGATACAAGCAAGATACGCGAAATATAAGAAAGAATGGGGAATTAATAGACAAGATATGGGGCTTGATAAAATATTATTAGGCTCGGAGAAAAAACAAATCAAAAAAATATATAAATATATGTTAGAATATAAATTATTTGAAGAACAAGTTAAAGAAACGATGGTTACCTGGGCAATAGATTTGGGGCACGCTATAAACCTGGACCAATGGCAGCAAATCTGGGAACGTAATTGCAAAATTATATTGGCGACAACTTATAAGGAAAATCTCTATAAGATGCTCTATAGATGGTACCTGCTACCGGCTAGGCTCGCAAAAATGTATAGTGGCTACTCACCACTTTGTTAGAAGTGTAAAAGGGAAAAGGGTACTTTTTTCATGTTTGGTGGGCTTGCAAAGAGGTACAGGTTTATTGGCAGAGGGTTTGGAATTGGATAACAGAAATGACAGGTCAAAAAACTCAATATAAACCAGAGATGCTACTACTTGGCATATTAGAAAAAAATATAAACAAAGATTCATGTGATAACGGCGGCAAGAATTCTGTTTGCCCAAAATTGGAAAGCAACTGAAGTGCCTAGCGGAGATGCGTTAATAAGGAAATTTTGTATTGCGCAGAATTGGATAAGATGACTAAAGAATTAAAAAATCAGGAGGAAACAGAATACTATTTAAGTTGGAATAAATTTTACAAATGGAAGGGAAAAAAAGAAGGAAGGTCATTAGAAGGGATGTAAATAGAGGAAGAATATCTGGAATGTATAAAGTATATGTATAATACAGAATGTCTAGACAAAGATGTATGTCAAAGATGATACACTATGTTCAATGTTTTTTTAATCTTTTTTCTTTTTTTCTTTTGTATTCAATAAAAATTATTTTAATAAAAAAATTTGTAAGACATAAAAATTCAACACAAATAATAGTACTTAAATTATGCTCCCCTTCCAAATCAATCATAGATATACTCAACAGTAGAAATAATAATAATAATAATAATAATAATAATAATAATAATAATAATAATAATAATAATAATAATAATAATAATAATAATAATAATAATAATAATAATAATAATAATAATAATAATAATAATAATAATAATAATAATAATAATAATAATAAAATGATCTTATCATGTTGTTCCACCCTGGTCTGAAATTTCCTTCTCTAGCATTATTCATTCTTCTAATCTTCTTTCCTTGCCTAACTTCTCTTTCTGCATTCCATTAGCCATCTATTCAAATGACAGTAAAAACCAGAGTGTTTTGTGGGCAAAGATAGGGGTACCCAAAATTTTCCCTTTTTCTTCACCATAACCCCAGTGTGACAGCGAGGAGATAAAAAAGACTCTCTTTCTTTCCTTGAAATATTTGCCATATCTGTTCACTAAATTGACATCACATACAGGAGAAGAAATGCAGTGGCTATTTAGAATACTATGTGTCTAAGGAAGATGGTCTATTAAGCAAAGGAAGAGAAGACACAATTTGTTACACATCTTTATTTTTAGGTTTCCAACTTCTTCCATACATTTATTTCTTTCTCCCTGGCAGCCATCTCCCTGCTATTTTATAGTCAGATTCTCTATGGTACGTTTCCAATTTTCAACAGCCATTGTGGAGAATGGAAAGGCATTAGATCACCAAGTAAGAAGACAGTTAGGGCTCGCTGTTGTTGTTTTCTATGCAAGGATGAGAAACGAGACTAGACTTATTCCCCCAGCATGCTTCTTATATTGAGGCAACTCTTTATTCATGAGGTAAAATTCAAAAGGAAAAGCCATGATCACATAAAATGCTGAACTGATAATGCATCCCATTGCCATGTGGTCACATTTTAATTACCAACCCTTGGAGCTGTCTCCACAGGTATGTTTCCTTAATGCATAAAACATGAAATGTGTGTGTGTGGGGGAGGGATTTCAGTATCTCTGCTCTTTCAAAGTGGAAGTAGAGCACATTAGAAACACATCTCTCATTCAAGGGTTTGTTCAGTGCAGAACTGTAGAAGGGCTTGTCGGTTTGTAAGCCAATACACTCATTCACATGAGTCTTCTGTTTCCTTAATAAATACACAAGCATGGCCAGCCTTCAATGACAATATCTGTTCAATAAAAGGAAACCATATAGGACCTGTAAATAGATACACCATTTATTAGATGTCACTTTAGGGTAAGATCAAAACAATTGGCTATATGGAAGAAATGTCTGTTTAGGTCCATATCATGTTTTCAAAGCTGGGAACCAGTGTAATCCCACTAGTTCTCAGAATTAGTATGAGGGAAGAACATATTTGGGGATTTTTCAGGAAGAGCAAAGTTGACAAAATGAAATTCAGTGGTGAGAAAAGTAAGGTTTTACACTCAGGCAAGAGAAAAACAAATGTACAGGTATAGTATAGGTGGAACCTAGCTCAATAGCAGTAACTGTGAGAGAGATCTTGGAGTCCTGGTGGACAATAAATATGAGCAAGCAGTGTGCTGCAGCTGCCAAAAAAAAAAACCCATTGCAATCCTAGGCTGCATTAACAGAGGGATAGAATCAAGATTACATGAAGTGTTAATACTGCTTTATAATGTCTTTGTAAGACTACACTTGGACTATTACATCCAGTTTTGGTTGCCACAATATAAAAAGATGTTGAGACTCTGGAAAAAGTGCAGAGAAGAGCAACAAAGATGAATAGGGGCTGGAGAAGAACAGTTGCAGAAATTAGGTATGTCTAGTCTGGTGAAAAGAAGGATTAGGGTTGACATGATAGCACTACTCCAATATTTGAGGGGTGCCACAGAGAAGAGGGGGTCAATCTATCCTCCTCCAGAAGGCAGGACAAGAAGCAATGGATGGAAACTAACCAATGAGAGAACCAACATAGAAATAAGGAAACATTTCCTGACATGAGAACAATTAACTAGAGGAATGGGTTTCCTTCAGAAGTTGTGGGTACTCCATCACAGGAGGTTTTTAAGAACAGATTGGACAGCCATTTGTCCAGAATGGTAGACAGTCTCCTGTTTGTGCAGGTGTTGGATTAGAAGACCTCCAAGATTCCTTCCAGCTCTGTTATTCTGTACTGTTCAGAGATTGTGATTGTGGTTACTGTTTTCCTTGTTACAGTATTATTTTATTTATTGATGTACTGTATGTATTAATTAAAATTAATTTCACCCCATCTCTAGGATAACCATCTTTCCAAAGCAACTTACAAGCAACAAACAAACCATTATAAATAATAAAGCAGAAAATGCATGGAGAGCATAGATTCTGGAATTCTTTCTAACCTCTTAACTGCAGCTTCATTCTGGACTATCTGACCAGGAAGGAAGAGAAAGATACACTTAGAATGGAGGAGTCATCAGCATTCTGAGTGATTGCCCAATAGCATTTTCCATAGTGATTCATTGGAGGGATATCATTTTCGTCTGCAACCCCAACCTAGATGTAGCTCATTGGCAAATTCTTTCTTTCTTTTGTTAGCTTTTTTTAAACCCCCCCCCCCACCTCAGTTCTGTTCTATTCAAATTTTCAGAAAGTTATGCTGATGGATGGGATAGAATTCAGAGTCCTTTACACCATAACATTCCAATGTAATACTATTTTTATGAACTAAAACACCTTTTTTGGAATAAAGGAATTTTTAGACATCTTGTTTGGGATCCTTTCCATAGGACAGCTGGAGATCATGGCCCCTGAGGAAGGGAGGCAATGGTAGCATAGACCTCCTCCTCAAAGCTGCCAGATGTTTTTATTTTTTCAGAATGCCCTGGATCTGGTTTCCAGATTAGCACCAAAATGAGAGATGTGGTTTCATTTTTTGCTACTGAAAGCGATGGGTCATTTGTTTGTTTTTGACGTTTTAAAAGAATAAAAATTGGGGATTTTAAGAATTCCTCTCTGAAATACTGAATATTATTACTTATCTTATACATTGAGACACCTACAGCCATTTCTGACCTAGAGAAAAGCAACTTAGGTTACAAACAATTCGTGAAGGTGGCTAAGATATATTTTTCATGCCCTTTAGGGGGCAACCATTCACCATTTGACAAAAAGCAAGGTCACTATATGTCTCAGTTTGAACCAGGTAACAAACAGCATGGTAGAATCTAAATCTGAAGAATATTTTGATTTGCACAGCAGCGGCTCTCTCCATTTTTCAAACATTTCTTCACAATCCAAATGCAGAAATGACAAATTATACAAACATCTGTTATAAAAGTAGAAAAATGTTTACCTGTTTATTTTTTAATATGTTATATTAATATTAATGAATAGGTCAGATATTTGCACTTCATGAATTTCAGAGACTCATCGATTTGAGAACTGCCCAGATTTCAAAGAATAATGTGAATGGAACTCAAAAACTCAAGCTTCAAAATTTGATAGCCTTCAGTAAATCTGAATGACCTATAAATCGAAATAATTCCTAGGTAAATAAGCTTTCACCTAGGCAGTCATGTTAATAATAATAATAATAATAATAATAATAAAGTTGGAAGGGACCTTGGAGGTCATCGAGTCCAACCCCCTGCTCAGGCAGGAAACCCTATACCATTTCAGACAAATGGCTGTCCAGTCTCTTCTTAAAAACTTCCAGTGTTGGAGCATTCACCGCTTCTGGAGGCAGGTTGTTCCACTGGTTAATTGTTCTAACTGTCAGGAAGTTTCTCCTCAGTTCCAGGTTGCTTCTTTCCTTGACTAGTTTCCATCCATTACTTCTTGTCCTGCCCTCAGGCGCCTTGGAGAATAGCTTGACTCCCTCTTCTTTGTGGCAACCCCTGAATAGGTTGATACATTGCTACATTTTATACAAGCTGAGAAGTTGGTTTTAGTTTAGAATGCATTCTGGTCTGAGAAGGCTTCATAGTCCAATTTACTGTGTGCTACTCAAGACCTATATTCCAAACAGGGATGCAATAGAGTTCTGCTATGAATTCCTCTGGGAGTGGATTTAGTTTTACACCCTTAGAGCAATCCAAGACATAATATATACTTGCCATAAGCAAAACCAGCTAGCTTCCTTCTTTTCCTAAAAATATCCATGGAGGTACTGGGCTATTTTAAAACACACGAAGTATCTAAGAAGTCTCTTGCAGCACAGTTCAACCTTCGAAAAAGTTAGTGCACTTGCAGACTTCCTTCCTTTTTCTGGGAAAGATCACATAACCAAACACTATTACATGGGCATATGGCTTCTATTTGTCTTATCTTCCTCCTATAGAAAGTGATGTTTTGTGATTCTGGAGAAAGAAAACCAGATAGGATTGTTCACAGTGCTTGGATGAAAAAGTCAAGATGGCAGCCACAAAAGTGTGATTGAAATGTCTGTTTTGAATGATTGCATTCTTGTCACTGCCATCTTGATGTTTTTGATCATACACAGTAGATGGTCCAGGGAAAAAGAAACATCACAGATGAATTGATCAATGAGGGGAGGAAATAAGAGTTATTGGTAACATTTTATGTTCCTACCTGAAATACTTGGGGAGAGAACTAAGAAGATGAACATTGTTTTTTAGCTGGCAAAAATATATCTCCCCCCCCCCATCTCCCCCTTCATCTCCCCCTCCCCCATGGAACCCATAAATGAGACGCTAAGGACATAAATGCATACTGTTTAGTGTTCTAAGAACATTCTAAGAAGATAAAATTTATCCTCACCAAACTAGTGTCCTGGCTTTCATGCTTCAGCATCCTGTCTTTGTGCTTCTGTTCAGCAGCCATGCACACATCATGCCCAGTGGCCTGAGAATATCTGTTGGTTCTCTTTGCTTTTGGTGGGGACATGCAGACAATGGCCACCCTTAAAAGGTTGATTGCTGTATGTTTAGCCCACATTGTTCTTCGGCACCGTCTCAGAGTTTGCTCCAGGGTGCAATTCAAAAGGGCCTATCAGTCATCTGAAAGGCTGTGGTGTTCCTCATTAGCTTGCTTGGATTTTAAGATCAAAATCACGTGAAGTATTAGTACTGCTTTATAAAGCCTTAGTAAAGCCACACCTGGAATGCTGCATCCAGTTTTGGTCACCTCATTACAAAAAAGGTGTTGAGACTTTGGAAAAAGTGCAAAGAAGAGCAAGTAAGATGATTCAATGCTTGGAAACTAAAATATATGAAGAACGATTGCAGGATTTGGATATGGTTAGTCTAGAGAAAAGAAGGACTAGGGAGGAAATGATAGCAGTGTTTCAATATTTGAGGGCTGCCACAAAGAGGAGGGAGTCAACTTATTTTCCAAAGCATCAGAAGGCAGGACAAGAAACAATGGATGGAAACTAATCAAGGAGAGAAGCACCCTGGAATTAAGGAGAAACTTCCTAACAGTGAAGACAATTAACCAGTGGAACAGCTCCCCTTCAGAAGTTGTGGGTGCTTCATAACTGAAGGATTTTAAGAAGAGACTGGATGGCCACTTGTCTGAAATGGTATAGGTCTTCCTGCTTGATCAGGGGGCTGGCCTAGAAGACCTCCAAGGTCTTCCAGCTCTATTCTGATTCTGATTCTGATCATATGCTGTACATATGCTATACATAGCTTCTGCTTGCTGTTTTAATGGGAACTGAACATTTAGGAGAATATCCAGATTGCCTACAAGCTTCTTCTTGGGAACATAATCCCACTGAAAGCTAAATTAGGCATTATCCTAGGCTCAGTTGGTAGGTTGCGTAGGTTCAGCATACCAATAATCCAAAAATTTGAAACCTATTAGAGGTTTGAGGCAATTTCTCCCCATAGTTTGGAAAACAATGTCCTCATTCTTTTCCAGACACAGCACTAGAGGAGGTAGAACATAAGCTTTCAAGTAAAAGCAGCAATCATAATTAGTGTGTAAAGAGTTAACATATGTTTTAATAAATGTTTAGTCAATTGTTACCAATGGTTATGAAGTCCAATAGGTCAATGTTCTGTTTGTAATGTGGCTTACAACCACCAATAATGTTTCCTAACAAATGTGCTTTACAACTAGTTTAGAAGCAAATGGGGCTTTTCAAATTGGTGCATTCATTGCTTTTGAATAATACAGAAAGTCAAGCACACATCTGTTAAGTGTTGCCCTGATTCAATTGTAACTTTCTAGTTTGTGCCTTAGAAATATGATGTCTAAAGATTTAATAATTATACATTATAGCATTAGAATTATTTTGGCTAATGTAGCATACGAAGAGCTCCAGGATAATATGTGCACAAGCATATACGTCATAGTTTTAAAAAAAAAAATATTTTGCGAAAGTATTCATTTGATCCATCAACTCTAGATGATAAACTAGAAACAATTAAAACCATAGAAAATAACTGCAAAATAAAAACAGTGAAAGCAGAACATATACATACACACACACACAATAAATATATAAAATTTATATATGAAGCACTGAATATTGTCTTGGGAAAAAACAATCAGCAAGATTTCCTCTCTTTTTCAAGCAGTCACTCTCTCCTCTCTGCTCTCTCTCTCTCTTTAATATAATAGAGTTAATATAATATTCATGTGACTACTGATAATTTGTTTAAACAAATTTGAGGAATAACTGAAGATCAGCAAATGTCTTGAATGCAGCAATAGCAACCCTGGAGAGTGGGTGGGTAAGGAACAAGGGGTCAGTATCACATAAGCAACAGAGTAGCATTACAAAGCAGAGCCCATTCATTTCCTCACGTTGCATGAATATCTCAACTATGATGATGCGACACAGCTTTTGTCATTCTGATAAAAGGGTGACAACTTGCAGACACAGTGAGTCAACACATAACTTAAAAGATCACTAAGAATAGAATAGAATACTTTATTAGCCAAATGTGATTGGGCACACAAGGAATTTGTCTCCGCTGCATAAGCTCTCAGTGTACATACAAGCAAAAAGTGATAAATCATGATCCTAAATCATAAGATACAACTCAGTGATTGTCATAAGATACTAAATAAGCAAACAACATAAATCATAATAGGATACTAAATAAAGGCAATCAACATAAATCATGAGATACAAACAACAAAGTTATAGTCATAAGGAAATAGGTAATAGGAAAGATGAGAAGATGAGAAGGATAATAGGATGAGAAGCTCTACTAGGTGGTTTGACATCCTAGGGCATAGACAGTGTTGTGGGAATTAGTTGTTTAGCAGAGTGATAGCATGGGGGAAAACCTGTCTTTGTGTCAAGTTGTTTTGGGTGCAATGCCCTGCAGCGTAGTCTTGAGAAGTTGGAACAGTTTATGTCCAGGATGTGAGTAGATATTTTTACAGCCCTCTTTCTGTAAGGTGGCATATATTTGGTACCATCTTACTTTTGCAGTCCCAGGTATATTGGAGAGAGAGGGGAAAGAGAAGGTGCCCCAAGTGGATTTCAACTTGTATTCAATGAGTGGCATTAGTTGGGTCACAGACTGAACCTATTCTGAAAAATGTGTATATTTGTGTTTTGTAAATCGAAAGCAAACCTTAAAGCAAAACAAAACTGGATGCCACTTGCCAAATGAAATATACAACTATACATTGAATTCACTTCCTTTGAACTTCATTTTTCAGAATATATTTTAACAGAATTTACTTGTTTTCTGGAGTTACTTTATTTTCCTCCATATTCTAATGGCTGACTGTGAAATCAAATCCTATAGGCACAACTAGATTTGAAATAAATTACTGCAGTATTTTCTCACAGTGATGATATTCTCCTTCTCACTTGCCTTTTCTGAATGATAATCAACTCTCTGTGGCATTCAAAATTCACTGAGTATATTCAGTCCTCACCGGTTGTTGCAGGGCGTTTGTTCTTGGGGTGATCTTGATGGTTCCTTAATTATGTTAGGCTGTTGTTTGCTGTTAGTTTGTTTGTCCACATTGGTAGTTCCTTGATTGGGGTATTGTTTACTTCATTGTTAGTCTAGTCTTAATCTTAGTGTTAAACTCATTCCCACCAAAACTGACAGGACAAGCCACCAGTATATAAAAATAAAACCAAACCCCATCCCGTTCTAGCACTGATGATGTTACCTAGTTTGGTAATGAAATGTCTGCAAGAAAATAACCAGGTTCAGAGAGTACCAAGGACCCCAAAGGTCATCTGTACCAGTATTAGAGGGGGTGACTTTAATAGAAATGAATTAGAAGTGAACCAGGGAACTAGAACTATATGTAAGGAGATTTTTAAGAAGAGACTGGACATCCACCTGTCTGAGACGATATAGATTCTCCTGCTCGAGCAGGGGGTTGGACTAGAAGATCTCCAAGGTCCCTTCCAGCTCTATTCTATTCTATATGCTGTATGTAGTATGTTTAAATGTGTGTTATGTATGTGTACACTTTGAGAGCAAGCAACTAAATTTCATTTTTAATGTGTGCCATTGTGCCCACAGTAAAAAATGACAATATAGGTTATCTATCTATCTATCTATCTATCTATCTATCTATCTATCTATCTATCTATCTATCTATCTATCTATCTATCTATCTATCTATCTATCTATCTATCTATCTATCTATCTATCTATCTATCTATCTATCTATCTATCTATCTATCTATCTATCTATCTATCTATCTATCTATCTATCTATCTATCTATCTATCTATCTATCTATAACATGACTACAATTATAATGGTGGATACGTTTTTGCCATTACATGGAACTCTGATCCTGAATTTAACAACCACATAAGGCAGGGACATATTTTGCTCAGGGACTACAGAATATTAAATTATTGTTGCTTAGCTTATTAAATTGCCATTTACTATGCAAGAACTCAGATTAAAAATGCCTTAATGCTTACTGAAGCAAAGTATATGGTACCTAACAGCATGTTATTTTCTACACGCTATTTAACATTCTTTATTGCTCCAACTCATAAGGTTTATTTGAAATCAGTGGAGGAATTCAACTCTTCTCACGTTTACTTAGCTATTATCAGCCACTGCAAAACTGCCAAGCATGAGGGATAAACACAGGTAATTTATGGCTCTGCATAAACATAGAAACGACTATGAGAAAATTAAAATCTTTAGATACCTCATTATTTATGGAATAGATGAAATGCAACTTTTGCAGTATAAATGTTCCCAGATATCAAGATCAATGAAAAATTTCAAAGTGATAATTTATTATGATGTTTATTAATACATTTATTAAGATGCCCCCTTGAAAATGTTCTGGAATCCTTTGTAGAATTTGGCTGACCTGATCAAAAAATATTAGGTTTCTCCTGACATTTCTCTGATATAGACAAGTGCTACTTCTGCAGACTTGTGTGCCACAAAGCATCTTTTGTCAACTGAATCTAGAGTATTGCACAGCTCTAATAAATCCCAGTGTTTTGAAAGGCAGAATTTTTCCTATAATCGAATAGGTAGAGTCCTGCATGTGAAAAAAAGTATTGTAAAAGGCCAGGGCCTAAATCAAAATTCACAGTAATTTTTATGCAAAGTGTAATTAATAATGGAGATGAATTTCTTTTCAGTTAGCATTTTGATGTCTCATTTTCATCTCAATATATGAATAAAAGACTATGCATGAATGCTAGACATGGTGGCTACATGCTATCTCCAGAATCAGAAGTATATTGCTTGCAAAATGCCCTTTCCAGGGAACAAATCCACAGGGGGATAATGCAGTTATGTTCTGCTTGAGGCCTTCCCAGAGACAAATGACTCTTCATTACAGGAAACAGAGTGTTGAGCTCCGTGACTCAACTGGGCACTTTTTTTTTTGGGTTAACTAATGCTGTAGTGACACAACTAATAGTCTGCAAGGGAATGATTCTCAAGCTGTATGCTTGGACACACTGTAATTTGCTATCAAAAACTAGAACGTAATCTGAAAAATTAAGGCACCATATCGGTAATCCTCCATTCATTTAGCAACCATTCAAAGTTACAACAGTACTGAAAAAAATGAGTTACAATTGGTCCTCACACTTGCAACCATCACAGCATCCCCCCCAAGTCTCGTGCTCAGAATTCAGGCATGTATTTACGATGGTTTCAGCATCCCTAGATCATGCGATTATCATGTGTGATCTTCCCAGCTGGCTGTCAACTAGAAAATCAATGGGGAAAGCCGGATTCACTTAACAACCATGGCAAAAAAAAAAAAAAAGTCATAAAATTGGATGCGACTCACTTAACACCACCTTGCTTAGCAATAGAAATTCTGTCCCAATTGTGGTCATAAGTCAAGGGCTGCTTGTACTAAACATATACTATGCTCTGTGCTTGTTAACAAGAATACTCAGATCCTTCAACCAGCAATATTTGGAAGGCAAAGAGCAATACATGATATCATTAATGGCTCACCTTTAAATAGAGCTTCCCAGTGCTGTGATAAGTGATGTGTGCATCTGTTGCAACCATTTCAATAGCTTAAGGTTTCTTTATGCCTTATTAAGTTTCCATTTCCTAAGTTAAGTTAAGGTTTCTTTATGCCTTATTAAGTTTCCATTTCCTGAGTTAAGTTAAGGTATGCCTTTTAAGTTTCATTTCCTGGCTAAACCCGCCCTTTATGAACCTCCTGCTATGATGTCAAAATGCCAATAAAAGAGAAGCACGCAGATCCTTCTGGGCTCTCGCATGCTGACTCAACCTGAAGAAACATGTTGTCCGTGTGTTTCCTATCTACCAAACGCGAGGTCCGTTGGCCTAGGCTAACGTACGTCACTGGTCCGTCCAGCAGAAGCTGGACCCCGGGATCGAACTCCCACAACCACTGGTCCGTCCAGCAGGCGCTGGACCCCGGGATCAAATTCCCACAACCACTGGTCCGTCCAGCAGGCGCTGGACCCCGGGATCGGATTCCCACAACTGGTGACCCCGACGTGATTCACTCCACGACGTGATTCACTCCACGGCGTGTTCTCTGTCTAGGGAAGCGCTGCTCTGGCTCCTGTACTATGCACCTGGCAAAGGCTTGATCATCGTAAGTATAGGTACCCCGATTTCCAAAGTTCTGTCCAAGCATGTGGATGAACTTTCCTCTTTAGTCAGAAAGGCAAATTGTTTGCAAAAAGTTAACGGAACAACTGTCTATCCCCAGACCCTTCCTCTCAACCTGTGTCTATTGCGGAGGACGCTCCAAAGTCGGCACAGCCAAAGGAACCCCCCTCTTCACTATATCCTTCTCTCTCTCCTCCAAAACAGAAACAGGCAACCCTGTATCCTGTTCTGCACAGTTCTGCAGCCGCACTCAATGCTTCCGTTTCATCAAACTATTTTGAGGTAGACCAAACAATAAATTTTCAGAACAATTTAGAGACATAAATTAACTCAAACTGCACTCCTCTGCAATGCGTTTTGAACAATTGGAATGTTTTGAAACTCTTTTGTAATCTGTTAAGTTTAACCCTGTCAGACAATGTCTGGTGGTGCTTTGTGTTGATGTGTGTGTTTTGTTTTATATATGTTTAACTCCTAGAACGTTACGCTTGGACTTGGAATGGTGAGAAAAATAGGAGATGGTTAAAGGGCCCTATAAAAACCACATGTTTGGTTGACATCAGCTCTTGATTTTTCTCGCTTCTTGCAGGACAAGCCATATGTCTAAATAAATGTTGTTTTAATGGTATTTGTGTATATATGTCTGTCTGTGTTGTTCTGTGTTATTTCCAAGACTTGGAAAAGGGTCAAAACCCTCTTTGATAACAACAAACAAAAAGGCCTTAATTAAAAATAAAAAGTTTGCTTGGAAAACGTATGTTGAAATATTTGTATGTGAAATGGTGTAAGCAAACAGAATGGAAGTGAATGAGTTAATTTGCTGGTGTAAATGTGTGTGTGTTAGCCCTCACCCCTCCACCCATCCCACGCTGTGAAAGGAACAGTAAAACTGTAGTTTTTATTGTTGTAAAATGGTAACGCAATAGCAAGAGTTTCCATGAGAAAAGTTTTATGGAGGGTCTGTGAAAGAATTTATAAAAAATGCATGTGAATTTTTTGGTGGTGAGATTTTTGTAAAATTTCTTTTTCTTTTCCCCCCTCCTGCCTCTTTCGTTTTTCGCTGGCTGTATTGTTTTAAGAGCGAAGGAAGGGCAGACAGAGGAGGGGGAGCAGCTGTTCGTTTTAACTATTTTTTTTTTCTTCTTCCTCTGCCTAGAAGTCTGGGTTGAGGAAGGGGGGTGGATGTGAAATTTGATGCCCACTCTTGCAGTTTCAGCTTGCTATTTTTTTTACTCGAAAGAGGAGGCAGTAATTGTTGGGCAATTCTTTTGTAAATTTTTGAGTTTTAAATTGTTTAGTTAGACATATACATCCATCAACCAAAAGAAATGACTGAATTGTTTTGCTTAGATTTGTAAATGTTTTTCCTATTTCATGAAAATTTGTTTCATCTGAATGGAATTTGATCAAATTGGAACCTTTTTCATATCTGGGACATAAGATGTTAGCCTCTGCGGCCACACCTGAGCTGCCAAAACTCAATTTTCCAAACAACCCTACATTAGTACAATTGCAACAATATTTAGGAACACTTAATTGGGCACGATCTTATCTTTCTCTTACCACGGCTGTTCTTTCCCCCTTTTTTCAAGCCTTAGCTATACTTAAACACCCTGCTGATACTTTACATCTTACTGATGTTCATCACACCACTCTCCAACATATAAATTCAATACTGCAGACCACTTGGGTCGACCGTGTCTTAAACAACACACCTTTTTCCCTTGCGATTTTATCAACACCTTCTCTATTCACTGCCATTCTTGTTCAAACATCTGACAAAAAATTAAACTGGCATGGGCATATTTCATGTCATTTGCCCGCAGATCCTCGCTTACAACTTGTCAAGACAATCCCTATTTCCTTTTCTTCTCCTATTGCTCCTTCACCCCTTAAGGACTGTCTTACCATTTTTACTGATGGTTCAAAAACATATGGTGCTTGTACTTGGCAATACAATGGAACATGGCACAAAAAGCAAACTTCGCCTCAACAATCAGCTCAACAAGCAGAACTAGCTGCTCTTATTTTGGCTTTAAGCTCCTTTTCTTTACAACCTTTAAACATCATTACAGATAGCTTATATGTTTCCCATATCACTCACAACATTTTTGACTCTTATCTGTCTCCCTCCATTCCACCTGTCCTTATGAAACTCTTTCTTTCACTACAAACACTATTACATGATCGTGTCCATCCCTTATTTCTAGCACACATTCGAAGTCACCAACATTTACCAGGATTTCTTTCAGAAGGGAATCATATGGCCGACGAAGCCTGCAAACTTTTACCTGTTGTCATCAAAGTTCCACAGCCAGCTCCCATGACAGCGGGGGAAAGTCACAGCTATTTTCATCAAAATAAGAAGGCCTTAATGAAACAATTTGGTATAACACTGGCTGAAGCTACAGCCATAATTCAACAATGCCCAACCTGTAGCCTACAGTCTAAAGGTATCCCACAGGGCGTTAACCCTAGAGGCACTGAAGCCTGTGATACCTGGCAAATGGATGTAACTCAATATCCTCCATTTGCCCCGTGGAAATATCTACATGTTACAGTAGATACGTTCTCCGGATTTATTTTGGCAACCCCACAAAAAGGGGAAGCTGCAAAACAAGTGATTAATCACTGTATTCGTACCTTTACAGTGCTGGGATGTCCAAAAATATTAAAAACAGACAATGGCCCAGCTTATGTCAGCTCACAATTTTCACAGTTTTGTCATCACTGGTCCATTGTCCACAAATTTGGAATTCCTTTCAATAGCCAAGGGCAGGCTATTGTTGAGCGAGCAAATCAAACTTTAAAAAATGCATTAGATCGTTATATGGGGTCCAAGGGCTTATGCCCCCCAAACCTCCCGGCACTGCAAAACGTGTTAAATGTTTGTCTGTATACTCTCAATTTTCTAAATCTCACTGGCACTCCCTTCTTTGTCTGCTGCGTCTCGACACTTTACTAAACCTGTTGTCCCAACTTCAAGACCACTTGTATACTACAGGCAGCTCCCGGATCCAACTTGGAAAGGTCCAGCCGAACTCATCACCTGGGGAAGAGGCTACGCTGCAGTTCAACTACCCGACAGAGTTTTGTGGGTCCCTGCTCGTTGTATTCGCCCATATTTCATCACTCCACACAACCCACCAACTCCATCGGATGTGCCATCATTGCCTTTGTGAGCACGGATGTACATGCTGTTATTGGTGTAACAACTGCATATTGCACCACCCATATTGTCCAGGGGTCCAACACTTTTGCATCAATCATGTGGACCCTGCTTTTGATGACACTCTTGACAAGTTCCTTCCCCATGATGTCCACACTGCACCTTCCCATGATGACAAAGCATCTGAGAATTCCTCTAAATTTTCATAAAGGCCTATATTGTGGTCCTGTTTTTTCTTTTCTTGATCTCAATACTATTGCCCTTTTCCATTGTTATGACCGAGGTCAATCCTTTTGTCCCTTTGTGTTTTCTCAGTATCCTAATCGTGGCATTCCTCTTCCACCATCTCCCTCTATTTCCCTCACCTATGCTCATTACCCTTGTCACATAACTCTTGCTATTCTTGTGACCCCTGAGACTACGGGGCGCTATTATGTGTCTGGATTTTCATCCTATGGTATTTATACTACACATTCTTTTGAACTCGCATCAGTGGCGAGCTATGCAAAACCTCCTTTGTCTCCTCGTTTACTTGCTTACAACTTTGTTCCTCATCCCCGCTCCTTCCTAGACCTGGCCGCCCGTATTTTTACCTCACCTCACTTACAACACTTTCATTCCATAAAGCAACCTCGCTCACACCAACGCATCATTCATTCTCGACAACGGCGATCTCCTGATCCTAATCCTCATCGACCTCTCAACTACACATGGACTGTTCGTGACTTTGAAAATCAGGTATTATTCCAAATCTCCAACTACACAATATGGCCCTGGTTCCCTATCTTACATTTTGACTTTGCCGAAATGGGTACTGGGGTCAACAAATTTGCTTCAAAATCTCTCCAAACTAACCATTGGGACAAACAAGGTTCGTGCACACCTTCTCCACTAGAAGCAACATGGTGGAACCTGTATTTTTGTCCCGAACCAAAGACGCCTGAGGAAAAATATCAATATGGCACTTTATTGGATAAATACTGTGCCTCATGGTCCTGTGTTTCTACGGGCGCTATATCCTGGACTGCCCCTCGCTCAAATGATTATATCGCCATTACCCGTAGTAATGGCAAACCCCCTTCTTCTTCCTGCCCTTCTAATTTGCATTGTTGTGGTGAGCGGAAAAATCCAATGAACATTACCTTCACATCCCAAGGAAAGACTTTGACTACAGAGCAATGGGCTGTCGGATATTCTTGGGGTGGTAGAGAATGGAGCGGTTCTGAAGACGACGGCGGAGTTTTTTCCATTCGTCTCACAATCCAGTCACCACATTCCCTTCCTATAGGTCCTAACAAAAGCATTCAACCTGTTTTTTTTACAGTCCGTTGTACATAATATGCCTAATCCCTTGATTAACCTTGTCAATGCTTCTTCCTTTTTGCTAAAAAGTGCTGTTAATTCTTCTTCACAAACCGACCACTGTTGGCTCTGTTTATCAGCCACTCCACTCTTTTATGACGCTGTTGGCTCTATTGAACCTATTAAGAATGCTACAAAAGATGACTCCTGCAGATGGAACTCAACGTCTATTACCATTACTTCTATTACGGGACATGGTTGTTGCTTGGGAAACATTCCTGCAAATTATTCTCAATATTGTGCTAATACCACCACTGGCAAATACCAATGTGATGTCTGGCTTGATAAAACTAGGTCGGGCAGTGTAAATGTGGCTGGCTATAACTCTCTTTTCTCCTTGGTCAATGGTAACATCACTGCCAGATTAAAAGGCCAATTCTTTGTTCCTGGTAACAACTCCATCTGGGCTTGCTCTACAGGTGCCACAGCCTGTGTATCAGGGGATGTCCTTATACAACAAAAAGCCTTTTGTATTCAGGTACGCTTAGTCCCTAGAATCACTTATTATTCCCCCTCTGATTTTGTTTCCCTTATGGAACCACCGGAATACCACCTACGTGCAAAACGTGAATTTGTTACAGCCCTAACCCTTTCAGTTCTTTTAGGATTAGGTGCTGCAGGAGCAGCTACTGGAGCTGCGACTTTGGTTGTTAATCAACAACAAATACAAAAACTTAGTCTAGA
Source organism: Azemiops feae (assembly GCA_023970755.1). NCBI lineage: Eukaryota > Metazoa > Chordata > Lepidosauria > Squamata > Viperidae > Azemiops > Azemiops feae. Next base: position 1,310,591 of record JALGBA010000268.1, on the reverse strand, counting down.
AATAGATAATGATCTTTCCCGCATTGAGACTTCAATTTCTGCCCTTCAAACTTCCTTGTCATCTCTCGCCGAAGTTGCCTTACAGAACAGGCGTGCCCTCGATCTTTTATTTTTAAAGGAAGGTGGAACATGTGTAGCTTTAAAAGAAGAATGTTGTTTTTATTCTGATCAATCTGGCATTGTGCGCGATTCTATGAATGAGTTACGCAAACGATTAAAAGACAGGGAACAGGAAAGGTTCTCCCAACAATCCTGGTATCAAAGCATGTTTAATTTCTCTCCCTGGATTACTACATTGCTTTCTGCTATTTTAGGACCTTGTATAATTTTGCTTATATTATGTATGATTGGCCCATGTGTTTTTTCACGCCTTTTGCAATTTCTCAAGGATCGTTTGAATGGTTTGGATTCTAATCTTTCTAAGATTAATGTTATGCTTGCCTCAAACAATATATATGAACCCTTGAAACCCAAATTCCACCCCTCTGAAAAGGTTGCCCTACTGACACTGTATGACACGGACTCCAACTGTTCCGATACTGAATCAGACTTAGCCATGGAGGCTCTTGCCTCCAAGCAAGAATCTCGCATTCTTATGGAGTTGCCCTCTTCTGTTTCGGAGGATGCAGATGATGGCTACGAGTAGGATAGAGATTGAACTTTAAAAAATAAAAACAGTGGAGATGTTGCAACCATTTCAATAGCTTAAGGTTTCTTTATGCCTTATTAAGTTTCCATTTCCTAAGTTAAGTTAAGGTTTCTTTATGCCTTATTAAGTTTCCATTTCCTGAGTTAAGTTAAGGTATGCCTTTTAAGTTTCATTTCCTGGCTAAACCCGCCCTTTATGAACCTCCTGCTATGATGTCAAAATGCCAATAAAAGAGAAGCACGCAGATCCTTCTGGGCTCTCGCATGCTGACTCAACCTGAAGAAATATGTTGTCTGTGTGTTTCCTATCTACCAAACGCGAGGTCCGTTGGCCTAGGCTAACGTACGTCACTGGTCCGTCCAGCAGAAGCTGGACCCCGGGATCGAACTCCCACAACCACTGGTCCGTCCAGCAGGCACTGGACCCCGGGATCAAATTCCCACAACCACTGGTCCGTCCAGCAGGCGCTGGACCCCGGGATCGGATTCCCACATGCATCTAGTACCTTCCTTTTGAAATTCAGTGCAGATAGCAGTGCTATCTCAGGAGCACTGCATTAAATATCAATGATGGCTTGCAGCTCCAGAAATGCAAGTGCAGTACCAAATAGGTCCTCCAGGGGCCTCCCTGAACTACAGTCAGAGGAATCTTACCTGAGGGCAGATGACAAGGTGCCATCAAATCTGGAGTCAGCTTCAGTGGGCACTGAGAAGAAATCATCAGATTCCCTGATGTAATCTGCACTGACAGTCATGAGACAATAGCAGTAGCATCGCCACTGACCTGAAAAAAATGGTACAGTTCTGAATCCTGATAAAAAGGAAGCTGGTTCCCCTGAAAGAATTGTGTGTCTATTCTTAGTAACGAAACATTAGTGTGATTTTCTGAATATAAGACAGAAGCTGTAACCCAGGAGGCAAAAGCTTAAAAACACAGGTGCGTTACAATAACACGGTTTACGGTCGTCTGCCATAATGTGCTCACCAAGTAGGAAAAATGTCTTTAATAGTCCTAAGTGATTTCAGATGAGAAGTTCAAATCAGAACCCTCTGTCTAGCTCCATAATTCTCTCCTCCAGTTTGCTTCTACCTTCCCTTTATTCCCATCGTGTATGTTGTGTATTCCAGCCTGTGGTTGATAGCAAAATAAGTCTATAAATATAACACATTTGGATGAGCTGAACTTGCAGGAAATAGCATGCCAAGGACTGTGTGTACTTTTTCAAAGTGGTGCTCTTCTGCTGGTTTTACATAATTAGGCTATATCTTTTCTGTTCCACTGATCCATTTATAATATATCTTAGTCAAAGCTCAGTTAGATGAGACGGACTTCAGAGCAGCAGGAAATGCCTATGCTACATTGGGCATTAGAGTAATGGTTCAGATCTCTCTCCCTAGCATGTAACACAGATATGCTTTGAAGCATGAAATCATAAATGATTAACCTATTTGATTTCTTCCAAATGACAGAAATATGCCCTTCCTGCAGAGCTCATAGAAAACAAAAACATAAAGTCACCATTTGCTAGAAATCAAAGTACATTTCCCAGTAGGATTTGGTGGCTGTTGCTGAGTCTGATTCATGGTAGATATTTTTGCCCTACAACAATTGTTAATTACTGTCCATTTGCTATGTGTCCAAAAAGCTTGAGGAGAATATTGGTTTAAAAGCTTACACTGGTCATTATCTTTGCCTAATCTATATGAATTGCCTCAGGTCCACGTGTGGCTGAAAGTGCAAGGAAAACAATATGAAACCTTTGTCTCTATGTGTATGTGTGTTGTGTGAGTGTAAGGAGGGTGTTTTGGGATAAATAAGTTTTGCTTATGATTTAGCATTAAAAAGACAACAACACAGTTAATTCACAAATTGTGAGCTGCCTAAAATTACATATATTAGATGTTTTAACTGATGATAAAAGGAGGGAGAGGGAGAAAAGGGGTTTTATAAAATGTATGGATGAATCTGTGATTATGAGAGGTATACAAATGCAACAGTAAAAACAGAAGATTAAAAATTGCAGTACCAACAAGAGAAAGTCTGGGAAAAGTGAATGACTCAGCATCTATTCCAAAGAACAAACAAACACCCCATGGCTCACCACCTTCTCTAACTAAGGAGCTGAGGAATGAGGAAGGTTTAAGAGTTCATTTAAACAGGGTCAGGATAGAGTCTGTAAAAATTCTTGCATGGAAAACAATGTGTAAAGGTCACATTACTCCCTGTGGTGCTACATTCTGGACCAGTTCGAGCTTCTGAGTAGTCTTCAAGGGCAGACTCATGTATAGCATATAGAGCAACAGTTCAAGCATAAGGTGATGAAAACATGACTGTCTTAAGAGGTTCATAGTCTAGCTATGGGTGCAGCTACTGCAACTAGACGAATTTGTGCAACACTTTCTGGGTGACAGCTGCTATCAACTGCTTGAGAAGGACTTTTAAGTCTATAAAGACCCCTTAATTGCACACCCATTCTGAAGAGGGAAATATAGTCCTGTTCAAGTCCCCAAAGATGAAACCACTCCAAACTCATAAAGTCCAAATGTCCATTGCCACTCAGTCTTGTTAGGGTTGAGCCTAAGTGTGTTCTTCTTCATCCAGGCACATGCACAGTCTGGGATAAGACACTGACAGCATCACTTGGATGGCATAAGGCCAAGATGTATAACAAGAGTGTTGAGCCATGAGGTAACCAATGTGTCAGAAGCCTTGGGCTTTGGCTGTCCCACCCTTCATCACCACTGACCAGACCCAATAGCAATAGCATTTAGGCTTATATACTGCCCCATAGCTCTTTTCAGCACTCTCTGGGCAGTTTGCAACATAGAAACATTATTTGCATATTGCCCCCCACAATCTGGGTCCTCATTTCACTGACCTCAGAAAGATGGAAGGCTGAATCAACCTTGAGCCCCATCAAGTTCTAACTCCAGGCTGTGGGCAGAGTTTGACTTCAATACTGCAGTTTAATCACTGTGCCACCAGGGCTCTAACCACAGAGAAAGGAGGAGAACCATCAAATAATTGTACCCCCCATCCTTTTGGACCACTCTTTTTGATGGTCCAAAAGGATACGATGGTTGAAGGACTGAAGGCCAACAAGGACTGAAGAAGAATCAGAACAGTTGCACTTCCAGCCACCTCAGCTTTGCCAAAAGTAATGAATAAATGCAGCCTATGCCATACTTGTACTCTTTCCAGATAAAAATGGTCTAAATAATCTATATCTTCCGGGGCCCTCTGCAGTTATAACCTGACCACCTCAGAAAAAGGAAATTGGAAACCAGATAAAAGTTGCTTAGGACAGTTTGACCTAATGAAGGCTTCTTGAGGAGGGCCATATTACTATCTCTCTCAAAGTGAGAGGAATTACCCACTCCCTCAAATAAGCAGAAACTACTACTATATCACTCTCAAGTGACTTTTGGGAGGGACATGACCTAATATACTGGTGGCTGAATTCATCAACTCAAGTAACTGTACACTTTCTCGGGAATCACAGGAGTAAATTCCTCCCAGATAACCAACCAAATCCCTCCTTCTGTCCTTTCCACAAGACTTCCCAGCTCAGAGTCTAGCTCTGAACAAATTTAAGGAAATTCATCCTCAGATGTATAAAATACCTCTAAGAGCAGCCCACTAAAAAATCCTGTCACAGTAAAAAAAAAGACCACCAGGTTATTATCTGCAGAAACAATAAGGGTGGAATAATAGATAGAAATCAAGTCTTTTGCTGATATTTTACTTTACATACATTCATACTAAGTGTGCATGTGTGTCCAAGTAACCACTGGACTGGGAATACTGTACTCCTAATTAAAATGTCTATGTGGAGGAATCCAAATAAATTCAATATCTCTTTATTTAATTCACAGACTCCCAGGCTGCTTTTTAAAGCAGTAGAATATTTTTAGAAAACAAGATGAATAATATTTACAGCCATGACAATAATAATAGAAGAGTCCCAAAGAGGATTTTTCACGAGGCAACTGGACTTCCTTGTTTTTCTTTGAAGATGTTTTGCTTCTCATCCAAGAATCTATGAGAATCTCCATAGACAATAATAGAAGAGCAACATACAGGTTAGCAACTTCCTATTCAGTGACTATTCAAACTGAATGAGTGGTAGTTAAAACCGATTCTTAGATTTCTATCCATCACAGTATCACTGAAGTTATGTACTCTCCATCTGCGACCATCTCCATCTCCATCTCCATCTATGACCTTGATTGCCAGTTTCCGACAAGCAATGTCGGAAGCCTGCAGGCAACCACATGACATCACACTTAAAACCCACAGTGATTCACTTAGCAATAGCAACTGGGAGTGACAGCATTGTGATGTCATGTTTTATAACCACATCACTTAGTGACAGCAATTCCAGCATTCCTGATTGTTGTTGTTAAATAAGGTATACCTATATAACAGTTCAGATATTCCATGTAAAAAGTTAAGAAACACAAACAAATCTGTGTGCAAATTTGTATGCAAAGAGATGTATCTGTGGAGGGGGAATTAAAATGATCACCACACATGTGTGACTAAAAACTCACCTGTTTTTATATGTGTTGAATAAAAAGAGGAGAGGCTTTGATTAGGTGGGAGTGTCCACCAACTTGACTTTCTTAATTTGTCCCCATGAAGGCTCCAGTGTGCAAGCATAGTCATATTTAGAGCCTGAGAGACTTAGTGAAGTTGTTCAGTAGGCAAGTTGTTTCCCTTAATGGCAATTAAGAAGGAAAAGTGGGAATGCTGGAATCAACATCCTGCAACAACATAGCAATAGCAACAGCAATAGCACTTAGACTTATATACCACTTTATAGCACTTTACAGCACCCTCTAAGTGGTTTACAGAGTCAGCATATTGCCCAATCTAAGTCCTCATTTTATTGGGAAGGATGGAAGGCTGAATCAACCTTGAACATTAAGCCAGTGAGGATTGAACTCCTGGCAGTAAGCTGAATTAGCCTGCAATATTGCATGCTAACCACTGTGCCACCACGGCTCAGTTTGTTAGCTCAATTGTTCAGTTGTTAATCATCCCAGTACAGGGATGCTGGTTAATTATCAACTCACCAATCTTTCTGATTCCTAATGAGCTACAAACTTCATGTCCCTTTGGGGATACTGATATCGTCCTTTTATTTCTAAATGGCCTAGCATTTGCTCCATTCTGGATGACTGCTAATTCTGCTGTTCAAGGGAATGATAAAATATTATTATAATGGAACAATCATTAAAGAAATCAGTTTTAATATATCCATAATTTGGAATGATACTATTCTCCCAGAGTTGAAGTGTCCGCTTGTATATCTTCTGATAACTCCTCTGTCTCATTTCATGTTCAGCATACAGAGGATACATCAGTTCCCTACATGACTTCTGAGACACATCTGATTCAGGAGGCAACTGTTCCAACATTCAGTAATTAGCCAATTAGGTAAAGGGTAATTGGAATGTGTAAAAATATTGCACATTTGTGGTTTGTAAAAATAAGTAAACAGCAGACAAAACTCACTTGGGATTTTAACAGTTGTTCAGAGCTAACAAAATGCAACATAGAATGCATCTGGCTGCTAATGGGGACTCTATGACTGCAGTCTGAAATGTGAAGCTTTATTCTTTCAAATACTAAAAATAAATAAATTCCTCCCACTTTGTTTGAAATGTTTTGGTTCTTGACTTCCAGGGGTACAAGCAGACTCATATAAATAGAATTTCCATGTCTGCCAACTTCCATGTCCTGGAGAAATATATGTAGGTAAAAGATCAAAGAGCTGTACAAACATTCAACATAAAACTGACAGCCTACAAAGTAGCTTCCTTCAGAGTTTCATAGTGATGTGACTTATGAAACTCAGGGGAGATTGCAGAGAGACAGAGAGACAGATAGATAGATTTCTGGACAAAACTTTGCCCTAGGATAGCTGTTTTCTCTTCTACCACAGCAGATTTGGGAATATTGGCATTGCCATATAATTCTCTTTTGCCAGGCACTTATTTATTATTATGTTTGGTCACACAGTCAGCCAGATGTTTAGACTGGATTTGGCATTTTTATGAAGCTATTGAGTCCTTCCCAGGGACCTGGAATAGGCAGTGTTGTTTGATGGTGTTAATGGTATTGTCATAGGATGTAAGCTGTTCCACTTAAAGCTGCCTTTGGTAATTGACTGGAGGCGATTTTGATAATGCTGATGGTTTTTAAGTGGTGCTCCAAATATTTTGGAATTGCACCCAAAGTGCTTATTACTGCTGGTACTATCTTTTTCTTTTCCACAGTTCTGCTTTTATTTGCAAGAGTTTTTATTTTGTGATTTTGCTAGTTCTTTCTCTTCTATTCTGTTGTGTCCAGGTATTGCAATGTCAACTATCCAGACATTTTTTGTCTATTTGTCTTGTCAACAATCATTAAGTCTCAGTGGTAGGTGGTAGGTGCTTGTCTATTTGGCTTCTAAACTCCCAGAGTTTTTTTCATTACCTATTTTTACCTATTTTTGGTCCCGCCAGTTCTTACTTGCAGGCAAATGATATTTCTTGCAGATATTCCAATGCATCATTGTTGCTATTTTGTCATATGATTGTTAGCTGCTACAAGATCACATAGACTGACTTCATTGTTTCTTCAGCTTCTTTGTAGAAACAGCATTTGCTGTCTGTTGCTGTCTTCTCAATTCTGGCTTTGTATGCATTTGTTCTTAAGGCTTGGTCTTACACATCAGAATTAGCCCCTCTGTCTTTTTCTTCAATTTTCCTGCTCTTGGTCGTTGCCAGATCTTCCTGTTATCTGCTTTTTTGTTTTGTGAGTTTACTGTCAATGTAATATTTTACCTTGTTTTGGTTTTTTTTCTATTCTTCATTTGGTCTTTCTTGTAGACCAGTTTAGTCTCTTCAGTATTCAGTAAGCCTTCATCATGTACTGGCTTCAGTGCATTTTCTTCATTTTCCTTTAGATGTCCTGGGTTGCATAAACAGAGGCATAGAATCAAGATCATGCAAAGTATTAGTACCACTTTATAAAACACTTGTTGTGGTTCCACAGGAAGATTGCATTTAATGAGAAACATGAGGCCTTACCTCTGAGAATCCATTTATTGCAAAAATAACCTTGGCACTTACATGGATGGATGCCAGAAACTGAATTTCTCTGGCTGGCCGTCTTTCTTTACTTGCTACACCCCTCCCTTATTTTACAGTCATGAATTACATCTTCCAATTAGGCTGGAGGCCAAAGATTTACTTCCGTTTCTTTCCCGGGCTTTCCTCCTTCCATTTCTGCCTTCTGAATTAACTCTAAAAATACCAGACAGTTCTACATATCTTGTCAAAGCAATAATATCCTATATTAACAGCGTTGACATCCGGCCCCCCTTACAAAAAGGACAGATCCTGTAATGTAAGCAAAAGCATATATTAATGATTAGTTTTCGGTTTGTTGGGGTGTTTCGTATGAAACCTTTTGACGAGTCTGTCAGCTTTCACCTCACTGGATGTCACCCAAGTAGCTTCAGACAACGGGTATCCCTTCCATTGTACTAGGTACTGCAATTTCCCTTTAAAAATTCTAGAATCAAGAACACGTTTCACTTCGTAATGGGTCTGCCCCGCAACTACAAGGGGCCCAGGTGCTTTCTTCAGGGGAGGTCTTAAAATGGAACCCCGATAAGGTTTTAACAAGCTACTATGGAAGACAGGGTGGATTTTACCCAAAAGCCTAGGGAGTTTCAGTTTAACTGTGACCGGATTGATGACCTTTACGATGGGAAAAGGCCCTAAGAATTTCGGTCCTAACTTCTTACTGGGTAATTTGAGGCGCAAATATTTGGTCGACAGATAAACCTCTTCCCCAACTCGGAACGTTCTTTGGGGAGCTCTCTTTTTATCAGCTTGCTTTTTATAGGTTTCAAAAGTCTTTTTTAAAGCAGTTTTCGTGTTTCTCCAAACTTCTTCCCATCCCCTCACCCATTGGTCAAGTGTCTGGGAAGCTGTTGGCATCTGGGGGTATTCAGGTATTGGACCGAACTCTTTGCCTGTGACTACTCTGAAAGGTGTGTAGCTGGTGCTGCTGTGCACAGAATTATTGTATGCCACCTCTGCAAAAGGGAGGAGGTCAGTCCAGTTTGTCTGTTGATAGGACACGTAGCATCTGAGATATTGCTCCACCATTTTGTTAGCGGCTTCTGCAGCTCCGTTGGTGGCCAGATGAAAAGCGGATGATAAGCCTTGAGATGATCCAATTAATTTAAGAAAACTCCTCCAAAACTTTGCTGTGAACTGCACCCCCCTGTCTGAGATTATTCGCTTAGGGGCGCCGTGCAATCGGTAGATATGTTTCAGGAACAATTTAGTCAGTTGTTGACTGGATGGGAGTCCTTTGCAGGCGATGAAATGAGCCTGCTTCAAAAACAGGTCTATTACAGTCCAGATGACTGTATTTCCTCTACTTTCAGGTAGGTCTACGATAAAGTCCATAGCTATTTCTTCCCAGGGTTGGGAAGGGTCTGCCACCGGTTGCAGTAATCCAGGGGTTTTCCCCGGTATTCTTTTCATTGTGGCACATACAGTACAACTCTTCACATAGTTTTCCACATCTCGTTTCAGTCCTGGCCACCAAAACTGCCGGCGGGTGAGATGTAGTGTTTTGAGATATCCAAAGTGTCCAGCCTGCTTTACATCATGGCTGTGTTTGAGAGCATTGAGACAGAGGGATTCGGGCAAATACAGTTTCCCCCCTTTGTAAGCCAAACCATCCCTGCACATCAAGGAGGTTTGATTATCTTTGAACCATTTATCGGTGAGGAGCTCCCGTTTTATTTTCATTACTCCAGGGTCATCCGGATTAGGGACCCTGCGAGGTGTGATTTGTGCAACAGGTTGTGGATTGGAGATAATTACCTCGTTGACGTCTTCACGTTCGCTTTTGTATTGGGGCAATCTCGATAGCGCATCAGCTGGGAAGTTTTTCCCCCCTGGTATGTACTTTAGAGTAAAGTTGAAGAGGTTAAAGTACTGTGCCCACTGTACTTGCTTTGGGGACAATTTGCGAGGAATTTTCAGTGCCTCTAGGTTTTTGTGATCTGTCCATACTTCGAATGGCACCTTGCTCCCCTCCAGGTAGTGTCGCCAGTTTAACAGCCCCCATCTAATTGCGAAGGCCTCCTTCTCCCATATTGCCCATCTCCGTTCACTTTCCGTAAATTTTTTGGAGGTGTAGGCGCAGGGTTGCAGGACTCCCTTCTTGTTCTTTTGAAGCAATACAGCTCCAACTGCCATATCACTGGCGTCGGCTTGAATTACAAAGGGCTCCCCTAGACAGGGGTGCTTTAGGACTGGTTCGGCAGCAAATAGTCTTTTTAAATTCTCAAAAGCTGTTTGACAGTTCATAGTCCATGCTAGTGGTTGGCCCGGTCGCGGCTTCCCTCCTTTTTTTCCTGTTTTTAGTAAATCTGTAAGGGGTAGGGCAATTTTGGCAAAAGAGGGGATGAATTGACGGTAAAAGTTGGCAAAACCTAGAAAGCTCTGAAGTTGTTTGCGGGTTTTGGGGGGCTGCCATTCGATTATAGTTTTCACCTTGGCTGGATTCATCTCAATGCCTTCGTTGGAGATTCTGTAGCCGAGGTAATCTAATCGGGTCTGGTGAAATTCACATTTTGACAATTTGGCATAAAGCTTGGCATTCAATAGTTTCTTTAACACTTCTCTCACCAGCTTTATGTGATCAGTCATATTCGTGCTGTATATCAGAATATCGTCAAGGTACACCAGAACCCCTTTGTACAAGTGTTCATGTAGGACTTCATTAATCAACTGCATGAATACGGCTGGGGCACCCTGTAGTCTGAATGGCATGACTTTGAATTGATAGCTCCCCATGGGGCAGTTGAAGGTGGTTTTCCACTCATCTCCTTCTTTTATTCTCACTCGGTAGTACGCCTCTCTCAGGTCTAATTTAATGAAGACACTCCCCTTAGCCAGATGAGTTAATAAGTCCTTTAGGAGGGGGAGGGGGTATTTGTTTTCCACACTTACAGCGTTGAGGCCCTTATAGTCTATGCAGAGACAAAGAGACCCATCTTTTTTTTCTTTAAATAACACGGGGGCTCCCACAGTAGATTTGGCCCGTTCAATGAACCCCCTCACTAAATTTTTATTCACATATTACTGCATCTCTTCCATCTTGAGGGGGGACATGGCGTACATTCTCGGGTGTGGAAGTTTGGCTCCTGGCACCAGTTCGATAGAACAGTCATTGGGTCTGTGAGGGGGTAGGACATCGCATTCATTTTCACTAAATGCCTCTACTAAGTCCCGGTATTCGTTGGGGATGAGTGATTCATCTGGTGATGGTGAGGCAGCTATGAGTGCTCGCTCATTAGGTGGCCTAAAGTGTCCTGCAACGTCAGTTGAATCAGTGGGAGGCTCAGGCCCTATAGGTAGTCTCACAGTTCTCATTCCTTTCTCCCACCAGATAAGTGGCTTCCATTTGTCCAACCAGGCTAAGCCTAGAATCACAGTCTCAGTCATTTTTGGGGCCACTAGGAACCGAATAAATTCCCAGTGTGCCCCTATTTCTAGGCATAAGGCCTCAGTTAACTGTGTGACTAAAGTCCCTCCCATCAGGGAGCCATCAGCTTGCTCGAACCTCACAGGGTTGGAAAGTTGTTTTGCCCGTATGCCCATTCTCATGGCAAAGGGTAGGCTAATAATGCATCGGGTGCATACAGAATCAATTAATACGTTTAAGTCTATTTGTGCTCCCGACTTGTAAGCTTGTAAGCTTGGCGGCTAGTGAAAAAGATGGGATTTGTCGACTCACCATCGGGTCGTTCTCCCCTTCGTCGTCGCTGTCAAAGGAGGGTAGAGCGGGGGCGGGTCCACCTGGAGTCCCGGCGTTCTCTTGTGTGGGATTCTCTTGTGTGGGAGGTGTAATCTGGGTAACAGGTGCTTGCATGGCCCGGTTGGATTTTTCTCTCATTAGCCGCTGGGCAGGTCTCCTTTTCGTCGCTGGTTCCGGACTGCTCTGCAGTTGGGGGTAGGGGACTGGACAGTTTGTTGCTCGATGTCCCTTATTTCCGCATGGAAACACTTTATTGACGTGCTTGCAGGTGGCCCGGTTCTTTCAGTCATTGTGGTAGCCGGAGTGTCTCGTGGGGGTGATTGTTGTTCGGATTGCCCTGGTTGCTGCTCAGATTCAGGTGGGGAAGGCTTTTTATAGCGGGCGAGCTGAACATCTAGCTTCACCATCGTCTGGTACCACTTGTGCAGTCGGTCAGGTACTGCTCGAATAATGCATGCCTGGGAGAGGTGATCATCTAATCCCTCAATGAAGTGATGGATTAGGGACTGCTCTGGCCACCCCTCTATCTGACCTGCTATCTTGCAAAACTCTCGCACGTACTCCAGGGCAGGCCTGCCGGCTTGTTTTATTTTGTGGATTTGTTCTCTTGCTTTTAAGCCAAGGAATGGGTCCTCAAATCTTTCTTTCAGACCCAGGAGGAAGAGTTGGGGGTCTTCCAATTCTGGGGCTTGCTCATTATATAAATTGTTCAGCCATTCGGATGCGTCTCCCTCTAGGCCAGACGCAATCACATCGACCATAGCCCCTGGGTCTGGGCAGAGGTAAGCCCAGCTATTCAAGTGCGAGCGTACTTGGTTAAGGAAAAAAATCAGTTTCTCTGGGTCCCCATCGAAGGTTGCTCTGAATGGAGTAATTATATGTTGTTGGGGCCCCCACTGTGGCTGTTGCTGCTGCTGGCCCCATCCTGGTTGCTGGTTTATGCCCAGGGGTTGCACGTTCAGGGGCTGGGGCCAATCTCCTTGTTGTGGCCATCCTCCCTCTAGCTGCTGACCTCCTGGGCCATGCACCACCCCTATCTGTTGCAAGGTCCCTATCGGCTGTGGTGAGCTCAAAAGTCGTCTGCTCCCTGCCTGCTTCGAATGCCATACTCCCCATTGTTGCAGAGGCCTCAGAGAGAGGATTCCCTCTCTCTTCAGGGCTGGGGTCCCTGATAGAGGAAGACAGGGTCTGAAAGGCTGTCTGATATGAACTGGAGGGGCTGTAGGCTTCTTTTTTCAGGGGTGGGTTTCTGCCTCTCTCCCCTGGGTTTTGAGATATTTCCAGTAACTCACCCAGGCCTCGAGTGGCAGTTTGTCCGTTTGTCCACCAATTTTCATTCGTCTGCCCAAATTCATCTTCCCACAGCATGCTGTCTGTTACCTCCCCCTCTGGGATATTAGCAGCTGCCGGGCTGTATTTAGCAAACTCCCGTTTCATGATAGATTGTCCTCCCCCTGAATTCTTCTCATTCTCACTCCAGCCTCGGAGAAAGAGGTGGGGGTAATGGACCTCCAATTGGTTGAAAAGGGTTTCGTTTCTGGCATGATGTTGTGGTTCCACAGGAAGATTGCATTTAATGAGAAACATGAGGCCTTACCTCTGAGAATCCATTTATTGCAAAAATAACCTTGGCACTTACATGGATGGATGCCAGAAACTGAATTTCTCTGGCTGGCCGTCTTTCTTTACTTGCTACCCTCCCTTATTTTACAGTCATGAATTACGTCTTCCAATTAGGCTGGAGGCCAAAGATTTACTTCCGTTTCTTTCCCGGGCTTTCCTCCTTCCGTTTCTGCCTTCTGAATTAACTCTAAAAATACCAGACAGTTCTACATATCTTGTCAAAGCAATAATATCCTATATTAACAGCGTTGACAACACTAGTGAGACCACACCTGGAATACTGCAACCAATTTTGATCACCATACTACAAAAAAGATGTGAGACCTTGGAAAAAGTTCAGAGAAGAGCAACTAAGATGATCAAATGCCAGGAGACTAGAACGGCTGCAGGCCTTGGGTTTGGCTAGTCTAAAGAAAAGAAGAAATAGGGGTGACATGATAGCAGTATTCCAGTATTTGAGGGGCTGCCACAAAGAAGAGGGGGTCAAATTATTCTCCAAAGCACCAGAGGGCAGGACAAGAAACAATGGTTGGAAACTGATCAAAGAGAGAAGCAACCTGGAATTTAGGAGAAAGTTCCTAATAATGAGGACAATTAACCAGTGGAACAGCTTGCCTTCAGAAATCGTGGGTGCTCCATCACTGGAGGTTTTTAAGAAGAAACTAGACAGTCACTTGTCTGAGATGGTATAGGTTCTCCTGCTTGAGTAGGAGGCTGGACTAAAAGACCTCCCAGGTCCCTTCCAGCTCTGTTCTACTCTACTCTACTCTACTCTACTCTACTCTACTCTACTCTACTCTACTCTACTCTACTCTACTCTACTCTACTCTACTCTACTCTACTCTACTCTACTCTACTCTACTCTACTCTACTCTACTCTACTCTACTCTACTCTACTCTACTCTACTCTATTCTATTCTTCCAATGCCATTTTTTTTCTTCAACTGTTTGGTCTACTTACAACATTGGAATTGCCCAGGTGTTAACTGTCTGGATGCCATTTGCTACACTGAATTTGGACTTTAAAATTGTCTTCACTCTCATGACATTTCATGTCTAACCTTCTTCTTGACTCCAATATGCTTGATGGTGTCCGCATAAAGGATATTCAGGAATTTGTAGTGATCTTCTTCCTCCAGATCTCCAGATGTTATTTCCTTAGGGCATCTTGGTTCCTTCAGCTTTCACCATTTTTCTGCTGTTGATGATAAGGGTGGCACATTTGTGCCCTCCAAACTCCATTGCAATATCTTGACAGTGTATTTGGACAGTTTTCAGATGGTGTTTTTCCATCAGCTTTAGACTGTCTATGTAAAGGAGGTGGCAGATGTTTTTGGTGTCTGATAGCCATTAACTGACTTGTTCAGTATTGTTGACAAAAGGAGTGCAATGAGAGTAATAATGATAGCTGGTCTCCATGAAACATTCCTCCCTGAATAAATTTTAGTTTATTTATGAATTAAATATTATAAGATACAAATATGCAAAAGAAAATAATAGGAAAGATAGGGGAGGGAAAAGGGAAGGGAAAAGTGTGGGGAAAGGGAGGGGAGAAAGAAAAGGTTTGACTTATGACTCCCTTTGGTGCAGTAGAATAATGTAATAACATCAAACCTCAACTTTTTACTTTTACATAATAGTATAAAATATTCCTCTCTGAATGTTCACCTCTCCCAGGCTATCACAACTGACCAGCAACTCTGTTTTTCATTGTGCTGTTGATCTTTGCACAAAGCTTCTGATGTTTCTCCTGATTCCTGTTATTTTTAGGCACTTGATTATCCAGGGAGTTGATTGCCTTTTTGTAGTCAATCCAAGCTACATTCAAATTGGACTTCCTTTACTTAGAGTTTTCTAAAATCACCTTGTCAATTAGGAGCTTATCTTTTGTCCATCTACTGTTTGGGTGGTGGTACCTTTTAAGACTTGTGCTGTTTCTTTCTAATCAGCTTCAATGCAGGAAATTCAGTGCAGGATTTTGTTGTTTTTCTGCTGTTATAGATGTTCAGGTATTCTTTGTTTCAATTTCTCTCGAGTTTTAATCAGAGGGCTTTGTCCTTTCTGAGAAAGAAGGCAGAGGAAAGGGTGCCTGGTTTGGGAATAAAAATGATTCAATAGCTATGCTGGCCTCCCTCTGGTTTCTGTCTATAGTCTGAGCTACTTCTGGAAATGCTTCAGTTTGTTTGTCCTGTGTAGACCTTTGCAGTTCTTCCAATTCTACTTCTGTGAAAACTTTATTTTGTATTGCAAATCAATGTTGAGAGGTTCCAATGAACCTGTCTCCCCAGTGGTTGCTTGATCTTTGCAGCAGTCTTCAGCTCTGCTTTTGTGTAGATTGTCTTCAATTCACCACACTTTACATGGAAGTATACCTTGAAAAGTCTCTGAAAATTTGGCTGGTTCTGATGAAGAAAAACTACTCACCACTCACATTTATTTTGAATATTACCCTGTGTGAAACTTTAGCAGCAATTCTGTCTTTACATTTCTAATACATTTCAACCTTTTTAGGCTCTTCTTTTGCTCATGTCTTTCATCTCCCATATTTTCTTAGCCAGCCCCACCGATTCACAACTAAGACGAAGCATGAGAGAGAGAAAAAGATCAGTTTAGGAAGTTATTAATGATTCATCAGTATGAAATGTTTGCAATCCATCAAGTGCATGCTTATAGTGTAAAACTAGCAATAAATATAATAATAATTGTCACACATCAGTGAGAGAAATATCAAGCAACCAAAGTTTAAAACAAATTGCATTTAATTTTACAAATCCTGAACAAAGATAGTTGAACAAGCCAACCATTATGTCATATTTACAGCAGGTTTTCTCTATGCTAGAATTAGATTTCCTTGTTGAATGTACTCGTTTAGTAAATGTAGAATTTGGCCAATCCTTTGTTTAGAGGCTTGATTTTTTTTCAATGTATTTAGTCTTTGACATTATTACTTAAAGAAAACAATGTTGCACCACACTCAGTATATTTTCTACCTACTCACTCCCAACTTCCTGACTCATAAGTTTAGGAAATTGGGTTATCTGGCATATTTAGTTGAACCTGGAGTCCTAACATTTTATACAAAGCAACTTTAACCGAAAAGAAATAATTTGCAGCTGATCAAGAACTGTAAGTTCTACAGATTTATCAAGCTTGTACTTTTCAAAGCTTGTAATATAATCAAATGGTTTTTGCAAATGGGAAATTTGTCCTTTGGGTGCGACAGCAAGCAACCAAATCTTGATATTCTTATTAAGCATGCAAAACATTATACTAATTCTAAAAATCCAAGTCAAATTCTAAATGACCCAAGTGTGAATCAAACATCTTTTTAAATAGCATAGGATTCTCCAGGTCAAAATTGAGGATCACATAGTAAAAGTCCTCTTCTATAGACATGGGTTACTGAGTGACAAACTACACATGCTAAAATAGATAATGGGTAGTTGACTTGACATCAGTGGAAACAAAGATGCAAGGTATGCAGAATGGGGAAAATGTATTTAAAGAAATGACTAGACGGCTCTTTATTCTGATGGATTGCAGGTGGGATACATCAGTTAAAGATGCAATATAATGAAAACAGAAACATCATAACATATCATTTTCCATTCAACAATGAGATGCAACACAGTTTTACAGATATAAAGCAGATGGAGATAAATGCCTGGTTAATAAATGGGTTTGGAGCTGCACTGGAAAGATTGTGATATTAACATCAGTTTAATTTTTTTAGGGATGATATTCCAGAATTGGGAACTATTATTTAAAAATACTTTTACTATTGGAAAAGTAAAACTCACTTTATCAGCAGACACTGGTTTTATACATTCTGTTAAAATATCAGGGTTGTTGTAAAGCTTCAGTTGGCAAAGTAACCCATTATGCTTAGCCAGAGATGGACAATATTTTGAGATATATATGATTACATTTAAGATTTTTACAGGATTGAGGACTAACAAGTGGCTGAGGACAGATCATGGGGGCAGATAGATTGGAGAGGAGATGGGGGGGGCTCTTTAATTTTTAACAGCAATGTGTCTATATTAGGCCTCCAGTCCAATTTTCATCTGTTTCATCCATAAATGGAAGGTAATTCTCTGCAACCATTATTAATATGTATTTATGATTGTGAATAAGGGATTTATCTATCAAGCCTTGTTTACAGATCAGACCAGAAGATTTCACACAACATGCTGAACCAAAATCACCTTTGAGTTAAGTCAAGGTATGAGGCATTGAATAATTTCATCAGAGATTTTAATTTCTCCTGTTGTTGTTAGATCAGGAAAAGCTCATTCAGGAGAAAGTCTGGTATCAAATTTGATTTGTCTCAAAGAAATAGAGTACTTGTCTCTTTAACAAAAAGAGAGAAAGTGAGAGAGATAAAAATAAAATAAAACAAAACATTCCCATGTCTTCCCAAATACAGGAAGAGATACCCATTCATATCTCACTTAGCTATCCTTCATTAACTAAATTAGAATGGAAACAAAGGGAAGTATAAATGATGAATATTCAAGGAGAGATGCAAATTAATAGATATGGCTATTGCTTTTTCAATCAGACCTATGTCTTGGTTTATGAATAGAAATGCCAGCTCAGAACACTCAGGGTCCCTTGAGAAGTTCACGGCAGAGACCTACAGGAAGAGCAACAGCAGCAGCAGCTGTGCTTCATTCTTCAGCGACACACAGAGTCCAACAGTACCTTTTGATTGACAGCTTCGAAGGTAATCCATTGATCAAGAAGTCTTGGTGTGAAGCTTTGAATGCATCTAATTGTCACAGCAAAAAATAAAGATGTTCCGGTGGGAATTGTGAAGCTCAGGGAAGGAAGTTGAGTAATGACCAGGTGCCTGTGAAACACCACTTTCCAATTTTGAAAATTCAGAATCTAAACCAAGAACATTTGCCATGGGGATGCAGTAAGAATGAACATCAGCATCTTTTTTTTAGCCCATTTATGTCTTCACTTGCCAGTGTTCCTTCCCTCTGTGCTCTTCATCAATCCACCCAGACCAACAAATGCTAACTATTTCTAGTCGACTATGTAGCTGCCATATCATTTTCATTTTTTCTAAGTCCAGGAAAAAAGTCACAAGCACAATCACTAACCATCATAATTTATCTAACTTCAGTCCTTCTTTCACTGAAGTGAACACCGGACAGCAAACCAAACTACTCTTACATAGAGCAAATGTCTCCTTTGTCTAACAGGTGATATAGCTCTGCTAATCATGCAATATTCTGTTATGAATCAGATCTTTGAGATGACTGGAACAAGTATATTTGCACAGATTTTATACAAGGGTTGAGAAGTGCAGTTATGCAGTTATGCAGATCAGCACTGGGCTTATTATACCAGAGCAATATATTTAAATTGATTATAATAGTAATTCTTTCTCCTTGAGAACTCACCTATATGGGAACTAAGGATCTCTAAGAGATAATTTCCACTTGTAATTAGCTTTTCATTTTGATTTCAATCTATGCAAGTAGGTAGGAAGGAAATTAGATGATAGATAGATAGATAGATAGATAGATAGATAGATAGATAGATAGATAGATAGATAGATAGATAGATAGATAGATAGATAGATAGATAGATAGATAGATAGATGATAGATAGATAGATAGATGACAGAGAGAGATGCTCTATATTGATAGCTGGAAGGTCCATATTTGAATGCATGAATGCATGTATGTATATACTTTTTCATAACTCTCCATATTATTCTTTTTGAGAAGACATAAAAATTATATTAATGAAAAATAAACTTATGTTATCCTTTAATTTTTAAGTGTAAGCAGCTTGACTAAAATATGATAGCAGTAATTACAACATGATTTGCGGTGGATGATGTTATTTGTTTGAGCATGGAATTCTAGTGTTTAATAAAATTGTCATCTAAATTTAGCAGGAATCTACTTAATGGTGATTTTTGGGCAATAGCAATAAGCAGGAAATCAAATACCATCAGGGGCATTTGATTATGTTCATACTTGTTCACTGCAGCATTTAATTTTTCCTTTTCTGTTCTTCCCCTACCGTGCTACTTCCTGATAAGGAATTGGAAGGAGAGTGGGATATTCTGGAGTAAAAAAGAAAAGACAAAGCTACTCTATATCTATTTAGGATGAAACTCACGGTGAGGTCAAATTCTTATATATTCTGGAGAACCCATAAAGTTTTTGATTATTGGAGAAGGGTAAATTCAGATCCTATCTTCAAAAAAGAGAGAAAAGAAGAATCAAGGAAACAAAATATTCTTAATGGCTTCTCCAGCTTTAGGATTCCATGAAGAGGAATACTAGGAGGGGGAAAAAAACCTAATGAGATCATGGGAAAAACAGAGCATTTTGTGACCTCTGAAGGACATTCTTCCTCAAATCCAACTGAGCCATTGGCCTAACATAAATTTAGAAATTTGCTTGATTAATATGAGTTATACAGTATAACAACAACAACAACAACAACAACAACAACAACAACAACAACAACAACAACAACAACAATAATAATAATAATAATAATAATAATAATAATAATAATAATAATAATAATAATAATAATAATAATAATAATAATAAAGTTTGAAGGGACCTTGGAGGTCATCTAGTCCAACCCCCTGCTCAGGCAGGAAACCCTATACCATTTCAGACAAATGGCTGTCCAATCTCTTCTTAAAAACTTCCAGTGTTGGAGCATTCACAACTTCTGGAGGCAGGTTGTTCCATTGATTAATTGTTCTAACTGTCAGGAAATTTCTCCATAGTTCTAGATTGCTTCTCTCTTTGGTTAGTTTCCATCTGTTGCTTCCTGTCCTGCCTTCAGGTGCTTTGGAGAATAGCTTGACTCCCTCTTCTTTGTGGCAACCCCTGAGATATTGGAACACTGCTATCATGTCACCCCTCGTCCTTCTCTTCGTTAAACTAGACATACCCAATTGCAGCAACCGTCCCTTATACATTTTAGCCTCCAGTCCCCTGATCATCTTTGTTGCTCTTCTCTGCACTCTTTCTACAGTCTCAACATCTTTTTTACATCGTGGTGACCAAAACTGGATGCAAGTGTGGCCTTACCAAGGCATTGTAAAGTGGTACTAACACTTCACGTGATCTTGATTCTATCCCTCTGTTAATGCAGCCTAGCACTGTGTTGGCTTTTTTGGCAGCTGCAGCACACTGATTGTCCACTAGGACTCCGAGATCCCTCTCACAGTTGCTACTTCTGAGCCAGGTACCACCTATACTATACCTGTGCTGGTTTTTCTTGCCTAAATGTAGAACCTTACTTTTTTCACTATTGAATTTCATTTTGTTAGGTAGCACCCAATAGTTTCACCTTCTTCTTTTTTCTTTTCTTTTCTATTGGTTTTGTAGTTTTATATTTATTTCTTTTTTTAAGGATTATTGTTGTGTCTGTGTGTGTTTTGTAATTTTTCTATTCCTTTCTCTAAAATTTGTTAAGAAATAAATAATCATTTTAAAAATGTTGCCATTGGCTCTGATAAATGGATACATCTAAGCAGAAACAATCCTTTGGAATGATAGTTTTAAATTTTGAACAAGCGACTCTTTAAAAAACAAGTTAAAAAGGAAGCAAACTAGAACTAACTTTTTAATGAATAGAAAATTGTGATAACTAAAGTGTTGTTATTTTAAAATTATAAAATCATCAAAGAAAAGAAAAGAAAAGAAAACGTGACTTTTATCCTCCCCTTCTATTTCATCCCCTCATGCACATATGCAGAGTTAATAAAGTTACCTGAATATTGAATGCTGCCTGCAGGGTGTTCGCTTGAGTCATTACTACTCATTCTTAGTAATTTTCTTCAGCCTCAAGGTAGCAGTTTAACACTATGACCCCCCCTCCCATTTCTCTCCAATGAAGCTTTTACACTTCTATATGCTTTTCAGAATAAGCCCAGCTCTGTGATTGTGCCAGTGTAAAAATAGACTTGTAAATTTGGCACTGAAAATCCCACGTGTTGTAATATGGATACTCTGCAGGACATAAGGTGGTTTGTTCATACTTCCAGAAATGTTAGGAATAAACTCACCCATATAATGGTTGCACATATAATGAGTTGGCAGTTGATGCTTATTAATACTTAAGTCATTTGTTCTGCTTCGGTTTAACATGACTGACAATATTGTTTTATGACATGTGAAATAAAGGTTCCTTCCACATCTCGAGTGCCCCAGGCTGATTTCCCCATAAGTTAATGAGAAACCTTTCAAACCTTAACAATTGAGTTTATAAGGATCTATTTAGAATGTTGGTATTGGGAATTTGATGTGCAGGGACTCTTTCTAACCACATGTCAATGGTTGCATGGTAAATTATCTATATATTATTCCAACCTGAATGAATTGGAAGTTCCATTATGGCTGGCATAATGGGATCAGACATCAGACCAGAGAAAAGAAAATTAAATCTGTTTCAGTCCCAATTCACTCAGCTTTAACAATGAAATTTAGAAGTCAGTAGTATTAAAATATTGAAAATATAGCTTTCAAATTTGGGCAAACTCTTGACTTCATGGGATTGCTCTAAATGTCAGACATATTAAGATTATGTATGTCAATTTTTTTTTTTTGTAACTTACTTCTCCTCTGTTAAATTAATTTACAATTCCCCCAAATCCTCCAAATATGTATTGCTGTGCTGAGTGATAGTTATGGAAGTTGAGATCCAACATATTTAGAGGGCACTAGTTTGTCTAGTGTTTGGCTGATGTTGAAGAAGTCCAATGCCTGTTCAACAAAATATTTCCTGGGAACTGAAGAATTTCCAGAGAAAAGCCCTCTATTTGTAGTCTCTATGATATGATATTCTTTACCCCTTTGTATTATAAGAAATAAAGGAAAAGTATATTCCCAGCATTAGTAGCCTAGCCATTGTCTTGTAATCCCCAAAATGGCCAAATATGGACTTATTTGTGGGGCATGAAGGAAAGGAACAAAGGACAATATTTTGAGACTATTCATCAGAATTTACTTTTCCAAAGATTTTCAGGGGGAAAAAATGGGAATTGCTTTTAGAAGGAAAAATGGTTCAGTTACAGTGCAGTTGTTTCTATTGCTTGTTGGAAATTCCCTATGAATTGGAATTGTAAAGGGAGCCGCAACAGAGCCATAGCTTTCTGGACAGGAGCCATGATCCCTCCTTCCTGCAGCTAAAGTATAGGTAGGCAAGTACTTACCAAGGCTGATTCTTGATTCCATTCATGCTTCAAAAGTTCCATTGGACAACTTTTCCCATTTAAGCTACGCTATCAAATAGAAGGCAGGATCCTATAAATTTCTTTAACAAAGCTCAATGAGAGAGATGGGGTGTATGGAATTGAGACTTCTGGTCTCTAGGCTGTAAACCAGTTATGAGATTTGCTTATCCAAACTCCTAGAGGATTTTTCTAGATACACTGCTTTAAGAATTGTAGTGCCCGAAACAGGATATTTCATCTCAGTTGTTGATAAAGCTCTTCTCTTTTCTTCTGTAATTGAAATCTTGGAAGACTTCTTATTTTAATAATAATAATAAATGGTAATGTGCACTGAATTGAATCCAAGCTTAGAGGAAACTACTGAAATCAATAGGATTTATTAGGCATTACTAATTTCATATAGCATACCATACAGTATATGAATGTGTTAAAATGACATTCCTCTCACTGATCAGTGTGTTGTAATGTTGATTAACTCTACATCCAATCCTCTACTGGCAGTGGTTCTTGGTAAATCTGAACTCTCACTACCATCTATCTAGATTAAAATAAAGACTTCCTGAAAAACTTAATATCAACTCTTTATGAATGCATGGAAAGCCCAATGCTGTTTTCTTGGCAATAATATTAATGTCAAGTTGCAGACTTCATTAGTCTGCAAATTCCTTTCTGCCAGGATATTTTGTTAATTTACCAGTCTACTTAAGTCTAAAGTTTGGGACTCCCTAGCCATCCCCCTATAAGTACTAAAAGGTTCTTACCCTACTATACTCTAATCAATATCTTCCAGGATGGCTACCATTGCTACCTTTCCTTATTATATAGGTTAAATCTCTATAGTTTTGACTTACCAAGGTAAATGCAACTGGCCATCATATATGGTGCTTATTAACTTGCTAGTAATTATTGTTCCCTTACAAAAAAAATTAAGAACTGTAACCCACCCACCCACCCCCTGTGGGTACTAAAACCATGGTTTCTTATTGCAGTCAAGATGGTGAACCACAAATTGAATCCATCTATTATTCCTATATGTGTAGGAAAATAAGAGCCAAAATATTTGCTTTGGATCAACACACAAATTGGCAGAGACCTCATGTTCTTTATGAAAGCTGAACAGAACAGCTTTGAAATATAATTGATAGAAAGTACTGAAGTGGATAACAGTGGTGCTCAGGGAGAGCTAGATGTAAAGGAATGCATTTGATCACATTTACATAAAAACACTGAGGCCTGACAGTTCACAATCATAATTGCATCCAGAATACCAAAGACATGCATCTTTTATATCAATGGCGTTACAACATTTACTTAGTGATCTCATCCCAGAGCAGCAACTGAATTTAATTTGGAATGGAGCCCAGAGACACAATTTCAATGTTTAAAAAGATTTAGGAATAAGGAAGTATTCTCTGTACAGAAACCAGGAATAGAGTCAGGGATTTCTCTCTCCACTACAACGTGGATGAATGACCTAGAAACACATCGAAATAGGAGGTTGCTTGAAGAAATCAATGGAGAAAAAAGTAGCTGGCAGGAGAGCCAGTGAGGAAGAGCCTATCTGGATAGCAGGAACATACTTGGGGCTGGGGTGGAGTGGGGTTGTTGTGGAAATGACACAGGAGGGACAAATGAAATGTTGAGTAGGATTTAACACTAAAACCTCTGACATGATTTATATACATTTTGTTTATAATATATCAATTTCTATTTGGGTTGTTTATTTTTCCTGCAAGAAGATGCTCAATCTGTTATATTAAAAGTTGGATATGTCAGAAAAACATAATTGTACATTCAATGTGCTGGGAATGGATTGTTTAAGCAGTGTGTATCTTAAAACAAGACATGATATAGTCAGGAATGGATGAATAAATGTGGACTGAACGCAAAGTGTGCAACCGGTATGAAAGAAGTGCATTGAGGTGATTTTGGTTATATAGAAAGAATAAATGAGAACTAAATTACTAAACAATTTCTGACCAAGAAAGAAAGTAAATGAAGACGAAGGACACTGTAGTTGGGTATGAGGTTGATGAAAGAAGAAATATGTTTAAAAAAACAAAAGGTTATGTATGAAGCAGTAAATGAATGTGGTAAAGGCAATGATAGGTTTATCAGCATATAATGGTACGTGGGATTATCAAGAATGGAATCATTTTAAATTAGATTTATCTGTCTTTCCTTATCTCATACTTTTTATTTTTTTGGCTTATCATTTTACTCTCTTTCTAAGCTTTTTATAATGGTGCCTTCCCTGAAAGAAGATCAATTATGGGTACATATATATGTATGAGCGGTGACTTGAAGAATGAATTCAATAAGGTATATGCAATTTCTAAAATCTTTTCTGCTTACAGAAAAGCAATTAATTTGGGGAGTTCTTCTGTATTCTAAGCATATTAAGCATTTTCATTTCCTGAGTGTTTTATTCCCACTTCAACTGAATTATCTTCAGATTGCTGGTCTCCCAGGCTTCTAAAATGTCCTGCAACTTGAGGTGAATTCTTTTAGGAGCTAAGGGTTTCAACCTATTGAGAAGCAATAAAGCAACCAATAATATGTAAGAGTTGGTTGGAGTCAAATAGGATGAGGGCTTCACTTTCTAATGCTTCATAGAGCTCAAGTTTAACTTGTCTTAAATCCCATCTGAGTTATGCATGACAAGGACATGATGCTCATTCATCAAAATTTAGACAGAATCGGAACAAAGGGGTATGAAAAATGCAATTCTTATATAAAAAATATTAAAATGAAATCTAACGTATTATGCAAGTATTATAATTATCCTTTCTGAGGTGTAATAGCCATTTGATTATAATAGCAGAACCAAAGCATAAAAGCTTTTCCATCATCGAGAAAGTCTAAAAATGGAATGCAGTTCTGTCAAATTAAACAATTTGAAACTCACTGCTTTGAGTGACATAGAAATGGGCACATATATAAAAACCCCTGTGGGATCAGAAATTCTGAAATAGCACTTTATACATGAGAATTCATTTGCATTGGCAGTACCAAGGGTAAGATAGTTACAATGGAAGAACATTTGGTAATGAGTTTCACATGGTAGGAAAATATTGGTCACACCTTTATTGATTACAGCTTTATAGGAGATGTGGTATAGTCCACATCAGACAGAACTCAGCCCTCCTGCTAAGCCTTCAGCTCACTATGTTGGAAAATCTTGGATATGGCAGGGGATGATCTACCATGGGACTAGTTGAGTACATATTTTCTTGCCCCTGTTGAAGGAAACATTGGGTATGTGCATATCAAGGTACACATGTTGAGAAGAAAACCTTAAAGACTGGCTGTTTCACCACCCATGGGGCAGAGTTATTAGGGGCATAGGAGATGCCAAAAAGGTGATGATGACAACTGCCAGCATGCAACTGAACCCTTTTTTATATGAGTCACATCTGCACAGGAGGCAAGGCTTTGATTGTATGGTACTGGCTACAATCTTGATTTATTTCTTTTTGATATCCACCTCCACGAATGCCTCCACTTATGATTCTGCTTTGATATTGATTGATATTGATTGATATTTGTCTTTTACAAAGTGGAGATATTTGCTCTTTAGCAGGTCATTGAGGGATATATTTGCTCTTTAGCAGGTCATTGAGGAATATAGAAATAAAATAAGAAATAAAAAAAATTGCATGTTTATTGATGTAGAGAAAACATATGATAGTAGATAGACCTGAATTATGGGATATTTTGCATGGTGTTTGGATGCTGAATTTGGTTGCTGAAAGTAGTATCAGATGGAAGTAAAGCATGTGTGAGACAAAATTGTATGCTTAGCAAATGGTTCAAAACTGATCAACAAATAAAACAAATGTGTGATGCCTTCATGGTGGTTTAATATATTGATAGATAAATATATAAGAATTCCCTGTTAGAGGCTATGGCCCAGGGACATAAAAGTACACATATTTTTGTAAACAGACAATACTGTGCAATTGGCTGGGAATGTTACATAGATTGCGTGATACAACAAAGAATACAGATCTGAAAATTACCGTCTCAGATATGCTGTAGTTGTGTTTGTCAGGTAAAATAAAGCGAATCAGAGAAATTAACTGCATTTGTGTACCTTGCTGGAATGTTTACTAAAGATAGGTACATGGATGAAGAAATTTTAAAGCAAGCAAACATTGGTTAAAAGGTAGTGAATAATATGTGGTCTATTTTGAAGAATTTGTATTTGTAAAGAAGCAAACCTGGGTGTGTATATGAACATGCAAATGAAAGTTGTGTAATTATAGGATAGGAAACATTGAGAAGAAAGTATGGATTAATAGGTCTCAAGTAAACATTTAGCTTCCATCTTTTCAGATTCTCAAAAACATTCTTCCCAATTTTTGCACTTTATCCACATTTATTGGATATATAGTTCTATTCTTCTTCATCATCATGTTTTTTATTAGTTATGTTATATACAGTGCTATTTTTATCAGTTTGTGGAGTTAGGAAACAATCTGGCAAAGATTCTTGTTGAATTGCAATCTGTGCATAATGAAGCTCCAGAGTTTCATATTGCGTTGAGTATCTCAGAATATATTGTTCAGCTTTAACACACCAATTGCAGTCTTGCTATAAGTAAAATTGAATTTTCCAAATAGAAATAACATCTGTTTTCACAATTGTATCTTAAATGTAGCGAAGGAATATTTGTAGCTCAGGGTTAAACCGTGGGTTCTCAATGCTCTCTGAACTTGGTAGTTTTCTTGCATATGTTTCATTATCAAACTAAGTAACATTATCAGTGCTAGTAGGGAGTGGGGTTTGTTCTCAATTTATATTTTAGTGGCCTGCCCCTGTCAGCTTTAGAGGGAGTGGTCCTGGTGGTGCTTTGATTGAGCCAACCATCTCATCATTAGTATAGTTTTCCTTGCCTATTATGAATTAGTTACGAAGGGCAAAATGTAAGCCAGAACACATCTAAGTGTGTGTACAATACCTGTTGGGAACACCTTAAACCAGACATCATTTCCTGGGATTTCACTTCATCTATGAAGGACAGATATGCAAGCCCAGAAAAAGGTTCCACTAAAAGGTACTTCTAAACTCTGAATCACATTTTGCTCTTTACATCTAGAATTCTGCACAGCCTCACATATAGTTATCAGAAGAATACAATACATGCTACACAATCTATTAGACCTGACTATGTCATACAAGCTATGAGGGAGGATAGGTTCATCATAAGTGAGACTAATGTAAATATTTAGAAAGTATACAGGAATAGAATAATAAAGCAGGGGAAGCTTTTCATATACTGCTCAGAATGTCCCCAGCTGAATTCCTTTGACTTAATCCTTCAATAAAGCCACTACCAAATGATACTTTGAATTTCCTAACTGTTGGTAAAATTGGAGTACATGACTGACATTTGCCAATCTTAGTGAACTGGGCACTTCTAACAAGCTGGAGTCAATCTTTATCTATATCATGGGTGTCAAACTCGCCACATCATGTGACGTGTTGTGATGTATCCCAACTTTTTTTGCATTGCCGAAGCTGGGCTGGTTGCATGATGCAACCAGCCCATGGGCCAACAGTTTGACACCCCTGATCTATAATTAGAAAAGAATGCTTCTATGAGCCATGGTGGCACAGTGGTTACAATGCAGTATTGCATACTAATTGTGCTGACTGCTGATGGCTAGCAGTTTGGCAGTTCGATTCTCACTGGCTCAAGGTTGACTCAGCCTTCCATCCTTCTGAGGTCGGTAAAATGAGGACCCAGATTGTTGGGGGCAGTATGCTGACTCTGTAAACTGCTTAGAGAGGGCTGTAAAGCACTGTGAAGTGGTATATAAGTCTAAGTGCTATTGCTATTGCTGCATATTTGCATATTTGGTTGTCCTACACAGCCAATTTCACATAACAATTTCTAATATTTACCATTAGATGCAAGTTTCAGCCAATTCATTGCCATTGTTTCATGCTAGACAGGCATGTTCAGGGTAAGTGAAAAATAAGGAGCATCTCCCATTTCTTAAATATTCTTTTGATTGAAAGGGTAAAATACACTTACATTTTTTGATTAAAAGGGGAAGCAGGACTGAATTAAATACAGAATAAAGATATGTGTTTTCAGTGGAAATTTTTTTTTTTAAAAAATGGAAAAATCTCAGAGGGACACAGTACAATATCAAGGCACCTGTCATTTTGTGACCTTTTTCCTGTTGACTAACCACAAAGGCTTTTCATATATATAATTGAAATGAAGAATATATCTTATTGTAACCAGCAGGCAATGTCATACAGAAATAGCCACAGAAGTTTAACAGTATGTAGGAATGACCTTGGAAGACAGCAGGAAGAGCTGCAGCCAGAGAAACTTGAAAGATTCTGTTAATGTAACCTTATAATAAAATAAAGTTAGTTCATCTGGGCATTCTTCAGTCCAGACTACCTCACAGGGCTGACATCAATCTTGCAAGTCTGAAACTACACTTCCCCACCCCATCACCTTTATATCCTAAGAAACTAGGGAAGGTTTCTTCTGAGATCTCAAAGATGCTTTTTCAAAAGGCAACTGGACTGTTTTTCCTTGAGAAGAAGAAGAAAATGTTTTGCTTTTCATCCAAGAAGCTTCATCTTCTTAAATGAAGATGAAGCTTCTTGGATGAGAAGACAGTCTGATCTGGTGAGTAATGGAGGTTTGCATATAAACTATAACAAATTTAAAAAATATGAGAAGTAAAATGATGCAAAATACAGGACTTCATCTGTGTGGAGGTAATATTTTGACTGATTATGTCCCATAGATATTATTTGTTTGTTGGTTTGTTTAATTTATTGATGGCCTATTTTACTACAGGATAACTGTAAAGACCTGCCTCAATCCCCCTTCCCAAGAAAGCAGAACTCCTGGAACAGCTTCATTCCAAAAGGAACTTTTATTAGAAGTTGACAGCAGGCATAAAAGGCAGGATCTGAGGGGTTCCTGCGCGAATCAATAGGTTAAAGGAGCAACTGGCAAACCCCACCCAATAGTCCATCCGGTCAGTTCAAACGAGCCAATCTCCAGGTGTGAACCTGCTGTGGGAACGGGGTTGATAAGATGCCATTCCTAAGGTTGTTAGGCTGTTAGGTCTTCGTGCCTGTTCTTCCACAGCTAGAGATAAGGCAGATGGCTGGAGACACATTCCATTCTCACCCCAGGCTGGCAGTAAGGGAAATAGATCAAAAAGCAAGCAGATAGAGGAAAGCGGAGAGGATACATTATAGCACCCATCGCTTCCCCCCTCCCCCCAGGAGTATGGCAGAACCCACAGGAAGATAGAATAAAGAAATCACCCAATAACTGGGTTCTGACATGCCACCCCCGTTTAAAAAATGAGATATCCACCTGTAGATTGAACAAAATAGGGAGAGAATATGGGTTAGTCCGGTTTGTCAGAGTATTTAGCATAAAATTTATTAAGTAATCTCGGTGTAAGGTTCCAAAGAAAAGATGCAAATCCAAAGAAATCTGAGACATTTTTGTCCAGAAAACTCTTTATTTATGCAACATTACTTCAGCACGCATAAAGTGAAGCCAAAAACTAAAGTCTCCTCCTTCTTTCCACAGTGTCTAAGCATTTCCTCCTCCCTCAATGTAACAAGTCATAAATCACATTCCCCAATTAGTTTAAAGTGTGAGCTTTCCCTCCCGCCATACTATCTATCTTCTCACATTTCATTCTTTGAAGACACTGTGCTGAGATATTGTTATGGCTAAATAGTTCTCAGCACATTCTTTCACTCCCTCCCCCCATACTATCTAATAGTGGCTCTTAAAGTAATACACAGGTTAAATAGTGAATGTCTGCATCTATATATTTTGTCAAGCATAACATTCGATGTTAGCAGCCTTGACATCCAGCCCCCCTTACAAAAACGACCAATCCTGTAATATAAACAAAAGCATATGTTAATGATCAGGTTTCGGTTTGTTGGGATATTTCGCGTGAAATCTTTTGACGAGCCTGTCAGCTTCCTGCACCTCGCATGATTTCACCCAGGTGGCTTCAGATAGCGGGTATCCTTTCCATTGTACTAAGTACTGCAACTTGCCTTTAAAGATTCTGGAATCAAGAATACATTTCACTTCATAATGGGTCTGCCCTGCAACTACGAGGGGCCCAGATGCTTTCTTTGGGGGAGGTCTTATTGTGGAGCCCCGATAAGGTTTTAACAAGCTACTGTGGAAAACAGGGTAAATTTTACCCAGAAGTCTAGGAAGTTTCAGTTTTACCGTGACCAGATTGATGGTCTATAGGGAAAGGCCCTAGGAATTTTGGTCCTAATTTCTTGCTAGGTAGTTTAAGGCGTAAATATTTGGTTGACAGATAGACTTTTTCCCCAACTTGGAACGATCTCTGGGGAGCCCTCTTTTTGTCAGCTTGCTTTTTATAGGTTTCAAAAGTCTTTTTTAAAGCAGATTTAGTGTTCTTCCAAACTTCCTCCCATCCCCTCACCCATTGGTCAAGTGTCTGGGAAGCGGTTGGCTCTTGGGGATATTCAGGTATTGGACCAAACCTGTGGCTACTCTAAAAGGTGTGTAGCCGGTACTGCTGTGCACAGAATTGTTGTATGCCACCTCTGCAAAAGGGAGGAGGTCAGTCCAGTTAGTCTGTTGATAGGATACGTAGCATCTGAGATATTGCTCCACCATTTTGTTGGTGGCTTCTGCAGCTCCATTGGTGGCTGGATGAAAAGCAAACGATAAGCCTTGAGATGATCCAATCAATTTAAGAAAACTCCTCCAGAACTTTGCTGTGAACTGCACCCCCCTGTCAGAGATTATTCGCTTAGGGCCGCCGTGTAGCCGGTAGATATGTTTCAGGAACAATTTGGTCAGTCGTTGGGCAGATGGGAGTCCTTTGCAGGCGATGAAATGAGCCTGTTTCGAAAACAGGTCTATCACAGTCCAGATGACAGTAATTCCTCTCCTTCCATGATGTTCCATTCATTCGTCAGTCTACTCCTTTTATTTTGGAGTAGTGATTAGGAATTCAGATCCCTAAACGTCTAGAAATTTTGTTTGGTTTTTGGCTTGATGTAAGGTTCCAAAGAAAAGATGCAAATCCAAAGAAATCTGAGACATTTTTGTCCAGAAAACTCTTTATTTATGCAACATTACTTCAGCACGCATAAAGTGAAGCCAAAAACTAAAGTCTCCTCCTTCTTTCCACAGTGTCTAAGCATTTCCTCCTCCCTCAATGTAACAAGTCATAAATCACATTCCCCAATTAGTTTAAAGTGTGAGCTTTCCCTCCCGCCATACTATCTATCTTCTCACATTTCATTCTTTGAAGACGCTGTGCTGAGATATTGTTATGGCTAAATAGTTCTCAGCACATTCTTTCACTCCCTCCCCCCATACTATCTAATAGTGGCTCTTAAAGTAATACACAGGTTAAATAGTGAATGTCTGCATCTATATATTTTGTCAAGCATAACATTCGATGTTAGCAGCCTTGACATCCGGGGCTCTAACATGTCGTTTATGGACCCACTCATTTTGGGAAGGAGGTAGGTCCTTCTAAGCTATTAGGTATTGTGTGGAACCATGATATTTTCTAGAGTCTAGGATTTCTTTGACCTCAAAGTGCTGCTCTCCTTCCACCATGATCAGAGAAGGAGGAGGGGCTGCAGCTGACCTTAAGGGCGAGCTTAACTATCATTTCAATTTCACCATTAAACACCTACCGGGGGGGAGAACTTCCTAGCAGATGCTCGTGCACGGTTACCACAATACAATAGTACAAAAACTGAGATCTGGGCAGCTTACAATTGTAAAAGATAAATATATAGATATATTAAAAACATAAATTATTTATTTATATAATTAATTATTAATTATAAATATTAGAAAAGGTTGATGAGGTAGAAAAAGTAGAACAAACCCTTTGGAATTGGATTTACCATTCATAAATCTTGATCATATAAAGCCTATAAAACATCTAAAGTGGCAGTATGCATACCATTTAACACAAATACATAAAAATAACATTATTTTTAAATGAAAGGTCTGGGGCACTGAATAAATGAATAATTTATTCATAAATGAAACACTCTGAGATGAACTTCTCAAAATTATCTTAGATTCTTTTTACGTTCTCGTTTTCTATTGCTGACTCATCTTTCAATCATTGGCTGGAGTTTGCAAGAGAGCAGTCAGAAGTGTTTCCTGATATGTTTCATATCTGAAATTTTCCAATAGAATTTAAAATGGAAAGGCATTGTTTGGCATATTGCAGAGTAGATCATCAATGCCTAAATGTTTATCCAGTGCTGCAATTGGTCAGTTCCCAGACTGCCAGAAAACTTTGCTTAATAGGGTAGCCTTTCTTGGAAGAATAGAGTGAGAACCTAAGAATGACCCGCAAGCTGAACAATTGAGTTCCAGAGTCTGAGAATGTGCTTCA
Source organism: Azemiops feae (assembly GCA_023970755.1). Taxonomy (NCBI): domain Eukaryota; kingdom Metazoa; phylum Chordata; class Lepidosauria; order Squamata; family Viperidae; genus Azemiops; species Azemiops feae. The sequence goes on along the minus strand of JALGBA010000268.1, from coordinate 1,277,824 downwards.
GACATTTTTCTATTCTGATTCAAAAAGTGCACCCAGAGAACTGACCATAAAATTACAATTGGAATATTACTTTCATGTATCAATGCTTAAGGGTGACTCTGGATGCACTTTTGCAGAAAGCTTAAAATGCTTTTTTGAACCGCAATAGCTACACAACTTTTACATTATTACATTTTGAATGCGGATGTGAACGATTTCTTGCTGCTAGAAATACTGCTGTCATTATCATTCTTTTTTTTTAAAAAAAAAAAAGTGATGCCTTAACTTGCTAAGACCTTAGCTGATCTGCAGTAAGAATGTCATCCAGAAACCGACAAAAGATATATTATGGACTATTTAATCAGACATGTGCCCAACAGGGTATTTGTTCATTTCACCTCTTTCTATATGGAATGTGATGTTGAGAAACGAGAAAAATAGCATCAAACTTTTGGGACCTCTAAAGGTTTGAGATAGAGGAGGGAAGATAATTAAACAATGATGGAGAGGCAGAGGAAGAAGGAGAAGGAGAAGGAGAAGGAGGAAAAGGAGGGGATGGGGAAGAAGTAACCACCTCGTACTTCCTAAAGAAGAATAAGCATGCTGATTTATCGCAGATCATTAAATGTCTTTTCACCCTTGAATCCAAAGGGCTGTACAACACCAGTGACAAAATGCATTTACCAAATGACCCCCCACACACCATTCCTGTCCCCCAAAGATGCTCCCTCCTTTTCATCTGTTTATCCTTGTTAATTTTCTGAGACATACATCCAAACAACGCACAGGCTGCAGTTGTCCATCATGTCTATTTTCCAATATTTAACATTGAAATAATTTGCTAATGATATAAAAAGGTTTGCTGGGGGAAAAAGGCAGGCATTGTAGGCAAGAAGAGAGATATCCACAGACAAGGTTGCATCCATGTGTATCCTGGCTATAAATCCAATGTCAAACATACTCATTTATATATATGTGTGTGTATATGTATATGTATGTATGTATGTCAGGGACAATGTGCAGGGTTGCATGGAGAGTGCAAGGTGGTACAAAGGAGGTGTGGAAAAGATTGGGGAGAATGTAGGGAGGTGCACAACTAGTAGGTAAGGAAAGATTTCTGAAATTATGACCCAATGATTCATGGCTTGTCTAGTATCATTTCATTGTACTCTAAAATAAATCCATATTGGATTTCTGTTATACCTCTACTACTTACTATAACATTTTGCTGTAATTTCAAGCGTGATCTTACTAAGACTTTATAAAGTGGTATTAACACTTCACTGGATTTCAGATAATATGTCTTAGTCTCTAAGATTTCTAATTTTTTCTCTATCCAAATGTCTGTTGCATGTTACATTTCTTGTTTCTGAAATAGAATATGTCAACATTGTTTTTACTTAATTAATATCCTTAATGGATTTTGAATATGTGTGTGAACCCAGTATGAGACACAGCTTTCCATTCTTTCATTATGACATGCTTCCTGTCTTCTATGTCTATATTACTGAAATCATCTTTACAATGGTAAAATGTACCATTGTGGCAAGAAAATGAGATAATAAAAGCCCAGTCTAGCACAATACCAACAAAGAAGAAAAACAACAGCTCTCAAAAGAAACCAGCATGGCTGCATAAAGAACTCTCTAATAAATTGAAAGATAAAAAGGACAACTATAAAAAGTAGAAAGAGGGGCACATAACTAAAGCAGAATATCAGCAAATAGTCCGAGCCTGCAAAGATGAAGTGAGGAAAGCTAAGGCTCAAAATGAACTAAGGCTTGTGACCAAAGTCAAAAATAACAAAAAAAAGCTTCTTTCAAAATGTAAAAAACAAGAAAAAAGTTAAAGAAATGATTGGTCCATTAGTGGGGGAAAGTGGCAAGAAGGTGACAGGCAACAGGGAGAAAGCAGAACTATTTAACTCATTTTTTGCATCTGTCTTTACACAAAGGGAAAAAACAGTCCAACCTATCAAAAACAGTACCATAAAAAATAGATTAGAAAAACAAGTTAAGATAGGCAAGAAAATGGTAAGTGAGCACCTATCCAGCCTAGACGAGTTCAAATCACCAGGACCAGATGGATTAAACCCCAAGGTTCTCAAGGAACTGGCAGATGTGATCTCAGAACCACTGAACTATATTTTTCAAAGATCCTGGAGCACTGGGGAACTACCGGAGGACTGGAAAAGAGCTGATGTAGTTCCCATTATCAAAAAAGGGAAAAGAATGGACCCAGGAAACTACAGACCTATCAGCCTGACCTCAATACCAGGGAAGATTCTGGAAAAGATAATCAAACAACAAATCAGCGAACACCTAGAGACAAACAAAGTCATTACTAAAAACCAACATGGGTTTGTCAAAAACAGATCATGCCAGACAAATCTTATTGCATTCTTTGACCAAGTGACAAAATTAGTAGACCAGAGGAATGCTGTGGATATAATTTACTTGAACTTCAGTAAGGCATTTGATAAAGTAGATCACAACCTACTACTTGATAGAAAAATGTGGGTTAGATAGCATCACCACCAGATGGATCCGTAGCTGGCTGACCGGCCGTACTCAGTGTGTGGTCCTCAATGGAACTGCATCTACATGGAGGGAAGTGTGTAGTGGGGTGCCCCAGGGCTCTGTTCTAGGCCCAGTGCTCTTCAACATCTTCATCAATGATTTGGACGAGGGGATAGATGGGGAACTCATCAAATTTGCAGACGACACCAAGCTGGCAGAAATAGCCAACACTCCAGAAGATAGGCTTAAGATACAGGAGGATCTGAACAAACTGGAACACTGGCCGCTATCTAACAAAATAAAATTCAACAGTGAAAAAAGTAAACTTCTACATTTAGGCAAGAAAAACCAAATGTACAGGTATAGTATAGGTGGTACCTTGCTCAATAGCAGCAACTGTGAGAGGGATCTCGGAGTCCTAGTGGACAATCACTTAGATATGAGCCAGCAGTGTGCTGCAGCTGCCAAAAAAGCATTAACAGAGGGATAGAATCAAGATCACGTGAAGTATTAATACCACTTTACAATGCCTTGGTAAGGCCACACTTGGAATACTGCATCCAGTTTTGGTCACCACGATGCAAAAAAGATGTTGAGACTCTAAAAAGAGTACAGAGAAGAGCAACAAAGATGATTAGAGGTCTGGAGGCTAAAACATATAAGGAACGGTTGCTGGAATTGGGTATGTCTAGCTTAATGAAGAGAAGGACGAGGGGGGACATGATAGCAGTGTTCCAATATCTCAGGGGCTGCCACAAAGAAGAGGGAGTCAAGCTATTCACCAAGGCGCCTGAGGGCAGGACAAGAAGCAACGGATGGAAACTAATCAAGGAGAGAAGCAACATAATAAAATAATAATAAAATAATAATAATAATAATAATAATAATAATAATAATAATAATAATAATAATAATAATAATAATAATAATAATAATAATAATAATAATAATAATAATAATAATAATAATAAAAGTTGGAAGGGACCTTGGAGGTCATCGAGTCCAACCCCCTGCTCAGGCAGGAGACCCTACACCATTTCGGACAAATGGCTGTCCAGTCTCTTCTTAAAAATTTCCAGTGTTGGAGCATTCACCGCTTCTGGAGGCAGGTTGTTCCACTGGTTAATTGTTCTAACTGTCAGGAAGTTTCTCCTTAGTTCTAGTTTGCTTCTCTCCTTGATTAGTTTCCATTTGTTGCTTCTTGTCCTGCCTTCAAGTGCTTTGGAGAATAGCTATCATGTCCCCCCTCCTCCTTCTCTTCGTTAAACTAGACATACCCAATTCCAGCAACCGTTCCTTATATGTTTTAGCCTCCAGTCCCTTAATCATGTTTGTTGCTCTTTTCTGTACTCTTTCTAGAATCTCAACATCCTTTTTACATTGTGGTGACCAAAACTGGATGCAGTATTCCAAGTGTGGCCTTACCAAGGCATTGTAAAGTGGTATTAATACTTCACGTGATCTTGATTCTATCCCTCTGTTAATGCAGCCCAGTACTGTGTTGACTTTTTTGGCAGCTGCAGCACACTGCTGGCTCATATTTAAGTGATTGTCCACTAGGACTCCGAGATCCCTCTCACAGTTACTACTATTGAGCAAAGTACCCCCTATACTATACCTGTACATTTGGTTTTTCTTGCCTAAATGTAGAACCTTACTTTTTTCACCATTGAATTTTATTTTGTTAGATAGCGCCCAGTGTTCAAGTCTGTCCAGGTCCTCCTGTATCTTAAGCCTGTCTTCTGGAGTGTTGGCTATTCCTGCCAGCTTGGTGTCATCCGCAAATTTGATGAGTTCCCCATCTATCCCCTCGTCCAAATCGTTGATGAAGATATTGAAGAGCATTGGGCCCAGAACAGAGCCCTGGGGCACCCCACTACACACTTCCCTCCATGTAGATGCGGTTCCATTAAGGACCACATGCTGAGTACAGCCCGTCAGCCAGCTAGAACTAAGGAGAAACTTCCTGACAGTTAGAACAATTAACCAGTGGAACAACCTGCCTCCAGAAGCGGTGAATGACCCAACACTGGAAGTTTTTAAGAAGAGACTGGACAGCCATTTGTCTGAAATGATATAGGGTTCCCTGCCTGAGCAGGGGGTTGGACTAGATGACCTCCAAGATCTCTTCCAACTTTATTATTATTATTATTATTATTATTATTATTATTATTATTATTATTATTATTATTATTATTATTATTATTATTATTATTATTATTATTATTATTATTAGTATTAGTATTAGTATTATTATTATTAGTATTATTATTATTATTATTAGTATTATTATTATTATTATTAGTATTATTATTATTATTATTATTATTATTATAGCTATTGTGAAATCATTTCACATTTTTGTGTGTGCTCTATTAACAGTATAAGTATACATTTCCATGACAAACATGTGCACATCGATAACATTTCTAAACCAGTACATTGCTAATTATAAATAAGGGTATAGGACATGTTTCCTAATTTGATCTAGGTCCAATAATGTTTTGAGGACTTCTGCTAAATGATCTTTCATGTTTTATAGTTGTTTTCTTCAACAAGCTCAGTGTTTTGGAAGTTAGATGTATTTTTTTAATGCTTCAGTGATATTTCATAATGTTAACTGCATTTACAGAAGAGGCTCTTAGTAATCATGTTGTTAGGTAGTTCATGCTTAAAATCGGGTCTTCAACGTTCTACTTTTAAGGAAATAATTAGGAGTCAGAAAAACTGCATTTCTGAATAACATAAAAAATAGACATGCTTATGGAATTGTTTTGTCTTACTCTGGCAGCAACTTCTTTTCTTTTCAGATTGGTTCTGCTTGGTAGTAGCTGTTTTGTTCTACCTTTCCTATTGGCAACATCCCAGTTATTCATCTCATCTCAGAATTGACAGAATACATAAATCCACTTTTAATTTCAATAGGCAGCTAGCCAAACTGTGATAATTGAAAGTGGTTAATCAGAGAAGATAAACGTCACCCCACCTGAGACAATGGAACCATTTAATGTGATCTTTCTATGATTTCTGTTTGACTTATGAACACATTCCTGGGTTGCAGGACTCTTACTGAATTGTAGCTGAGGGAATATGCATATATTAAATTGCATATAATAAAGAGGCCCCTTGAGAAATAAAAATATCCCATCATGACTTAGATGTTTGTATATGTTTTACTTCCTGGATCCCAAGGTGCATTCACATGGGTTACCATCACCACCACTATCCCCTGAATAGGAGCAGTTGATTCTGAGGATGTTAGCAGAGGTGAGAAACTCTGCAATATTCTTCTTCCAATATTGTTGATGTTCTCAGAATCAGAACAAAGTTTGATGGGCTTCTGAACTTGATGTCTTCTTAGGCTCACTTCATCACAATTGCAATGCTTCCCAAACAATGTAGGATAACAGAAGTAGTAAAGTCCAATCTACCTCACCCTTCTCCTTCCAGCAGTAACCAAGTAATGCTAACCATTTATCCCACTGCCACTCCGAGACACCCCAATTCTTCATACTGAAAATTGGTGATAACATTTTCTGCTCATTGGCATATTTGGATTCTTCAGTCTGTGCAGAAAACAAAAGGCAGCTTCTCCTTCCCTAAAACTCCTACTTCCATTTGGCCTTTATTGTACCATAGAGTTGTCCCAGAAATCAGGGAATTTCAGCACCACCCATCCTCATCAAATATTAATTTCACAACCATTAACAATGGTTGAGTTGAGGAAAGACATCATTAATATTGATGCGCAATTTACATGGCAGTGAAAAGCCACCATTGTTAATGGTGGCTTTTCACTGCCATGTAAATTGCGCATCAATATTAATGATGTCTTTCCTCAACTCTGTTTCTTCGCCAAGATTTGGGAATCTGCCTACCTTTTTAGAGAGCAAGTTGGACCTGGCAATTTTTTTGCAGGGGAAAAAGGACTGTCTATTTCAGTTAAAATATTGGCAATTGTGCCAGACATTTCTTTTCTTTTCCCTTTTCCCTTTTCATTTCCAATCAAATCTTGCTTTCATCTGCTTATGCTCCCACCCAGTTGGAACATATCAGCAAACTAGCAATTTATTTCAAACCCATTACTAGAAAATAAAAAAATGCAGACAGACCAAGTCACAACTGTTGAAAATGCAGATTCTTTTGCAAATCAGCCATAATGACTAAATCTCCATTGGCAAGAAATAAAGACATGCCATGCCTATCCAAGCAGATGGACAGCCCATGATATAGATTACTTTAAAGTTGACTTTTTAATACCATTCTCCTAGATAACAGCAAATTGTTTGAAGACTTTGAGCCTTCATAAGAAATGTAAATGTAATTGCCTGCAGCTCAGACTTATTAATAAAAGTAGGAAAGCATCATAGCTAATTATCATAGGCAACATTTGCATTTTCCAAACATTTTCATTATTTTAATCTAACTGTGGAGCAGCTGATTGTATGAGTTCCAATGCAGCGTTTTACAAAATTAGTATCGACCGTGAGTAAACTGTTGTTATCCTCCATACAAAAAGGAAGAGTGACAAGTATCTCAGATTTAAAAACAAAGCAGCACAGAGAGATCCCATTCTTCTGGCACTTTTGTAATCTGTAGCAGAGATTGAATGCAGAATTTCAGCTGATAAATTTGCATATTTTATAAATCAATACCGTTTTGGTTATGGATCTAGAATGGTATCTGCAACAAATTACCTTTGTCAAAACAGGAAGACAGAGAGAAAGAGAGAGATGGAATTGATTTGCACTAATCTAATTCAGCCAAGGCCAGTACAATATTGGGGGGAGAGGAGCTTAATCACTTCTGAATACAAGTGGTACAAAACATCATCTGCTAAGTAGTTGATGCAATGCCCATGCACATGGGTAGGAGGTGCATTATTGCTTTTGCCATTGAAAACAGGACACTTCAATTCCCAGTAGTGTTTGTTGGATTAAGACCTGAAATTGCTTGTTTAGACATGAACAGCTGCATCTTGGTTAGTATCTTAGAAAAGGCTTGATTCTTTGCAACAGTTGCTTCTTAAAGGGGGAATGGATAATTTCTTGCTTGCTATGTATACCCCAATCTGGACCAGATGGCACAAGAAATCCCATGGATCCAGGCATTGTATAATGGATAGTGGGCTAGATATTGACATGTATTCGTCTGTAAGTCCAATGGATGGCCTTGCCAAAAGCAAATCCTGTTTTCTCTGTGCTAAATTCCTAATATATTTTATAATGTTCAGTACATTTCCACAACACAGATTAAGGAGATTCCTTCCTAAATATTATGCAATAGACTTAGAGTACATTTGTATGATCAGCAACCTTAGCAGTAATGCAACATGGTGTGAGAATTTTTCCATGCTTATGGGGTCAACAGGTTCAAAGAATGGATGAACTACCTAAAGAATCAATCTTCTGCCTGCCTAAATCCACTGATCGTCCATGTGATCAACTCCAAGAAACAGCTTACTTAGTGGTACCATTTACTAGATGTTGTTGTTAGTTGTGAAGTCGTGTCCGACCCATCACGACCCCATGGACAACGTTCCTCCAGGCCTTCCTGTCCTCTACCATCTTCTGGAGTCCATTTAAGCTCACACCTACATTTACTAGATACCACTAAGCAAGTCAGTGACATGATTATTACATCACACCAAACCATGTTTTTTTTTACTTATTTGCTAAATAGGACACAACAGACAAGGGTTCCCAAAACATTTGTAGCAAAAAACATAACAACTGGATGATGGCATAGCAATGTGTGAATTTAGCTGGTATTCCTCAATCTAATCTACAGTTTTGTTATGAGGATGGACTGGTACAATATACAATGCGTCATGATTAATGAGCTCCATTTAAGATAAGATATGATAAGATAACTTTAATAAGATAACCTTTATTGTCACTTTTTCTGTGTGCACACTGGCACACATTAAAACTGAAATTCTGATGCCTCTTCTCAAAAGAAGATATATATAAGAAGATATATATATATGTGTGTGTGTGTATGTCTTGTTGGGTATGGTCATTTGGCATGTTTTTGTGTGGTCGTTTGTTGTGCTTGTCAGTTGTGGGTGGTTTCGTGGGGCTTAAAGATTGGGTTGCAATGTCTTGTTCCATTGAATGTGATAAGTTGTGTTTTATTGCAGGAGTCAGTTTTGGTCTTGGTCTTAATATTCTGTTACTATTCAGGTATTGTGTCTGTTTGTTTCGTTGTGTGTGGGTGTCTTGTGAGGCTGTTGGATTTGTGTTTAGGATGTTTGTGTCATGGGTGTTGTGGTCAGAGGTGTTGTTTTTGTGTGTGAGAATATCAGAAGGTGTTGTGTTACTTGTGTAAGTTGTCAAATCCAAATAAAGAACATAACTCTAACACAACATGACAACTTACACAACCATGACAACTTACACAACCAACACAACACCTTCTGATATTCTCACACACAAAAACAACAACACCTCTGACCACAACACCCATGACACAAACATCCTAAACACAAATCCAACAGCCTCACAAGACACCCACACACAACAAAACAAACACACACAATACCTGAATAGTAACAGAATATTAAGACTAAGACCAAAACTGACTCCTGCAATAAAACACAACTTATCACATTCAATGGAACAAGACGTTGCAACCCAATCTTTAAGCCCCACGAAACCACCCACAACTGACAAGCACAACAAACGACCACACAAAAACATGCCAAATGACCATACCCAACAAGACATACACACACAGCAATCCTGCATTAAAAGAACTTTGCAATCCAAGGGACTGACTCCTACAGTGGGGACGATTCCGCAGCGCCCAAAAAAGGGGGAGCGAGGGCGGGCAAATCAGTTACATGCCCACGAGGGCGTCTGCTTTATCTCCCTGCAGATAAGATCCTACAGCACCAGCACACAATGGAACGAGACGAGCCTCCCAGCTGCACTTCGCGCAAGGAACCCAGCCAGCACACGACTGTGTGCGGCGCCTTGAGAGCCTCGCGCCAAACAGCTGACAGGCGCGACAGAGCTTACGCACCAAACAGCTGAAAGGCGCATCTTTTGAATTTCGCCTGGAGACTGACTTCCGTGTATTTGCTGCTACCAGTATGACTTTTTGCGAGCGAGCTTTTTATGAGCACGCTGTATGCACATGCCATATTGTAACCATTTTTAACTGTTATGTAAATGTATGCACATGCTCCCCCCCATCATTTAGCCCTTTGCTCTGATGATGTCAACAGCTTGTTGACGAAAGCTCAGCAATAAAGAAGCCTTTTTTCTAACATCCCAGAGTTCATCATTTTATTTAATTGACTTTAAATATATATATACACACACACACACACACACAAATACATATGTTAACAAGGTTTATACTATATGGTACAAAGATATTACAGAATCTAGTTGTTCTGCTTCAGATTGCATAAAACTGCCGCCTCCTCCTCCTCCTCTTCACCATGGCTTTTTAACATTTCTTATAAACATTTGCCTTTAGTTTTTACATTGTATTTCAGTTTTAGATAATTAACTTAACTGTATGTATTCATAAAAGATATTTATAAATTGTTTTTCTGAACAAAGTCCATACTTAGCAATAGCCTAGTATAAAAACATGATAACACTGTAGTAACATTTTTGTGTTTTGAAGTGCTCACTGTAATACATTAAAGGGCCCTTACGAACTATGCCCTATATATTACAGTATACTTCTATCAGTTCAGAATCAGAGCCAGAGCAACAGAATATTGATAACAACACATTCAGTACAACTCATTAATTAATACAGTGGGAATACATGAGTTTTCACAGCCTTTTAAAACACTACTACTAGACATCACCAGAAAGGAACTGCAAAAAATAAATGCATTACCATTGAATAGGATTATGAAAAAAAAATCTCACTTTTTCTTTTGCTTTTTTAAATATTAACTATTAGACATACAGCTGGCCTTTGCTGTATGTCGTTTCTATACATTTGATATATCTGGTCACTAATTGAGATAAATATCATATCACCATATGGGAGCACAGTTGGCCCTTTGCTCCAGCATTATCTGCTGTGAGGTAGCACAAATGAAATCCAATTAGGACTCATAGATCCATTAAATCAAAGCTATGAGAGACTGGGAAATGGAATTTCCTTTCAAAAATGTACAAGAGGTGACAATTCTCATACAATCAGAGAAAAATAATGTGATAGAAACTTTAACCAACTTCCAAACAAAGGAGAGATTGAACCTAGGACTCCTATCCAAAAGGGTGCCCAGCCTCCGGCATAGGGTGGGCAAGAGAAAAATGAACTAAAAGATTTGAATATTCATTCTATAAATAATTAAATAGCTTGCTTGTGATAAACACTTATTCATTCATTATGGCTTCTTAACTTTTCTTCTGGTTGAACTCTGACAAAGGTAGGCAATGAGGATTTCCCATCTCCAAACCCCCATTTTTCTTTCTTAAACTATAAACTGTCATGCTTATTTAAAGGTTTTTCCCTCTTCATCAAGTTCTTCAATTACTCATTTGGCCATGTGACATCATACGCTTACATGGTGTCCAGGAAATTGGAGATTGAATGAATATGGGCATTCTAACATAGTCTCTGAAAGGGAGATGCTTCCTTGCAAAGAAAGCTAAGCCAGCAAGTCACTTTAAAAGTTAAGAATAAATTTAAAATTCATTGCACTGTATATTTTTTTTAAAAAGGTGTGATGACCATTTTATTCAAAAAAAATTCTATGTTTAAAAAAAGAGAGAAAACAACTATAATTGATAAAAGCATTTAAAAATAAAGACCCAGGCTAAAAATTGTTGCATTGAAGTAGATATAAAATGAAATGGATTTGGAGAATCTATTCATTTGCACTACTAGAAGCTTCATTTTTTGTGTGTGGGTCCCAAAAAAATTACTATCTTAAAAATAAAACTTTAAACAATAATCATAAAACCTGGGTAGATTCATTTAGATGGAAACAATCCTTCTAACGATTTAGCTACAAATCAGTAACTATTCTTTGTGCCTTAATGCTGTTCGCTGAAATCTTCTTTGTCTAAGAGAAAACATTTCATTCTCTTTTGAAAGGAACACTAGAAAGATCTGATTTCTTCCCATCCTCCTCCCATTCACACTCTTCTATAAGTGAGGCTGAGTTGCACATCCAACTTTCCCCCAAACTACTACTAACCATCTACAATTATTTTTCACAGCAGTTGTACAGCAGGATTTCAAAGGCTAGGAGATGCCCTCAATTTGCACCCTGTTTCATTTATCAGGAAATCTGTTTGCTGTCAGAAAGGCATTTTGCCATCCTATTCTATTAGTCATTTGGTTAAACAGCAAGATTTGCAATTAACACTTGTGGTAATTAGGCTTGGGCTTGGTTTGGTTTAGAACCAACCCCCGTCTTTTAATTAAAATCCCAGAAATTGACAAAAATGGATAGGTTTAACTGAGCCAAATGAGAAAGATATATTGGCTCAATCTCCATTTGTGGGCTGTAATGTTCATTGTTTATTGCTCATGGCAAGAAGGAATGTGACACCGTGCTCCAAAAGGGACAGTTTACAAATATGGCTAATTCTTCCTTCTTATAATTTCAGAGCAATTGTAATAAAAGGAAATGGATACATATAAAAGAAAAGATCATTGTTTCTACGGGACTCTGGATTACATCTGATTTCATTACTTGGGGAGGTAGCGCTTCGTCTTACACCCCAACCTTGTGTTAATGAATCTGGTACATAAATATTCTGTCCGCTAGCAAGGCACTGTGACAGGTTTCCAATTACAAGGAAAAAATATATCTTGAAAGAATGAAACCCTTGTGTCCTTAATGGCACAGTATGATGATTACCAAGACTGTTGGCGCATCTGTGCACCCTATTTATGCCCTTATCAAGTACCCCCCAAAGCAGCACATGTTAAAGATGGATAACTTCTTTTATCAGTCAGATAAATATACAGCTACATGTTTAAGAGGCCTCCAGTGTAGCATTTGGTTTTATCAGTAAAAACGGAGCTTCCAAAAGGTGAAACAGCCAAGCGTAAATAACAGGAACCTATTTCCCCTGCTTTAACTTCCAGGGTAAATGCTGTTTGTGTATTATTAGTTCTGGGAGATGAACCTTCCTTGATGGCATGTGGAATATGGTGAATCTGCCCCAAATGATTCCTTCGCAATTTTCCTGAAAAATTCAACACTGCATGTATAATTAGCTTTATGCACATATTTGTACACAGTCAGATAATTTCCCCAAAAAGCAGCCTTTTTCAATAGAAAGAAAAAAATAAATAATGTTACCCTTTGATTGAGGTCTCTTTTCCTAGTGATTTAGCTTTAGCAAACCCTGGCATAGCTCTAATGTTCTCTGGATGCTCCAACGTCTGTTACACCCAAACACAAAATGAGTCCACAAGGGGGAGAAGAGTTAAGTGCTTGACTAAGGCCATATCTTTCATCGCTAATACAACCCAAATTCCCAACTAGTCTGTGTACTAGAAGGAATGTAGGTGCAAATACTTTAGATCAGACATGTCAAACTCGTGACGTCACGTGATGTCGCACAACGTATCAGGACGGTTTTGCCATTGCTGGCAATGGGGTGGGCGCGGCTTCTGGATGACGCATCCGGCCCTTGGGCCAGCAGTTTGACAACCCTGCTTTAGATAAATATACAAGATTTTGCCTTTTTTCATTATCTAAGAGTGAGTTATTATCAAAGCCTAGCTACTTCTATTTCCAAAAATAACGAAAATTATATGAAAAATAATTAGGCAATCTGGCTCTGGAGAGGACTACTATGAGGTCAAAACTTTCTTTTTAATAACTAAATAAGTGTTTTCTTGAAAGCAAACATCTGCCTCCATTCTGAAACATGGGCAATGTAGAAAATATAAATACTGCAAAAGCATGAAAGGAAGCCAAGACAATTAGACTAGTATGATTGAAGTTCAGAAGTCTGATATTTTCTGGCATACCTGAATGAATCAGGAGGTTTATTAATCCCAAAGAGGCTGAGTTTATTTATAAATTAAATAATTCCTTCTAGCCATCCATGTCATAGAGGTAGCTGTCTGGATCAATAAAATAATATAGAAATAATAGAAGTCCAATAGCAATAATTTTGATTTTTTTTACCACCATGTAAGTACAAGATGGATGGAAAATGGAAGGAAGAGGCAGATACAAGTAGGATCACCAAACCTTTCCATAGTTGTGATGCATGAGTCTTTCAAATAGACAAAAGCAAACAGCCTGATATCAGATTCATCTATTACCAAAACAAAAATCAGATGGAAACTGCCCGAAAAAGATCAATTTTTGACCCACTATATCATGTAGGTGGGAGAAAGAGAATGTAAGTCTTGATTTCATTGCAAATACTGTAGGTCATGCATTTGACTTTCAGCTATATGGAAATATTTCAATAATAGGGTTTTTTTTTTAGCTTTTGTGCTTTAAACAAATTTATCTAACTTTTCATATGCTTTGGAAATTTCTTCTTGTAGTTGAAAGAATTCTGACACGTGCCACGTCTGGCCACAAGATTCTTCCAGTAAAAAGAAAACCAATACAGCAATGCCTGGCACATGAAAGACCAGCCATCGTGTGTCATGAAGTATTAATACCGAAAGATGAGACGCGATGGCTAGATCATTCATGTCATGCAAACAGGCCTTATGTATTGAAGACATGCAAATTCTCTTAAATAATGGAAGACTATTTCTACATGTTTCTGTCCCCTAAGTATGATCAAGAAATAGAAGAATTTCTTAAATGACATTCTTTAACTTAGCAGACTTGGTCACATGCTGCTGGAAAATCATCAATTGATTGTATTGTCGGGGTTTTTTTTAAGTGAGGAAGACACTTTTTCCTGTGCTTCAAGAATAGAATGATTCACATTGTAATGTCCCCCTTTCAACCACGTTTCATACCTCCCCATCAAATCAAGTCAAAAAGGGATGAAACAGAACTAATAGAAGAGAAGAACTGCTAAGCAGTTTTGTCCCTATTTAGCTTCCCAAGATAGCTAAATTCTGCAATGTGATTTCAGTCTCTGGGGGCAGGGAATTAGGATAATTTAAAGATGAAAATGATAGCATTCTACCTCCCCTTTCTACAATCAATTGTCTCCAAAGCTGAAAACTGGACCAAAGAACTTCAGCTATGCCTCTTCCAGTAACATCACTGGGAATGCTCTTTTGTACCTCCCAGTAACCATCTATCCTTGTACTAATGTTTTTTTTTTCTAGCTACAGTTAGAATAAAATGATGGGGTCATTTTTAACCTAGAATTCCTACTCTTCTTTTGCAATATCTTTTTTAATGACCAGAATCCTTTCATAAGAGTAATACCTAAGGGGGGGAAAGAGCCATTCCATATTAAGTATTTGTAAGAAACCTTTCTTTCCTACAATGAAGATCATTTATGTATCAGATCACGAAGAAGAGAACTTGAAACAAAAAGACAAACCACTCCGCCAAAAATAAACATTTGGAAAAGAAGAGTCCATTTCCTAAATTAAAGCCATCCTTGTTTTGCTTTGCCTTTGTCTCAGAAATGTAGCTCAGATATTTTACAAAGGATTAAAGAAAATCCACAAGATATAAAGGAATAACAACATAGACTAATCTATGCATAGAGCAATGATTAAAGACTCTTCAAATTCAATGGAATCAGATGAAAGGAGGTAAAAGATTTTCCCAGTTCTTACAGACGTACAGTGAAGAGAGGTTTAGTAGAGATTGGTAGCCTTGCAAAAATTGGATTCTCTTACTAGTAAAATCAAAATTCCTTTTCTGTTTGTTTCTGTATGTTTTTTATTGACACATTTAAACAGGAATATAAAAACTAATACAAACTAATATAAAGTAAGGAAGAAAAAAGAAAAACAAAGACATCAAAGAAACAGCAAAATATGCAAGAAAAGAAAAAAGTTTTAAAAAACCCAGAAAAGAAACAAAAAGATTATAAATATATAAAGTAGCTTCCAATATTATTCATAGCAGTTTTCAATACAAATATATTTTAACTTCTCTCTCTAAAGTTACATATTACTTTTCTTTCTATAATGTATCCTTCTCATCAATAACACCATAAATCACAAGTTCATTTTTTTCATTTTTTCACAAAAAGTGCATAAGAGGCTTCCATCATCAATAAATGTTGATAATGTCTTTTCTGTGTTCAAAAAAGTCAATTTATCAATTTCAGCAAAATCTGTCAACTTTACCAACCATATTTCCATAGTAGGATGCTTCAAATCTTTCCATCTGTGCACTAGTGTTTGGGGTCTGCCCTGAAAGAAAGAAAGAAACTCATTAGCCATATTAAAGGACAATAGATTTATAGCACGAGGAACTTCTAGAGAGGATATCACTATTAGCTTTTCCACCAAGTTATTTTGAGATTGACCACAGCTTCTCTTAGGGTAATATATATATATATTTTCCATCACAAACTTTGATTGCAGTATATCCAGCTACAGTATATCCACAAATGACACCAGCAGAGATTGTTTCTGGTGAGAAGATCCAAGAATGTAAGTGGTAAAAAGTGTCTAATCTGAAATTTTATCGTAGGGCCCAAGCTAGATGTAGAATTATTCACATTTTTAGCCTTTCCATTCCTGATATTTAAAACATGAATAAAAAAGTTTGACTCTGGGAAAGACACCATGAGCTAGATTGGAACTGGCGCTCCCAATTCTGGGAGTTGAAGTCCAGACATCTTACAATTACCAAGTTGCTGTGTAAGATAGAGTCCATAAAGCCTTTGCCCCAACTTGTATCCCAAATGGAATCAGACCACTTTAGACCTACCATTTACAACAGCATAAAAACTTTTATTAATGCTTTTCACCCCAAATAGTTGAGGACTCAATTCAGATGTGAAGCATGGTAGACAAAGGCTGCAATTCCATTCTCAACATTGAACCATACGCCCTGCCATATTAGCTGTTGCTCGTGTTTGTATAGTGTTCTTCATAAAGAACTACAGAACCTTTTACAGAAGTAAAAACAAAACCCAGATAAAAAAAGGAAAAAGATACTATAAAATCCTAAAAATTCACAGCTTCAACACACCCAAAGGAAATAAAGGCTTAAGTATAGAGATGCTTTACTTATAACATAGAACTTCTAAAAAGATGTGATCTTCCATTGAAAGGGGTGCCATCTCCATGACTAAGAACAAGACCCCACAACCAGATGATTGCTTGGGATTTTATAAATCCTAGCACAATCTTGAATTAAATAGACAACTCATCTAACACACCAAGATTTAATATAAGGTTTCAGTGCGGTATAGTTTGGCTCCAACTACTAGTAGCTTTCCAAAGCCTCACAGATGGTATACTCTGAAGTGGGGGGAAAAACCCTGAAAAGCAAAGCTATATGCTTTTAAATATGACTGATTCAATCAGAATAGAAGTTGAGATTACTGTATTAATATTAGTTTTCATCACATGGTGATATATAATATAGTCTCAGCTCAGTTTAGCAAACAGATGAAGCTTTCAGACACAAATCTCCACTCTGTGTGCCCATAACCCTTTAAACTCTATTAAATCTATCCCCTGTAAAACCCGCTGAGGTGAGGTTTGAGATTGAGACACACTTCTAAATCTGGCAAATGATTTCATAGCAATGGTGACATCCCAGCTCACAGTTCATTCTAGGTATGACTGAGAATAAATTATATGTCCCTGCATAATAATTTGAAGCAATTGAAAAGTTCCCAGTTTGATAAGTACCCAATTCGATTTACTTAACAGCCTCCTGTGGACAAGCCAAGTTGACTTGAGCTTATTTCCAACAGTAAGTAAATTGGTACTGAGATGCATGTGAGATCAAAGATCTTTCTTTGTGCTGAGCAGGTAATTATGCGTCTTTAGCATCCCCCCATCCTTTGCTGATAATTCTCCTGAGAAGATGGAGCTGTGGTATAACATGTCAACAGAGCACAAAGTCCTGCTGGACAAGCTGAGCGTAGAAATAAGACCTGGTGATCATTCTGACAATATCCTGTCACTATCTTTTTGTTTCTGCTGTTGTTGTCTTCGGCAGTAAAAAACGAGCAATTAAAAGGATCTTATGTCTCACTGTCATTGTGTCAACACATTTCTTCAATGCTTCTTTTAAAAACAACCCTCACTACCTCACTCTAACACTGACTTTCTTTCCACAAAAAGGAAGAGAATTTTGACTCAAAATGGAACCAGAATTAATCCTCTTGTGAGCTGAAAAGTTCCCAGGTTTCTCTTTAACAACAACAATTGGTCATAAATTAGATTTTGTGGAGCTTTACTAAATGTTTTGCCTACAATATTCCTTGCAGGAAAGTGAATTTATTTGGATTCATGAAAGCACATTCACTTCCAAATCTTTTTTATCATCTGCTTCTTTCAAATTTACTAATGTATTAACAGATTGCAATATCAAAGAATGTTCAATAATAAGCAATTGAAATCTTCTTCCAGTTTCCTGTGTGTAAGAGGAGGGTAAAAATTGGGGGACAGACAGAACATCCACAGCATTTTGTTTCTATCTATAATTTCTACCTATGGAAGAAATGACAAATGACATTTTCGAAACTGCTATCGGATGACACCTCATTTTTTTCAATATTACTCAGAAACTGACAAAACTTTGTCTTGTTCAGAGGCATTGAACAGCCAGTCTGAGCTGCTCTGGATGCTGGAAGATTTCATTCAATCCATATGTTTTGCTCTTATGCAAACTGACTTGATTCACATTTCCTGGAACTAAGATGAAGATCAGAGTATAATGATTTTTTCAATGAACCCATTTTTCCAAATGTTAGAATAAAATTCTTGACCTTCGCCTCCCACCAAAAATGAGCAAACCACAAATGAAAATATGTATTTGTGGAATAAATTCATATAAATGTTTCTTTTAGGACAAAATATCTGCAAAGCATGCTTTTCAGAATTAAATATTTACAAAACATGGATTCCGGGATTACATAAAATAGAAATCTTAACTACTTAAATGCACTTTGGGGTCTGCCAGATGTAATTGCTTGAAATTTGCATGCTGATGTAGATATGGCATACAAAGAGGAACTACAGTTGGTTCGCAACTGATGACAACCCTGGAGGAATCAAATTATCTAGAGCCATTTCAGACTAGGATTCAGTACTGAGATAGTTTTGGTCATACTTGTTGATAACCTGTGGTTGAGCTGGGATGGCAATGGTGATTCACGATGTCCCTCAACAACCTTTGATACCATTGACCATGGTATCCTTCTCCAATCCTTCTGGATTGGAGATCAGGGGCATTATATTACTGTGATTCTTTTCCTTTCTCCATGACTAGTTTCAGTCAGTGTTGGTTGGTGGGAAGAGATTGTCTCATAGGACCTTCCTTTCTAGAATGCTGCAATGATCTTCTCTCTCCCCTCCTTTTCTACATGAAACTGCAAGGTGGTGAGGTCATCTGCCAGTTTGTGGTCTGTTATCATCAGCATGTTGATGATACCCAATTATACCTTTTTAAAGAATTAGTGCAATCTCTTCATGGTTGTATGGCCATCACATTTAGATGAAATGTGAAATACATGGGTGGGCTGTACCTGCATTTACACTTGGTCCAAAGAAGTGTGTCTCAAAACTATTTACATTATGAGCTAACTATTCATCGTAAGGGTCCTCCTAGGAATCCATACTGTACCTAAGGCATTTGCAAATTCAAGGACTACCTCTGTTATATGAACTCAATGGATGGGCTACATCAGTTGCTTTTGAATCTTCTGAAAGTGTATACTGAAAATACCATAGCCTGAGTCAGACTGTTCAACATGGGAATATTCTTAGAATCATCCCTTTTTGCCATTCAAATCATTTTTACAACAACTATATTCTGCAGTGACTTCCATTGGGGTCAAGAGCCTATTTCATTATGAACCTTGTTCATGTATGAACCAATATATGTACAACTGTAAATAGTGCATGCAGTTTTCTTTGTTGAACAACATGATGTGTCCAGAAGGATAACATCAATTGATTGGCAGGGGAAACAGTATAGCTCAGTGTTTTGCAAACTTGGCAACTTTAAGATGTGCAGACTTTAACTCTGGGAGATGAAGTCCACATACCTTAAATTTGCCAAGTTTGAAAGACAATGTCATAGCTTATCCAGAGACTTTATGTGGGGAATGCTTTAGATAATATATTGCTTGTATCAGGTTCATAATGTAGAGAATTCTCAATATATTCCAGGATTCTTTTTATATATATATATGTATATTATTGGATTTTTATAGGGGTGGGAAGGTTACATCAAGGTGCTTAGGAAACAATGTGGAGATGGGTACATCAAACATCCAACAGAAAAATCATAAATATATAGCTCAAATTAATTCATTATAAGTTCCCTCTCTATTTCCCTCATATAATATTACATATTCAAATTAATACATTTCTAAATAAAATTCAAGCAATCCTATCAGACATCAATCACGTTTCAGTTATAAAGATCCAAATTCTGTTTTTAGGCTTTACTAATTTACAGTTACCATATTCCAATTAGCCTTAAATAAACATATTATTAACACTTCGGGTATCCCTCATTTCCCTTTTCCCTAACATAATAATTATATCTGAAATAAATATATTATTCCCACAATAACATTCTTATGTTTTATTTATTAATACCATTTCTTCTCTTGTCACCAATCCCTCTTATTCTCCTTCTATTACAAAATAATTATCTTATTTGAAATAAAAATATCAGTCCAAAAGATACATTTCTATCTATTTTAAATATATATTCTATCAATCAATCTATATCTATAAAAAGTCTTTTTAACCCAGTAGGTAAAGTTTACCCCTTCAGATAATTATCATATCTGAAACAAAATATTATTACAAAGGATATCCTCTTACAGAATTCACGTACTCCGTTAGTTATTGAATCAGTCAAAATCTCTAAAGCCTTTTTAACCCATTGAATGAAATTTTAAAACACATTTTTAAATCTAACTCTAGGTTTCTTTCTGTGCCACACCGGTTTCCATAGTAAGGTTCCTACAAACCCCAATATTTGAAAAAAGGTATTTCTCAGCACTTCAGATTGATCAAAGTTCTCTTCCCTTTCTTCTAGTGGCCTTTGAATGGTGTAGGCAGTTTTATTCCATGTTGTAAGTACTAGTTGATTATCCACGTTATCACAATTTTCAGTAACTTGTATCTGGGTGTCAGTTTCTATTGGTTTTGACAATTCAGGCATCTCAGTTAAAGTTATTCTTTGATCATCAGGTTTCTCCATAAATTGTATATGGGGTTGTGTAAAATTGATTTGTTCAATGGTTTCCACAATTTCTCCCGGTATAAGTTCATGTTTGAGTTGTAAGTATGGTTTCTCTTTAGGTTGTATATATTGCTCAAAGGCCTCTTTGGAGCCACTCTGCTCCCTCTCCACTGTTCTTCGGCCTATAACTTGATCCGTCAAAATTTGAGAGTAAGATTTCGTGTACTCCGTAGCTTCCAAGATTTTTCCCAGTATAAGTTCATAATCAAGCTGTGGGCAAGATTCCTCCATCTCAGTGGTGAAAGGATCTTTTAATCTTTTAGTGAAGGCTATATTTAGTAAAAGTCAACAAATATTCACCTCCAATTCCTAGTAGGCAAAATCACCACCCAGCTGTTTCAAGTTATCTTTACCCTTATCATCCTTTGAAGGTCAGAGCCATCCTCCAGCAAAAAAATATACAGTTGCAGTAACACTTTTCGTCACAAGATGTCCTCAGTAGGCTATAAGGTCTTTCTTTCCAAGTTAATAGATTTTTTGTTTTTCACATTAAAAAAATAAAAAAAGAAAGGCCTCTCCAGGATAGTAAATAGCGTAGTTATAATAGTAATGATCAAAAGTAGAAATATTTTCAGGATCCCTCAGTATTCCAAGAGTTGAATAGTCAATAAAAAATTAGCTGTTTTTTTTTTTTTTCAGTTTCCAAAGCTGTTTTTCCCGCAGTGTCAAAACGCTGCTCTCTCACAGCAGGGAAGTAATTCAAATTCAAAAGCTTTTTACAGGAGAGTAATTAGGGAAAGAGGGGGAAGGAAAGGTCTCACCCGGATTCTCCACGGGGGTTCTTTGTGCTTAGCTGTTCTTCTGGCTTTCGGCTGGTGCAGCGAAGTGATCGTCCATTTTACTGGGCGATCTTTTCTCCGACGGCCTTAAGGAGCTGACTCGGACCGAGGAAGGAGCTGCCGCCCTTCCCCCATCGATGAGGGCCTCCTCAATGGTGGTCGCCCCTCCAGGGCAACTTTCGACCCGATTAAGGGTCTACCGGCGGAGGGAAAAACAGCCGGTGGAGAGACGAGGCTCTCCTTGCGACTGCGTCTGCTGCGGATCCGGAACCGGAAGCCATATTCCAGGATTCTTAATCAGTTTATGCATGACACATGTCTTGAATTAAGAATGCACCCCAGTGCATTCTCAATGTTTTTGTACTGTGCATCACATGGACAGATCGATGGTAGCAGCCTCGTTTTCTTTTAGGAAATCTTCTATAAGCTGTTTCATTTCTAACAATATTTTAAACATTCCTCTGAAGAATTCAATCATCAGATTACATCATTGCAAATTGAGAGCAGGAAATAAAAGCAGGAGCAATGTTTTTCCCATAGTAGTATTTTGCATATTGCAACTAAATCTTCCATAATTAAACTTACATTACTCAAAACTCTTTCCTTCATTTCCCTTCCCAATATACATAACCCAGGTTTTTACAATATGAACTCAGCCCATCAGCTGAGTTTATGTAACATTTTTGTTACTGATGTTGCTGCTGCTCAATCCACTTAAAAACACTACATGATCAAACAATATATAAAACAATAACTGTGTAGAAACATATATTTTGCAATTGTCCTAAAGTAATTTTTTTTTTTTAAATCCCACAGTTTAATTCTCTACAACCTAGACACATTACATGCTGCTTGGTTTTCTCATGCCCCTGTTTTAACCAGTCTGCATCATCTGATTGAAACTTTTCTACTTCTGTCATGAAAGAAACTTTATTTAAACAAGAAAGTATATCAGGGAATTTGTAAAGCACAACATACTTAATACAAGAATGAAAATAAAATTAAAAAAACAGTGCTCATGGAATATATAGCTAAAGCAAAGTTAATTCTCTGAATCTTTATGTGGCTAAAATCAATCACACCTAAGACGAAGGTATCAGTTTGATCTCATCCAAATGATTTTTTTTAAAATTCCTCATCAAATTTATGAGCAGAGAAGTTCAATGAAGAGTTATCCAAATTTCATCAATAATTTCTCAATGTTGGGACTTTCCTTAGGAGTGATATTAACATCAATGGCAGGATTTCTTTGAAATATCTTCCCTTGGGATTGAAGTGAGAAAGCATTGAGCATATTTATATTCAGGCAGATAAAGGGTAAAAATATTTTCCATATACACTGGAATTGTCCAAAGCTTCAACGAGATTTATCCCTGGGCTATCTTCTATTTAGAAGTGAAATAATGAATGCAGCTTAAAAAGGATGCTACAGTCATTATAATAATCATTTATAGACACTTTTGTTCTCTTCCTTGGATAACATAGATATGTTATTTTCTGACAGAGTCTCTTCAAACCACTTTTCTTTTTTTAAGCCTATTATTTTATTATTATATTATTATATTTGAGGCACATATTTGAATGACCAACTGGAACAGCACTGAAGTTCAGCTATAACCATTTTCTCATTTCCCCCCTCTTTTTCTTGTTCAAATGGAGTAAAGTGTATTATTTTATTTGGCTATTGATCTTTATTTTAAATTATTGACCTTGCTTAATTGTTTGAGGAATCACAAATCTTACACTTGAAGTAGCAATACGACTTAGACTTATATGACACTTCATAGTGCTTTATAGCCCTCTCTAAGCAGTTTACAGAGTCAGCATATTGCTCCCAACAATCTGGGTCCTCATTTTACTGACCTCGGAAGGATAGAAGGTTTGAGCCAGTCAGGATTGAACTCCTGGCAAAAAAATACTGTATATGTGTTGCTGGCCTAAGTTAACTAGCTATTTTGATTACTCATCTTCCCTCAAAATTACAAGAAAAGGTCTTGAGGTAGTCAGATGATGCAGTCCAGACCATGAACTCCAGCAGCATCAATGTCTGTGTATGTACTTTTCTGCTTAATCAGACAAATTGCTGTTTGAGCATAATTCTCATATGGCCTGTCCTGAACCTTCTAAGTCAGGGGGCCGGATGCATCATAGCGAAACCGTGCCCACCCCATTGCCTGCAATTGCAAAAAAGTCATGATATGTCGCGACACGTCACATGACATTGCGAGTTTGACACCCCTGTTCTAAGTTTTCTGGTTGATTCATGATATCAAGAAAGCAGAAGAAAGAGTCACTTCCAAAAGTAATGATGATAATGTTGATGATCACAATTTTCATTTATACTGTATCCTGCCTTTCTGTTTATATATTCAGTGAGGCTATGAAAAATGCATATTATAAAACCTAAGAATAAAAATATTATTAAAATCAAGGCCAAAGTCAAAATCAGTATTATTAAAATCAAAATCAAGGGCTGAAACAAAATAGGAATTGAGGGCTTTTGTCTTTGCTTTGTTACCTTTTAACATTTTGCCATCCTCACTGTGATATTATGAGATGATGATGATATCCATGCAGTTATCTTTTGGGGGAAAAACATTCAAAAGGGAAACATGTGGAAATGAAATAGAACAAACTTAAAGATGGAAAATGTGAAACTTAGTGAAATTAGTCCTCAGAGTTAGGTCTTTCTAGCTTCTCTAGGCTGTGAAAACTACACAATTACACTGTGATAACTGTTGGATTTCCTTTTAGGAATTTGCTACAAAAGTCTATTTTTGTACAAACATATGGTCTATTTTTTTATGAAAAATAAAAAGTATATAAATAAAGGCGATAGCTGAGGCCAACACAGACCTGAATAATCTTTTCCACTCCTGAATGGTCTTTATGATGAATGTACTAGTCTGAATGAACATCACGATTGTTCTGCTCAGCATTAAGTTTGGAACAAATGCCAACTGAACCAAAATAGCCCCATTCAGTTCAATACTTTCTTTATTCCATCTTAAATACATATTCTTACTTAAAGAATCAATTCTTCATCAGTAATACAAACTTAAGCTCTCTGCACAATTACCAGTTTGACAGAAAGATACACTGATAAATGTGCAATTTTCATTGCAAAAATGTAATCTCACAAAGATTCTTACTAACTCATTGCTCAGACTTGAACAAATTATTCTAAGCGTTGGTCAGAGATCACTGATTGTGAAAAACTGAAATAAAAGGGGAATTCACAGTTTAATATTTTTCTTCCCATTTCTTTAGTTTGTTTTCTTTCTCATTTGTGCAGACCTAGTGACTAATTCCATTTTATACAAGAATCTGTAATAGGCCTGGCAGATGTTGCATCTGTTATAGAGCATTTGGTTAGCAGAACATCGATGTCTTAAAATATACTTATAAAAAGCATTGTTTTGGATATTACTGATGTTTTAAACTACTGCCCTTTGGGAATGATTGCCATCTTAATCCTTGTAAACTGGTACATGAATTTTATTTCCATGAAAATTGACAGTTGATGTTGATGGTACTTCAGTAGCAAACCAGAACACTAATTGGAGCAAAGCAAACACACACACAAACATTATATATATATTGTTGTTAAGCAAGACATCACATTACCCTGACTTGCATTCTTCCCTATCAGAAATCAGCTGGGAAGGTTACAAATGGTGATCAAGTGACTGCAGGATGCTACAACTTTCATAAGTGCAAACTGGTTGCCAAACCCCCAGATCACAAGCAGGTGACCACGGGATGCTGTCATGGTTGTAAGTGCAATGATTGGTCCATAAGTCACTTTTCAGTGCCATCTAACCTCAAATAGGTCTCAAAATGGATGGTGATAAATCAAGGACTACCCATACATGGATATGTCCATGAAGTCTTTCACTAAAATGAGATTTTATCTAATATTATTTCCATATTGTCCAAGGAAAAGCCAATTGGAAGGCTTATGATCCTCAAGCCTTTCTAATAGATTCATTGCAGGGACATTTAAGCTCATATAATCAGTAAACCAAAGAGTAGCTACTTCTATACACACTTATTGTATTTAACAACTTAACAACAGGATGTCTGTCTTAATTTGTCCTGAGTCTCAGGAACAGCTTCCACTGAGGTAGAACTTCAGGTCTTCTGAAGAACAACACTCTGATTGAGCTGAAGTCACTTAGTGGTTTCACAGTTACATATCTTCTCACTATATTTATTTAGGTTTTTATCTTCATTTTTTTCCTCTGTTGAAGTCAGTGGTCCAGTCAATGGGATTATGTGTTTACCTACAATGTTAAAATAATTCTACGGGTCATATTTAAGGGATTGGTTTTTACCACTTTGAATGAATAATATTGATTCATCTAATATTTCAAAACATTCACTCAAACTTTGGATAAAACCCCCTCCTGCCCTATTCCTCCTAAGGACTCTACAGAAGTATACTCAGGCTTTGGATATTGCTATCATATCAGAGCCATACTAGAAATGGGGAGAGCATATGTTCTGGTCCTGCCTTAAGCACAAAGCCAAATGGATAACCTTGGACCATTCATTCTATGTCAGTCCTAGGAAGAAGAAGACAAAGGCAAAACCACTTTTGAAATCATGCCAAGAAACTGCAGAGATTTGCCCAGGCAATTGCCAGGAGTCAAGATTGACATGAAGGCTCACGCACACACACACAACCCCTTAAAGTTTACAATACATGGTAATGGCAAGGGGAGGGGGAATGAGGACTGCTGACCTCAACTACTGTTACTGCACCACACACACACACAATTCTTCCACCCCAAAAACTATGATGAGAATATTAGAGTTAGATAGAAGCCATATCTCCCCACTCCTGGCTGTCTTTGTGAACACCTTTCCGTTTTTAAATTTTGCTATTTCCTCACTTCTTAGCTGTTATTCCCCACCTCCCAGGTCTGCTGTAACAACACCAGAAGTCCTCCTAACACTTTTAGAAATTTGCAAGCTGATCATGTACCACATGCCTTTGAAACAGAAAAAAAAATACAAAGACAAAGATGGAATGTGATAGAATTTTGTTTAATGCATTGCCATGAAGTGTAAATACATATTGCATACAGATATTAAAGTTCCCTGGCTCTGATTTGAAATAATTACCCTGGGGAAGCTCAGTGTAAAATAAGTCCTGTATAACCATTCAAATATGCATGATGCTATTCAGGTGACCTCTACTTAATACTAAAGGTCAGTTCCCAAGGAGAAAAGTAAATGTTTACTTAGTAGCTATATTTTTGCTAGAAACAAAAGGAGCTAATGTTTAAAAGCACTATTCCTAAGAGCATTTTTTTTCTCTCCAGTTATTTCATAGGTCTATACAAAACCTTCCATGATAGGTTATGAGTTGTATCCTATTTTTTCTCCAAGACATCTTATATCTGGACTTTTCATGGCCATATTACTGAGGTAAGAAAAGCAATTGATCAGTGAATCTCCAAACCTGAGGGAGCAGTTGAATCTGTGTCATCCACCACCACCACCCCGCCCTACCCAACCCTCTTGGCTCCATTTCTTCAGTTCTACTAATCTAGACTATAGGTAGCTCACATATTTTATCTGAAGACCCCAACTGATATATAAATTGCTAGTTGGGGCTATAATTCCAAAAATGCTTCATGCCGAGATCACAAAGCAAGTAGAAACTAGAAGCCAGGGTTTTGCACAGACTTCTGGCAGTTTCAGATGATGCCTCATTCTCCTCAGGCTTGAGAAAATTTGGCAAATCAGCTCTTGAGTACTTCTAAGAAACAGCTGTTGCCAGTTCAAATATTTTCTCTACTTTCATAATTACACTAAGGGTTTGGAGGATGCATTACAAAGACCAATATTTTTCATAGTGGGCAGTAAAATTATTCAATTAAAAGAATTAAAGAATTATTTTAGCCTTTGGGATTGTCCATTTACTGGCCATTAATTTCTATGGAACAACAAGAACAATAATAATATATCAATCATCTTGCAAAAAGATTGGGTGTTCAAGTGAACATTCTACCCCTTAGTCTCTTAGAAAGGCTCAAACATGTATACAATCCATATTGAACAGAGACAAATTTTGAGTAAATTGTGCTTCATAAAGATGTACTTAATAATTATACAAATACTGAAGGGTTCAACTGAGAGTACTAAGAGATTATTTTTGAGCCTGTTACTTTTTGCTGTAATCTTTATATCCATATCTAAACTTAGTGACTTTTGAATAATCAGCTAGATATTTCCTTGGGAGAAACACACTTCAAGGCTTCATACAAAATTCTTGTCTTAGAAGCTTGTCAAAAACAAATATTCCCACAACCTTACTAGAAAGGGGAATGCCTACTTAAACATGCTGCCAGCACTGTCTTCGAATACTTTACAAACAATGGCATCTGGGAATGGGCACAGAAGACACAGAAACTCTGAGAAAAATGGAAAATATTCTACTGTAAATGTTAAGCTCTAATCCCGCTTCTTTAAATTATTTTATGGATCACTTATATGAAAATACCATAGGCTAGGTGAGTGTATCAATAGGTACCTATATTATTGGAGTTCATTTACTGAAGATTGTATAGCTTTACATTGAAAATGTTCAAGCTGGCAATCCTGTGATTTTATGAAAAACAACTTGACATGAAAAAGAGAAAGTTGACGTAAAACATCACAGGAAACTTTTAGAAGCATGGAACAGTTACTTTTTGTTTGCTTTAAGATCAAGAACTCTATTTTCCACAAAGTAATGCTTCTTTTTACCAAGATTATATGTTCCAGTCTTTACCCTTACTCATGTTTATCAGAGTATTTCAATGAAGGTATTGTAAGGGTTCCAGTCAGCCACATGATGCGAGAAGCTTTGCTGTGATTAATGGACATTTTAATAAATGATGAATCAATTACTATAGATTGTCAACAGCCTGTCTGTTTCCATGGTTTAAAATTAGTTATAGCATCTACAACTGATCTGTTTAACCATGTATGACAAACACTCATTCTCTGATGTGCTTAATGCATCTACTACTAATTACATTTGAACTGAATTTTCATCACAAAGTTTATATCTATTACTATCAAGGGGGTTGGATGCTTTCAGTCTGGTCTCTCTGTGACTTTGTAAGTATCATAACCAAAGGCCTCATGAGTTTTTTTTTCAAATCAAATAGATGGCCCCTATGAACATATACAGTACAATGACCAGGCAGCAACCGAAACTGAAAAAGGAAAACTTCAATGTTGATTTTTGTTTCCACCCCACAACACCCCCCCACAAAATTACTGACAAGCTCACGCAGTCATGTCCTATGATGTCTTGTCACATATAATAGGAAATGAGACAAGATATGTAAGGCTATGTACAGATGAACAATCATTAGAGAGCAGAAGCAATTTTCCTCCTTAGATGTAAAAATAATTCACTACACTTGATCCAGCATGAAAACTATCATGTTTGTATTCTGAAACCCAAATGCAAAGCTGTGAATTAAGCTCTTTGTTTCCTAACTGTAGCACATCTTTAGCCCTTTTAGAGGTCATTAAATGGATATGTATTCTTTCCCCCCCAAAAAAAATTTCAAGGCATCTCACAGTCAAATTTCTTCAGGTACAATCAAAAAGAAACAACAAAGAAATAGCAATCAGCTGCCTAGTGATGTTGTGAAGATAATTATAGGGACAACAACAGTAGGACAACTCAACTTCCACTTTGGCTCAATCCTCTTCTACAAAGGGATTTAAGTTCCTCTCAGCAATTGGGAAGAACAGGTGGAGGAGCAAGGACTGCAGCTTGAAACTGAGAAAGTCATGGCTGCAGTTACTCATTTACTTTGAACAAGCTCTGATCTGCAGGACCAGGTTGAACTGTCTTGTAGACTATTAAAGGAATTTGCTGAGCAAAGCTTCTGTCCATTATCTTTGGAAAGCCCTGAAGAATGGATGAACAGCCATATGACTGGAAAAGGACAAACATTGTTTGCAAAAGAAGAAGCTTATGGAAGTACTAGTCACACTGATATTGACACATATAAAGATCATAAAACAACTAAGGTCTAAACAGCCTGAAACAGTACAATGATGATTAGAATAGGACATGGATTTCAGGAAGGAATCTTGAAAGACTAATTGTTTCATTGGCTAAAGATTCAGTAGACTATGGGAACACTATGGATAAAAGTCGGGATAATAGCACCCTGCAATGAATGAGATCTTTTTCATTGGATGTTTGGAATGGAGGGATCTCAGTAAGAAATAGCAATGAGAAATAACCAGACTAATTATACTGAAAGACTAGAAATTATAACTACTTCAGACATCAAGGATTCGAGAAATATATAACTTACCAAGTTTAGAAAATGCTATTTTTATTCCAAATTTAAAAAAACAATATATTTTCTTTCAGCGTAGGTTTTATATGAATTGACATTTTTAATGCACAATTTGTTATATTGTTATTAGATGTACATGTTAAGTCATTTGCATCAATTTAACAAGTTATTTCTTGAATTGTTTTTTTATTTTTGGTTTTTTTGTCTTTTCATTTAATGGCTAATTGGATAACTGTATATTTCCATTTTTAATTTATTTTTGTATATTGCTTCTCTGTATTTTTTCCCAATTACAGTAAAATATATAAAACACTACAAAGGAATTAGGTTTTCAAATTAGCCTGGGAAAGTGTTTGACAGAATTCTGGTTACAAGAATTGACAATGAGCAGCATTTGGGAAGTGTAGTGTGCCTTTAAGTTGAACAGGCTACATGAATACCAGATATTTACTCTTTAGCAGGTTACAAAGAACTGTATCAGTGAGCAAAACTTAATAAATTTAAGTTATGGAATGTTTTGCATGAATATAGAGTTGAAAACTGGGTTGCTGAATATGGTAAAACCAATATATGATAAAAGTAAAGGATGCATGAGAATAAATAGAGTGTTTAAGAAATGGATCAACACCTAGCAGAGAGTAAGACAAGGATATTTGATGTCCTCCAAAATACATTTGGGGATAAATGTATATGGAATGTTTGAAGGGATGTTAAAGCTGGTTGATGTTGGTTGGTGAATGTACATGTATTTCTGTATGCAGATGATACTATGCCATCGGCTCAAAACTCAAATTACAGCCAATGAGAGGGGGGATAGGGCTAATGCAACAAGGACTACAGATATGAAAACTTAATCTATCAGGGACCAAAACTTAGATGAGGAAAATGGAGTTAATAATTAAGATATATATAAAAGATTAAAAACTAGAGCAAATATTTGGATTTGCATAACTTGGTATAATGTTTGCTAAAGATATAAAAATGAATCAAGATTTTTTTTTACGGTTCATACATAGTATGTAGAATATGATCTTTATGAGGAATGAACCTTGGTTGAAAGAAGTAAATATTGCTGAGTATAAGACTGTTTCTATCCATTTTTTTATACAGAAGTGAGAGGTTGGTATATCATACTAAACATAAAAGTAAGATGGATACTATGGAATGGGGATCTTAAGTGTGTGGTAAAATAGAATGTATAAGGAGGTCAAGAATAAATGTAAATTAAATCAGTGGTCTCCACAGGAGCTTGTTGCTTTCACCAAAAGGTGGTGTTGCTACATTTCCCACAAGCTCCAATCCTTGAGGACACACATAGACATCACAGCACATATACAAAAAGGCAGGGTTTATGTGCTGCAGTGTTGCCTTCTTCATTCTGGCCATATAGCCTTCCCCCACAGGAACCCCTGAATTGAATACAAAAGTGAATGATGGGCATGAAAAATACATTTAGGCAGTGTGATCATACAGAGAAAAGGAACAGGGATTAAACTGGAAAACAACCATATAAAGGAAGAGTGAAAGAGTTAAAAGAACAGGATGACTCAGAAAGTGAGGGTTGAATGGAGAGATGAGATCCTCAGAAAGAGGGAAGGAAGACATTTAGGCAACATAAGACAATGTATGTAGCAGTGCATCCACATGGTGGAAGCATAGATTGTTTTCAAGAATAGAAAAGTATGGAAAAGTACAGTGAATATTTGATGAAAATGAGATTTTGCTGTTGTTTTTTTCTTTTTTTTACCTCCTGCCTTTAGTACTGTTAGCATTCTATTTCTTATTTCTTTTCTGCACTCTGCATAATGTTGCTTAGCCCAAACTGGAATAATGTGATGGCTGTGTTTGTAGGTTAGATTTTTTTTTATTTATTTCAGGGATTGCACAAAGCCAAGTATTTGATTTCTTGAAAGCATCTTTCTCTACAATTTTCCTTTACATAAAATAGATTTTAATGGGATTTTGATACCTGTTATTTCATGTAAAGTACTCTAATAGCTAAGTGGAGGAAGTGGAGAAATAATATACGAATATACAAATAATGTACAAATGAAAAGAATATTAAAAAGAAATTATGTTAGTTGATGTTCATGTCCTTAATGCAGACTCATTTTAAGAATGTATGGTGCAGTTCTATGCTCACACCCTTGAGTAACCCCCAGTGAAAATTGCTTTCTTTCTGAGGTTTATGTCGAATTAATATGGGTCTGCAGCTTATTTCTGGGTTTAAGGTCCAAAATGAGATGGCTTTCTAAGAAAAATCAGTCAGCAGCAATGAAACCGCCTCTTTACACATTGCATATCAACTTAGAGAATTCACTGCCACCCCTTGTAGCAAAGTCTGCACACGAAGATGAGATTTGTAAAAAGGATTAGGGCAGTAATGGGTCTTACCAATTGCTTGCTAAAACAGGTTCTCCATCAGTGGACATATTTCTTTAAATATCAATTGTTAACGGATACATGCTATGTTAAAAGGTGCTAAATAAAAAATAGCCCTGCCCTGAGAGGACAGTTTGGCCTGAACCCCCAAGGCTCCATTTGATGTTTTGGATTAAAAAAAGGGATTTTCCAATCAAAATGACAATTTAGAAAGAAAAAAAAAGATGTATTGGAATAGAATAATTGGAAAAATGGCTAGGACCAGCACAGCTTTAGCATGGGAGAAATCACTGCCTTTCTAACCTGTCCACATCCTTTACAAAGATTCATTAAAGAAGTTCATTAAATAACCACTTAAAAGGAGTGGTGGGTGGGCAACCTACTTGAATTTTCAGAAGACTTTTAACAAGCTTCCCATTAAGGAAAACAAATAAGCAGAGGATCAGAATGCCCTGAATATCTGGTGGAAGAATAATAGGTTATGAAGACTTATAATTAATGGTCTGTTGAAAAGTGCAAAGGAGATAATAATGTGGGGGAAAGAAAGAGTGCGCCCCTTTCTTCTGCATTTGGAATTGCAATATCACATAGACTGTTAATGATTATAAGTAGGAATCAGTCTATGAGATTATAAAAATTGCTCAGCTGCAGACATATTTGCAGTGTTGAGAGAATCTTGTTCCTTCTTGTTTAAATCTGCCAAATGCAGTTAGTACTTGACTTATGACCATATGTTCAAAATAAGAACAAGCAAAGAAGAAGGGAAGCCATGGCACATGCAAGGGAGAAAAAAAGAGAAGGAAGCCATGGTCCATGTGGCCAAAGAAGGGAAGGAGAGCACAGTGTGTGCGTGCCTCAGTTCTCCAAAGCCAGTGTCCCATTCTTGCACGATCTGGGGAAGATAGTGAAAGATCATGAGAACAGGATGCTGGTTGGAGAACAAGAGAAGCTCCAGACATGTGATCCTTCAGAAACTTTATTCCCCAAATTGTGTGCATCATTTCTTCTCCAGATCACATGATTTGAATGCCAGCTTGGGGAAGGAATGTGATATATGGCTTAGGAAAGATGTGGGATGCACAACTTGGGGATGGAAAAGGATACCGGCTGCAGAATGATGTGAAGCCAGGGATGTGGGACTTGAGGCAGCATTTCTCAATGGCAGTATGGCACAGAAGCTGAAGCCAATGCCTGGAGCCAGTGGCAGTTGGCTAACCTTGCTGAAGGCCCCTGACCTGTACTGTACTTCAGCCCCTGCCCCGGTACTGCCACTAATAAGTGCCACTGTGCAGAGTGGCCAAATGGCATAGATCGGGGAGAGGGGAAAAGGAAGAGGGGTGGAGTTGCAGTGCCCAGTACCACTGGGCTAGGCAGGTAGCTGAGGCTTCCTCAGCAACTACAGCAAGCCCCAAGTCCAGTGGTGGGATTCAGCCGGTTCGCACCAGTTCGGCAGAACCGGTAGCTAATTTTTTGTTGCCCAGGTGCAGATCGGACTTCCAGAAGTGGCATCCACACAGAGAACCGGTTGTTCACATATTTGAATCCCACCACTGCCCAAGTCACATGTCTCATAAACTGCCTATTGAGGAAGATGTTGATTCTGATAAGCTGATGGCTGAAATGAACAGTTTGTTTATATACTCACCCTCAAGTCTTGATACTGCCTTATCTTCAACTATAGTTTTAAAGATGTATGTATGCAAATGTATGGGCAGTACTTCACATTCTTTTCACTGTATTAGTAACAATTGCATTAGTGAGAGATCATTTAGTTATCTGCCCTCTTTCATTTCAAAAGGTTCAAATAGTCTCTTTTCAGTCAACGATAACGAAAAATGATAATCATGTCATTAGGCAATCAGCCTGTGCTCCTTTATGACGTTCAGGTGAAAATATATAAAAATAGGAGAGAGCTTTATCATGAAGTTACATGATGAGAAACGTTTGAATAAAAACCAGTGTATCAGAACTGATAAATTGATTACAATTATAAAAATCTAACTTCCAAGTAGAGAGGCAATAAAACTCTCTCCCAAGGCTCCAAAAGCTCCCAAGTCCACCACTGACTGTAATTAATTGCATTTCCTGTTTTAATCAGCACTGAAATGTCCTCAGTAGATTCACAACAGGGTTCAGCTAGATAATTTTAAATCGTAATGAATCATATCCCTGGCCCAGATGCTGAGGCTAGAAGAAGCTGGTGAACCTCTGCTTCCTTATCACAGTCTAGAAACTGGTGATCGGTCACTGTGTCCATGATATGTTGCTTTATGAGAAGTAATTTGGAGACCCATGAACAGTAAAACCCTTGATATTTATACTAAGGGTCAGGATTGGGTGCTAACCATTTGGTTTCATTTGAATGAGAGATTATTAGACTTGCTATCATTGGTAGAATCCAACTGTATACCCTTTTTAGTAGAAAATATATCCTTTGATGGGACAGGGGGGAAAAGTAGTTCTGTCTACTTCTTATGCATCCTCAAAATGTATTATTGGGTTCTTCCATCTCAAGGGAAGAAAGGGGGGGGGGGAAGCCAGTGTGGAAATTAGATGTTGGATTTTACCATTTCCATATTTGCATATTTAATAATATCCAATTTTGACATATACGATTAGCAAGGAGGAATTCCCTTCCATTGTTAGAAATTCAGAGCTTACTCATCAACTTTACAAAGTTCATGGACTGAATGCCAGTATTTAATATTTCCATGGATTCAAAACCAAATTGCTTCTTGGGATACAAAATCAGAAGAACGTTGGATGGATCCAACAATGTTTTTATTTTTGGAATCTTGCTGTGTCTGTAAGCAACATAGTAATTAATATTGTTTTGGTAGAGAGAATCTGAGCCTGCATTCTTTGAAAAATTACCATATTATGGACAGAAACGATTTTAAGACTAAAAGGAGGAGAGAAAGAGAAAGCAGGCTATTCAAAAGTGACGCCAAGGCACCTTGTCTGGAGCTCTGATTTATTAGAAGCAGGCAAACAGTTTAAGTCATTCTGCCGACACACAAAATAACCTCATTATCATTTCTAATACCAATCAATACTCCCCATGCTGCCCTTTGGAGAGAGAAATAAATAAAACACCAAGTTTTCCAAGCTGTGTAATTATTGCCAAGATCACATTAGCCAAATAGTGTTAAAGATTTCATGGTAAACCTTTAAGGCTCCCCATGGCTGTCTCCCCTTTCTCTGCCTCGTCAATACATTTTTACCCTGAGTGAAACGCAAATTGATATCTGGCCTATTGATTATCTATCTTCCCCTCCGGGCTTCTCCACTTATCCCACCACTAGCTTTTATTACTATTATTTTTTTATTATTCTTATTATTGTTGTTGGTCTTATTATGCTTGTTGCTTGTGGCACTTTGTCAGATGGATGTTCTGCTGCTCTCTGGGGCTGCCGAATGGCATTAGAGACCTCCTCTGGCTGACTTTAATGGCGCAACCTCCCCGTCCCCTGTGAACGGAGGTATTGTTTGAAGTTAACTGATTGATGTGAGAGCCTCCAGCTCCCACTCCCCAGCATGTGGTCCCAAGCGCAACATATGCTTCCTGCTTGCTAGATTTGTCTTCAATAAGAAAAACAGGATTTCTTTTCAATTTTAGGCTTGGGCCAAATTCATCAAGAGAAAAGATGCAAAAGCCAGACCAGATGATCTATTGTCTCTCTTTTGCTACTTAGGAAGTGAATAAAGACTTACTTAAATGGTATGTTTAATTTCTCTTCCTCTAGAAAGGGTCATCTGTGTGTGTGTGTGTCTGTGTGTCTGTGTGTCTCTGTGTGTCTCTGTGTGTATATGTGTAATTTTATCATCCATTCATTGCAGTGTCATTCCATTTAAACTTAATATGATTAGAAGTGGACAAAAAGATGCATGGTAGCCTGCAAGAAATGATCCATTCATGTTTAATTTTACAATTAACTTAAATGTTATTTTCTTGCAAACTTCAGCTAAATATTTATTATTTTGGTGCTAGAGAGAAATGGAGAAATCCTTAATAGAAATCCTTCACTAATGACCATGCTAGCTGCAGTGACTGAGAGTTGTAACTAAACAACATGTGGAATATCATAGGTTCCTTGTCTTGTCTAGGGAGATTCTCAGTCATCCAGGTCATAAAAATCTGAAGAAGCTTCTTGGATGAGAAGTGAAAAGTCTTCAAGCAAAAACAAAGAAAGTCCAGTTGCCTTTTGAAAAATCACTTTTGGGTGTCCTTTTCTTGCTGTAACTTAGTCCCTCATAATTCTAGTGATCTAGAAATGCAGAAGGAGTTTGGGAGAGTGAAAATCATACTAGGAGTCTTTAGATTCCTAAGAGCTGGTTCAGGCTTAGCAGGGGTATGGTACTTTCCTTGGCATCCTACCATTTGGAGGGGCTTTTGACATTGTGTCAAGATCAGAGTAGTAACCACTCCATTCCCATAGTAATAATTCCATCTTAGTTTGCTAGACTGAATTTCTCACAGAATTTTTATATTGGCGTGTACGCACTGACATAAAGAGAGAAAATAGAGTGATCAACACCTCTAGGAAAATGATGGGGAAATTTTACAGAGCTTAGCCAGAATTTCCTCCAGCAGCTGCTATTTCTCTTTTTCCTATCCCAAGCCATGCTGCTCTGATGAGTTTTCTAAAGAGATTCTGGAGCCCCACTTGGAAGGGCTTCATATGTTTTAATGAAAGGACCCTGCCATGTCACTCTCCATACTTTGAGGAAAGAAAAAGGGATAGCTAATAATAACAACCAAGGGTACTTTCAGGCAGTTTTATTAAACTTTTCCCTGCCTATCAAAATGTTGTTCATACCCCTACTCAAAAGATCTAGAAATATCTCCCTACACATACACATGCCATTTTGCAACTCACAAATAGGATTACAAAAAGGTGGATGACAATTCAACTCTGAAATATAATTTCATTTACAGGCCATTCTGCTTTCCCACGGAACCTTCAGAATAGTAATTCTTTGACTGTGGCAAGCTATGTTTATAAAAAAAAAGTTCCCAGCATCTTACCAAATTAAGGTTCTCACGACATTCTGAAAAAAGCGATGACAATTAAACTAATATAAAAATACTACTCTTTGTAGCTTAGATCTATTGGATGTAGACACAGTGAGATGGAGGGAACAGCTGTGTTCAGAAATGTTCTTTTCCTCTTTCTTTCAGAAGAAAGGAGATTAGCCCTTATTTTTAGGGATTTTCCCCCCATTTGGCAGATCTATTCCCTTATGGGCAATCAATCAAACCAGGTAATTGTGTATAAAATGCAAGGTTAATCATTTGCTGAAGCAATAAAAAGTCTCTACATATTTTGCACTATAGTGCACAAAAATAAAAATAAGTCCATAATGAAAAATATGAACCAATTTCCCTTATACAGCAAATTCTCTGTAAGTGAAGAACACACACACACACACACACAAAGAAGAGGGAGTCAAGCTATTCTCCAAGGCGCCTGAGGGCAGGACAAGAAGCAACGGATGGAAACTAGTCAAGGAGAGAAGCAACCTGGAACTGAGGAGAAATTTCCTGACATTTAGAACAATTAACCAGTGGAACAACCTGCCTCCAGAAGCGGTGAATGCTCCAACACTGGAAGTTTTAAAGAAGAGACTGGACAGCCATTTGTCCGAAATGGTGTAGGGTTTCTTGCCTGAGCAGGGGGTTGGACTTGATGACCTCCAAGGTCCCTTCCAACTTTATTATTATTATTATTATTATTATTATTTATATTAGTATTATTATATTATTATTATTATTATTATTATTATTATTATTATTATTATTATTATTATTATTATTATTATTTACACACACAAACACACACACAGGGAGAGAGAGAGAGAGAGAGAGAGAGAGAGAGAGAGAGAGAGAGAGAGAGAGAGACTAATGCAAATTACAACTCGTGCTCTATATTTGAACTGGAAATGTAAGATGGTAGCAGAATCACATTCTGATTGTGTCAGCATATTATATATTCTTTTGAGCTGATTGGATAGAAATAATACAATATGTTGACTTGTGCGGTTTTTTTCTAAATTAGAAAATCTAGCTTGCATAGAATTTGAGGATTCTTGGATTAAAAGTGGGTTTTGATTCATATTGGACAAATTGTGCCCATATTTTTCCTATTACAGTAACAGGGAATGCTGCATCTGCTACAACTAAGGCTAATAAATTTATCTGCACTTTCTTGGCCTTACTGGAAAGGATTCAATTCAAATCCAATTCTTTACTTATGGTTCAAGATAAGCCAATGGAAACAACTGTATAGAACCAAACAATTAAAAGAAAAAGAAAGTGAAATGATTCTTAATTTATGTTTGGTATTAATTGTTGCCTTATTTTAGTAACTGCAAGAATAAATTTGATTACTCTTTAGGAGGGTTCATAGTTCTGGTATTAGTTAGTAGGTTTATTTTAAAATGTAAAAATGGCCATATGCTTCTCTCCAGTTTATTATGTGAAAACTCTTCACTGCCATAGTTATTTCCAAGGTGATACTTATTTAGGGTACTTTTTTTTCACAGTCTGTTAAAAATGTCAGGAAAATGTAACAACATAACAGAAAAGATAACTGCATCCTGGAAAACTGGAAAGTATGAAAAATAAACTCTAAAACAAATCTGACTTTATTGTTTTTAATAGAATTGAAGTATTATATTACAATATCCTAACCTCGTTAAAATACATTCCAAGAATCAGTGGGATTCCTGTTTCCTAATGTTGTCCCCTTTTAAGAGTTAGCATAGATTAGTTCTACCTGTAAAATTTGTACTATACTTTCTTTGTATGTTTTAAATAAAGAATATACAATTCTTGTCCACTTGTATCTTACTTGAATATTTCTTCATTAAAAATATCTTATGAAAAAATGCTGGATACCAAAAACTGTCTTGCTAAAGTTTTATAGAAATCTGCATATTTCTGCTTATTCCAGAATTCGATATCTGCTAGCTAATGATTTGCGTTTCATTGTTTTCTATTTTTCTTTTGTTTTAATTATGGATTTACAGTATTCATCACACTTCTTTTAATTTTAGAAGTCCTTGATACCCTAGGAACATACCCTAGAAACAAGAACTCAGACTGAGTCACTAGAATTTATCTAAACCTTGTTTGCAACTAATATGCTGTTTTATTACCATGACAGTCTGAGCATAACAATGGGCATGCATTAAGAGCCAGATGGCTGAGATAATTTACACTTTCTGTTTTCATTTGTAATTGATTTGCAAATAGAAGATGCCACTCCAGAACTGACAGATATATCACACTTCTCCTACAGCACCATTTCTGGCATAAAATACATCCTCTTGCAGAAAAATCTGTAGGAGAAGAGTAGGCAGAGTTCAGGGGTGGAGTTAAGCACTTTAGAGTCATTACATTCCCTTACGTTCCCACAAATGTTCCAAATCCAACCCTTGAATTCCACTGAATTTAATTTAGCATTGAACTTTAGTTTACTAGATCCTAATGCATATACTTGAGCAATAAACCTTTTGAACTGCAATTTAATATATGGTCCTG
This sequence comes from Azemiops feae, assembly GCA_023970755.1. NCBI lineage: Eukaryota > Metazoa > Chordata > Lepidosauria > Squamata > Viperidae > Azemiops > Azemiops feae. Next base: position 1,237,964 of record JALGBA010000268.1, on the reverse strand, counting down.
ATCCTTAGTGCCTGACAGAATCCCAAGCAATCTTCACTGTCTGCATACATATAGACATACATATTTTAGTTTCCAGAATTTTGTATCACTCTCCTACCTTCCAGTCGTGACATAGTATTGAGCTGGGACTGGGGAAATCCACATCTATTTTCATCAAGCTCACGGAGTTGCTATAGCTTGATCTATCTCACAATGTTCTTGGGATAAGAAATCAGGAGAGAAAAACTGTGTACCTCTGCTTTAAACTCCTAGAATACAAAGATGAATAATTAATAATAATAATAATAATAATAATAATAATAATAATAATAATAATAATAATAATAATAATAATAATAAAGTTGGAAGGGACCTTGGAGGTCATCGAGTCCAACCTCCTGCTCAGGCAGGAAACCCTACACCATTTCGGACAAATGGCTGTCCAGTCTCTTCTTAAAAACTTCCAGGGTTGGAGCATTCACCACTTCTGGGGGCAGGTTGTTCCATTGGTTAATTGTTCTAATTGTCAGGAAGTTTCTCCTTAGTTCTAGGTTGCTTCTCTCCTTGATTAGTTTCCATTTGTTGCTTCTTGTCCTGCCTTCAGGTGCTTTGGAGAATAGCTATCAAGTCCCCCCTCGTCCTTCTCTTCGTTAAACTAGACATACCCAATTCCAGCAACCGTTCCTTATATGTTTTAGCCTCCAGTCCCCTAATCATCTTTGTTGCTCTTCTCTGTACTCTTTCTAGAGTCTCAGCATCTTTTTTACATCGTGGTGACCAAAACTGGATGCAGTATTCCAAGTGTGGCCTACCAAGCATTGTAAAGGGTATTAATACTTCACGTGATCTTGATTCTATCCCTCTGTTATGCAGCCCAGCACTGTGTTGGCTTTTTTGGCAGCTGCAGCACACTGCTGGCTCATATTTAAGTGATTGTCCACTAGGGACTCCGAAGATCCCTCTCACAGTTACTACTATTGAGCAAGGTACCCCCTTACTATACCTGTACATTTGGTTTTTCTTGCCTAAATGTAGAACCTTACTTTTTCACCATTGAATTCATTTTGTTAGATAGCGCCCAGTGTTCAAGTCTGTCCAGGTCCTCCTGTATCTTAAGCCTGTCTTCTGGAGTGTTGGCTATTCCTGCCAGCTTGGTGTCATCCGCAAATTTGATGAGTTCCCCATCTATCCCCTCATCCAAATCATTGATGAAGATGTTGAAGAGGACTGGGCCTAGAACAGAGCCCTGGAGCACCCCACTACCATCCATGTAGATGTAGATGCACCCCACTTCCATCCATGTAGATGCAGTTCCATTGAGGACCACACGCTGAGTACGGCCGGTCAGCCAGCTACAAATCCATCTGGTGGTGATGCTGTCTAACCCACATTTTTCTATCTTATCGAGTAGTAGGTTGTGATCTACTTTATCAAATGTCTTACTGAAGTCCAAGTAAATTATATCCACAGCATTCCTCTGATCCACTAATTTTGTCACTTGGTCAAAGAATGCAATAAGGTTTCTCTGGCATGATCTGTTTTTGACAAACCCATGTTGGCTTTTAGTAGTGATTTTGTTTGCTTCTAGGTGGTCGTTGATTCATTGTTTGATTATCTTTTCCAGAATCTTCCCAGGTATTGAGGTCAGGCTGATAGGTCTGTAGTTTCCTGGATCCATTTTTTTTCCTTTTTTGAAGATGGGAACTACATCAGCACTTTGCCAGTCCTCTGGTAGTTCCCCAGTGCTCCAAGATCTTTGAAAAATATAGTTCAGTGGTTCTGAGATCACATCTGCCAGTTCCTTGAGAACCTTGGGGTATAATCCATCTGGTCCTGGTGATTTGAACTCGTGTAGGCTGGACAGGTGCTCACTTATCATTTTCTTGCCTATCTTAACTTGTGTTTCTATACTGTTTTTTATGGCACTATTTTTGATAGGTTGGTCTGTTTTTTCCCTTTGTGTAAAGACAGATGCAAAAAACGAGTTCAATAATTCTGCTTTCTCCCTGTTGCTTGTCACCTTCTTGCCACTTTCACCCACTAATGGACCAATCATTTCCTTCACTTTTTTCTTGTTTTTTACATGTTGAAAGAAGCTTTTTTTTGTTATTTTTGACTTTGGTCGCAAGCCTTAGTTCATTATGAGCCTTAGCTTTCCTCACTTCATCTTTGCAGGCTCGGGCTATTTGTTGATATTCTGATTTAGTTATGTGCCCCTCTTCCCACTTTCTATATTTGTCCTTTTTATCTTTCAATTTATCAGAGAGTTCTTTATGCAGCCATGCTGGTTTCTTTTGAGAGCTGTTATTTTTCCTCTTTGTTGGTATTGTGCTAGACTGGGCTTCTATTATCTCGCTTTTCAAAATTTCCCAAGCTTCTTGAGTTGTTTTCCCCTGGAGGATTCTCATCCATGGAATCCTTCCCAAGCACTCTCTAAGTTTATTGAAATTAGCTCTCTTGAAATCCAAGACTCTAGTTTGACTGTGTTCTATTGCTTGTGCTTCCATAATGTTGAATTCCAATATTGCATGATCACTACCTCCCAAGGTTCCTGTGGCTTCAACACCTTCTATCATTTCATCTCTGTTAGTGAGAATTAGATCCAAAATGGCTAATCCCCTAGTTCCCTTCTCTACTTTTTGGGAGACAAAGTTGTCTGCTAGGATTGTCAGGAATCTGTTTGATCTGTAAAGCAATAAAATGATGAAGAAAATAAAATTAAGCAATGTATATGGAAATGTCAATTACTTTCAGAAACAGGATTCTAGATTCTTATATTTAATCACATATCTCAACTGTGAGCCATGAAGATGATACCATCATGATTCTCTTTCAGTATATGGAGCTTATGGGAGTCTGAATGAAGATAAGCAGACTTAGGTTCAACCTTAGCAAGACTGAATTGTTGTGAATTTGGGCTGTTCCAAGAGCTACAGTTTTGGAGGGGGTTGTCATTTGGCTCCTGTGGCAGCTGTAGCCTTTGCACAAATCAATCCTTTGTATCAATTTTACCCATTCCTAGATTGGAGGGACTCTAGTCACAATCACTCCTGCCTAAATTACGTCTCATCTAACCTACTTTTCATATTATCATCTAATACAAGAAAACCACTAAAAGCTATAATTGGCCTAAATGCAGCAACTCAAGTAGTTCTGTGTTCATTTCAATATGTCTGTGTAATATTGCTATTGTACTTGGTTACCATTGGTTTTTGGGTGCAGTACAAAATGCTGCTGAACACCTTCATAGCACAGAAGCAGCATTTGCAGTATTATCTGTCTCCAGTAATCCTTACCCCATCTTATAAGAATCAATTTATCTAACATGTTCCAGGTCCCACCAGTTAAACGGAGTCATCTGATGGGAACCTGGAGACATGGCTTTTCTGCTACAACACTTACCGTATGGAAAACCTTTCCACCAAAATTACAGTTGGCCTTAATCTGACTGACCTTTAAGAATTATCCTATGAAAATGCATGGTAGGCTCACCAGCTGGATTCTAAGTAAGAGAGTTTCTTGTTGAAATTTTTTGTTGAGGATCCCATTTACATCCAGCCTATATCCACCTGTTGTACTTCACCTTATAGCAAAAGTACAATTTAGGATAAAATATTAGAAAATATTTTATTACTGTATATATTATTAGGTTTTATCTTTTAATATTGTAAGCCACTCAGAGTTATTGTGTGGTAAGATAGATGTGTAATAAATTTTACAAATAAATAAATCAAATATTCTTCATGATTTGATAGTATTTTTTAAGGTATTCAGTGTATGTATTGTTACTTGGGAGATACAAATGCATTTATGTGTAATCAAGCTTTGTTCCCTTTTGTATTAAAATTTGTATTAAAATAATACTCTTTGAGGCTTTGAAACCCATTTTTTAACTTCCCTAATATACATAATTATATGCAATGATGTAACCATGTGAACATATTGTTATTGTATATTGCCACATTTGTTTCTAAAAAAGGATTTTGAATTATTTTCATTAATTACTGAACTGCATTGCTATAATTTTCTGCGGTTATTTTCTCTACTGTAAATCATGGGTGTGATAGGATTTTTATTATATTGTATACTATGAAGATTTTTTAGAGAGCAGTATAGAAATTGGATAATCAATAAAATAATAGTCCTTGCTTCCTCATAAGTGAGACCAGCATAAAGCACAATGTCACGTGACCACACCAACTTACAATAGGAGTTGAGGCAGATCCGGTCGCTGTCATTAGGTGAATCCCACATGGTCAGATCAACCCACCATCATGTGATTGCCATTTGCAACCTCCTGCCAGTTTCCTCATTGACTTTGCTTGTGGAAAACTGCCAATGAAGGTTGAAAATGGTGATCATGTGACTGCAAGATGGTGGGACCATTATAAAGGTGAGCTACTTGTCAAAGCACCCGAATCCAATCATGTGACCACAGGAACGCTGCATGGCCACAACTATGAGGAACAGTCATAAGTCCCTTCGTTCAGTATTGTTGTAACTTTTAACAATCAGTGAATGAATGGTCACTGAACAAGGACTATCTATATAATACATTAAGCAAAGTTTGTTCATGTGGCAAATATGAAGAATGAGGTATGTTCCTGCATTTGGGTATGAATTTTCCTCTGCTGCTAAAACCAGAGTTCATTAAAACGGACCAGGAAAAGAAAAATGTTTTTTTTCCTCATTTCAAAAACTATAATCTTTACTTAATTTCTCATAGATAATATTACCCATTAGAAAAATGAACTGTAAATGTTAATAAGACAACTGATGCTCCTAAGCTTTGTTAAACACAATAGCTGTGAAATTACAATTTCCATTAGAGATTGGATGAATATAGCCACAATGCATACACTAGGGAAATACTGAGTCTTTAATCTGTTAACTGCATGCCATTACTGTTAAAGGCTGCTAACTTTTAAAGAATAATAGAGAGTTTTGTAAGTGTGTATGTGTATGTGTGCAGTTAACATATTTTCTCCAACACAAGATAAGTAAGGCCAGAATGAAATCTGACGTGAAGGATGTCATAGAACTCATAGAATCATAGGGCTGGGAGGGACTTTGGAGGTCTTCTAGTCCAACTTCCTGCTCAAGGCAGGAGACCTTATATCAGTGGTGGCGAACCTATGGCACGTGTGCCAGAGGCGGCACTCAGAGCCCTCTTTGTGGGCACGTGTGCCATGCCCTAGAGATGGCAACCATCCCTCTTCAACCAGCCGCCTGAGGTCCCACGTGGCCAGATGCATCCTGGCACGGCTGGTTTCCCTCCCCCTCGTCCCGTCCCTCCTGGCCTCGCATGCTCTCCTTTTCCTGGGCACGACCCACTGCATCGCCTCCTCAGCTGTCGGCCAGCTGTCCAGCTCAGAGGTGGCTTCTCTGAACTGCTAGCGGCGGGCTGCGGTACCCAAGGGCGCCGGTCGAGGGGCCGGCAGGTTGTGGCTGCTGATGGACACTGTTGGCCCCCATGCACTCACTGGCCTCTGTGTGCAGGGGCTGATGATGTCAGGCAGCAGCTGCCCCAGCCCGCCTCGCCTTGCCCCGCGGCAATGGTACCCCCGCCCTGCCTCACCTTGTCTCACTCTGCAGGATGAGCCTCCTGCCCACCACCCACCCACCAGAGACCCCCTGGATCACCTCCAACCCTGCCCGACCCCCACTGGCATCCCTCCCCACAAGCAACATCGAGATGACCACGCCCACCTTGGCCACACCCACCCAGTCTGCCATGCCCACCAGGCACCCGGCGATAAATAAGTGGTTTTGGGGTTGCAGTTTGGGCACTCGGTCTCTAAAAGGTTCGCCATCACTGCCTTATATCATCCCAGACAAACAGTTGTCCAATCTTTTCTTGAAAGCCTCCAGCGATGGAGCAACCACAACTCCAGAAGTTAAGCTATTCCATTGTTAATTGTTCTCACTGTCAGGAAATTTCTCCTTAATTCTCAGCTAATCTCTCTTTAACAAGCTTCTGACCATTGCTTCTTGTCCTACGCTCAGGTCAACCCCCTCTTTTCCATGACAGTCCCTCAAAATGCTGAAAAACAGCTATCATGTCTTCTCTAATCCTTCTCTTCAATAGGCTAGACATACCTAGTTCCCTTAACCATTCATCATGTGGTTGTGCTACTCACTGTTCAACATTGAATTCAGAGAGGATTCGTATATATGAAAATTATCAATGTTTCGGTCACTTTTTAATATTAAGATTAATGATAGAATCCTATTATTTTTGACAGTGGACCAAATGGTCTTAAAATGCACTCTACTCTAATTAGCAAAAAGCTCACCTTATAATGAAAACTTTCTCCTGTTCCGTCACAATTTTATGCTTTTAAATTGCATTTTGTAATATGTGATTAAAAAAAAGATAATATGAAACTCCAAAAGCATGAGTTACATGTTAAATTCAAACAATAGAACTGTCATGGCCATAGCAATGAAATGTAATTTCCTCTCTTTTCTTAATGCTTGGTAAGAAACATATTTTTGTGGTCACAAAATGGATAATAAATATAAAAATACTGAAATAATAAAAGAAGATTCTGGATTCATGTGTGTCTAGTCTAGATGTTAATACCAGACCTGTAGAATGAAAGTTCCAATTTGTAGATTCAGCTTTGATATGCACCAGTGCAGGTGGACCAGTTTGTTATTGCAGCCATCATCATCTGCTCTCTAGGAAGTAATTTGCCTCCCTTTGGGATGAGCATGCCTGGATCTCAGCCCCAAGGTCCAGCCCTAATTGCATTACTTATATTCCAAATAAAAAGGTTCAGTGTAGCAGTTAAGGCATCAGGCTAGGAACCAGGAGTCCATGGGTTCTAATCCTGACTTCAGCTAATCACTTTCTTTCCTAAGAAATAGACAATGGCACACCATCTCTGAAATCTTACCAAGAAAACTGCAGGGATTTGTCCAGGCAATTGTTAGGAGCCAACATTGACTGGAAGGCACAAAAATATTTAAAAAATAGAATCATCATAGCAGGAACATTGAAAACACTTGTACTCACTCTGAAAATAGCCTGCTTTAGTTCATCATTCTTTATTTGATACATTAGCAAATGAGGAAATATTTAACAATGACTTGCAATTCCTACAGGTGTTTTATTCCAAAAATTTAAAAAGTTTAAAAAGCATTTCCATTTAAAATGCAGAAGTAAAACAGAGTTTAATAGAGCAATTCTTTAAGTGTGTAAGCAGAAGTAAACCAGAAGTAAATGGGCTGAGGAATTATTGAAATAAATCAGATCAATAAAACAAACTATGTTGATGGGAGGAGCCATTTCATTGACATATTTCTCTTCAAATCATTGGTCATTTTAACCACTTAATTCAAATTACTTTTTTGCTAGCTCTACTTCAGACATGCTTTGCAATTTACACTTTCAGATGCAGCAGAGAAACAACTGCAGAGGCAAAATGATATACAGTACATTAGTATATCAGATTTCCCAGATGGACTAATGCCATCCACAGTTTATGTGCATGGACTGGGAAGCCCCAAAGCTGCGATAGAAGTTGGTTTGCTTTGATAGAATGAACTGGGTTGCCCTGTGCTGAAAGAGAGGTCAGGTCTGAGACTGGGTAATGTATGTGATAAACAAGGGGCAGGTCTACTGGAGAGTGACTATGGGAATTTAAAACAAAACATTGGGCATACTAAAGTTAGAACCCAACTTTTGCCATCACACTCCCTCCTATCTGGAGATGCCTCATTATTACTCTGCCCAATATAAAAGAATGGATGATTTAATCCATTTAATTATTTAAAATATCCAAATTCAAAATAAGAACGAATTCTATACCATGAAAGCTACTAAGCAGAGGAACCACCTGCCTCCTGAAGCCATGGGTGTTCCATCACTGGACGTTTTCAAACAAAGATTGGGCAGCCATTTATCTGGGAAACTTGCCCTGGTCAGGGGACAACAATAGAAGACCTCCAACATAACTTTCAACTTTATGATTCTATGAAAATGAGGAATAAATTTGAAAACAGTTGAATAAGTAGATGCAAAACCATGCCATACAATAGGCATTGTAGGACTTGGTAACTCCCTATACCAGTGTTTCTCCACCTTAGAAACTTTATGATGTGTGGACTTCAGCTCCCAGAACCCTCCCAGCCAGCATGCTTAGATCTTCCCTCATAAAAACCCTATTAAAGCAACAGGCATTTTTTACAACACTGAAACCTGAATGAAATATTCTGATATGAGTAAGCTTAATCTATAATATCTTCCATGGGCCACAGTCAATTATATATAAGTATTGGGACCAATCCCCATTTTGGTTCCCCTAACTTTCCCAATGTCCTATTCCATCTGCTGGGATCAGAGCCAGAGATGAAAAAGAAAAGTAACCACCAATAATACCAAAATAACGCATCATTTAGCTTCTTCACTCTCAGAATTAATTCTATATGCCCATACTCTTCTGGTGTAGCAGAAGGAGAAAACAGGTAGTGATAAGTTCAATTGCTGTCTTATGAGCTCCATTCCCAGACCTGTCTTCTTTTAGTTGTATTCCCCTTGTTATTTACAAAGTGTATTTATTACTGCAAAGGAGTTGCTAAGTTTGTGTCCTCATGTTCCTTTTCCCTCCCCATTTTCCTTCTCCTTTACATCATGCCTGTTAAATGTCTATGACTGGGATTTTTAGTCATCCAAGTCATACTTATCCCAAAGGTGCTTTTTCATGAGGCAACTGGACTTTCTTGTTTTTCTCTGAAGACGTTTCGCTTCTCATCCAAGAAGCTTCTTCAGCTCTGACTGGATGGTGGGGAATGGAAGGATTAATACTCCTTGCAGACAGCTGGTCATTTACATTTTTTAGAGATTTGTTGAGGCTACCTGGAATCTTATCTGTGTCATCAAATGCAAATGTGTGTGGAACCTTCTTGGAACTGCTGAAAGGACTGAGTTGTAGACTGGAGATAGATGATGTCGTATCCCTCCCCATCTGTTGAGAGAGGGCTGTTCAATTTTGACATAGATGGCCTCTTTGACCCCTCTTTCAAGCCAGTGGTTCTGTCTGTCCAAAATGTGGACTTTGCTTTGTCTTTTAAATTGCAGATGGACTTCTGAATCTTGTCCTGATGGGTTTGTTCTCCTATGTTGTGCCATGTGTTCAGAGGCCATCTATGTCAAAATTGAACAGCCCTCTCTCAACGGAGGGGAAGGGATACGACACCATCTATCTCCAGTCTACAACACAGTCCTATCAGCAGTTCCAAGAAGGCTCCACACCCATTTGCACTACCCAGGTGACCCTGACAACACAGATAAACTTCCTGGTGGCTTCAATGACTCTCTAAAGGGAGTGCAAATGATCAGCTGTCTGCAAGGAGCATAAATCCTTCCATTCCCCACCATCCAGGCAGAGCTGAAGAAGCCAAATGTCTTCAAAAAAAAAAACACCCAAGAAAGTCTAGTTGCCTCGTGAAAAAGCACCTTTGGGGTCATACCTGTTAGATTGCAAGACATTAATTTTCAAGAGCTTTAGCAGACAGGCATTGGGATCTTGCAGCACGTTTGCCCCTCTCTACACCAGCATTCCTGAGTACAACCCTTAATGCCTTTCATTATACAAGAAGTCCTCATTTAGCAATCGCCTTGCTTTGCAATTTTTCATAATTCTGATGGTGGTGGTAAAGTAATTTTGTGACCAATGCACTCATTGACAACTTTCGTAGATTTATAAAACAAAAGGCTGAAAGCTGAAGTAAGATCACTAGCATGGTTACAGCTTCACTTAGTGACTGTTTCACTGAATGGCTATCCCAATTGTGGCTGGTAATGCAGACTGCCTATAAAGAAATAGCCAATATAAAAGAATGGATGGAATTGAAAAATACCAGAATTTTAACACTAGAAGGACATGACTTGCAAGCGGGGTGGCATGCATTCCTATGGGACGAAAAATATAAAATACACAGATACTTTCAAAGACACATAGTTAGGGATGCATCGCTACAGACTTGGGAAAAAATAAAACAAAAACATTACATAAGAATTCCAATGTGGTTATCCCCAACAGAAGCTCTGAAACACCCAAATCTACTGGACATAAATAAGATAATTAGATACAAGGTATTGGTAAATGAACAGGGAAATCTGAAAACAAAACAAGAATTGGAACAAGATGTAGGCAGAGAGATTGATTGGTGGACATTTACACAAATTCAATCTAAATATACAGAGGACAAAAAATTATATGAAATACAAAAAGAGCCGCAAGAATTGGATAAAATTATACATGGAACAGAAATAAAATTAATTAGTAATATATATAAATATTTACTGAGATATAAAATGGAAGACGAGGTTGTCAAAGACACAATGATTAGATGGGCAAAAAAATTCGGATACAACATAGAATTGGAGAAATGGGAAAAAATATGGGAAACAAACATAAAATTGACTATGTCTGCGGCATTCAAGGAAAACCAGTTGAAGATGTTTTACAGATGGCATCTTCACCAGCAAAGCTTGCCAAGATGTTCCAGAACAACTCGCCGACATTCTGGAAATGTAAAAAGGTACATGGAACATATTATCATCTATGGTGGACATGCCCCGTTGCGAAAAAATACTGGACTAAAATAAGAAGATGGATGGAAGAAATAATAGATCAACCTGTAGACTGGAAACCAGAGATCTTCCTGCTGGGTATTTTAAATAGAAAATATAGTAAAGAAATATGGTACTTAATCTTACATATAACAACGGCAGCAAGAATAGTTTACACACAGTTCTGGAAAAATGAGAATATACCATCAGAGGAAGAAGTGATAAGGAAAATCTTAGACTGTGCGGAGATGGACAAATTAACAAAAGAGATAAAAGAAAAGGAAGACACAGAGTACTATGGAATATGGAATAAGTGGTATGATTGGTTGGAGATTAGAAATAATAAATGAAAATAAATGTGGAAAGGTCAAGAAAGGGAAAATGTGTGTATAATAATGTATAGTAATAATATGTATTATTCTTAGTATGAAGTATGGTATGAAGGAAGAAAATGGAAATAAGAAACAATGGGACAACAAGGACAAATATTTTTTAAAGAATAAGGGGGGAAAATGTAAATAATAGAAGACTACCGTTACGAAATTGCTGTTTAGAAGAAAAAAAAGGAGTATACACTGTGTGTTTATGTGTGTTATGTTTTGTTGTTTTAAAAACATAAAAATATTAAAAAAAAGAAAAGAAATAGCCAATTAAAAAAAGGATATTTATTTAATTTATCACATTTCTATACCTGCCATCCCAGAAAGTGACTCAGGGCAGCAAACATAATAAACAATTCAAATACATGAAAACCTATTAAAATACAACTAAGATACATTTAAAAGTTTTTTTTTTAATTGTGGAAAAAAACATATAATACACTCCAATTAACCATCATGTAATCATCTGGCAGGTTCCACCCAATATTATGGGTTTCACAGGTCAATTGGAAAAAAAATATGTTAAAGACTTTCTAGAAGGCTAGTCTCACTTCAAGTAATTTCATTGAGGATAAAATTGTCTCCTGATTACCATAAAGAGATTCATAATTAGAGTAACCTAGAAAGTAAATCTTTTTGTGGGAATCCTATTTCTTGCCTCCTTTGTGAGAAAGCCATAATGGAACTTGGACCTTTTCCTGGCTCTTGCACTACGCAGACTCCTTCCCAGTCTTTGTGCAAGTTCAAAACAAGTAGAGCCATTTTCAGCATAGAAAACTCTATCTCAACATAATGTCTTGCTCAGTGCACAGAGGGATGTTTGCATTTTTCTTGAAAAATTTGCAATATCCTTGACCATTTCAAGAGAATGATTATTGAGTCTAGATCAGGGGTCCCCAACCCTTGAGCAGTGGCCTAATACCGGGCCATAGCCTATTTGGAGTGGCTGGTCAGGCACTCACATACGTGCATGCCAGCCTGCTGCTCATGCAAGTCAAGTTGCATGCATGTGCACTGGCCCACTGCTCACGCTAGCCGTGGCTCGCACAAGGGCTATGTGCATACGCACGCCGGTCTGCCACTCAGGCAAAAGCTGAGTGTGTGTGCCGACCCACTGCTCATGCGGCTCAGTTCTCCTTTCCCCCCCCCCCAGCTGGGCCACCGAGCCGCAAAGATTGGAGAACGCTGGTCTAGATGATTGGTCTAAATTTACAGCATGGATTGGAAAATGTTTGAAGATTTTCTGAGCTGTTCCATCTCAATTTCTGGTTGAAATGCATGGCACACTTTTGGAGGCTTTTTGCAGTTGGGGTCCCATGACTTTGGAAACACCCAGCTATGGAGTTTGGCAGAGAGAAGGAAGGGGGGAACACTGCCTCAAGGATGAGAATATGAAGAATTCTATGTTTCCTGGGCTATAATTTTGCATCATTTAATGTTTTCTTAAGTGGAGAGCCTAAGCAAAGAATTAGTATACTCTGTCATTTGCAATGGTTTGAACTGGACCAAGCAGTTTAGGGATATGATGGCAAATTATGCAACACATTACCAAAAAAGACCATGACATATATGTGTGTTGTTATAACAAGATCAGATTATTCATCCATGTAATGACCACCATTCAGTTACTGTGGTGACTGGAGCCGATTAATGTTTCCTATTTGCAGAAAATACTCATTATTTATTAAACAGCAACTGCACAGCTTCCTCATTACTAAGGTAAAAAAATATGCCATTCACGCTCTGAGCAAACAGCATCCAACGCTTTGCTCCTGTGATCATCACAAATCTACAGGTTCCCGCAGAACATTCATGATGACTCTAGCTGATGAGCATGAAATTTAATTTACACTAATCGGTCTGAGGCAAGGGGTGCATGAAATTAACCTGACGCATTAATTTTACATTTTGCAGCACCTATTTGTCACTCCAAATAAGTGTAAATAGGCTCCTCAGCTAGGCTTTTCTCCTAACCCAAAACTATAATTCATAGTTAACTTACTAAATGCACAGTAAAATGGACAGTACTAGATAACACTGCACAGCTTCCTACAACAAATAGTTGTGTGAATAGTTGTATGATAGTTATCTAGAATGAGGTGAAGGCCTCTGTGCTAGAAGATTAATGACAATCACTCCAAAAGAAAATTTAGACAAATATGTCCATCCATCACTGCAGGACTTTAAAGACTATATTTAACTTCAGTCTTTAAGATTTGCATGACTGTACATTGCCAGATGTTGAAGAATAATTGTGTGGCAATTCTGTTAAGTTAGGTCTGGTCTAACGGGGCCCTGCTTATGCTCTTCTTTCATGAAACTGTGCAATCTGTACATTCCTAGAGATCTATATACATTATAATGTCAATATGTCACAAGATACTTTAAGTCTTCAAAGCCGTAGATGTAACTTAGGTCTAGCAATCTCTGACATATATGAAATCTTGTTAGTACTTTGTCTACTCAACATGTGACATTGTAGTCCTGTCCCTGATATTTCCTTGAACTAAGAGCAGCTAGGAAACAAAAGTCAGTTTAACTACCTCTTGCAGTGTTCATTTAAGAAAGTCAATGGAATTCATTGCATGATGAAGTTAAGCACTCAGGTTGGAAGTAATATATAGCTGGCAGGGGAGTAACATTTGGCATCACCTACCATTTCCCCCTGTGTAATGGTTCTATCAATCCACTTGGGATCTCATCTAGCTTCTTCATTACAGGCTTCAGAAGGAGGGCTCTTTGTTGACTGTGAGTCAAGAGGAGATCATGTCCCTCATTTAAGACCCAACATATCTTTTTGACTGCTTGCTAATTATATAGCTACCTAACCTCATTCATCTCCAGCAGTCATTAAAATTCAACACCATGCTTCCTAAGCAATGCCATTTCTGCTCTTGGACAGACATTTGTAGATGATGTTGATGATGATGATGATTGCCAGGACAATTGTTAATACTTTTAGAATAAGTATAACTGATCACAGTACTTGAGCCTTTGCTGGGCATTTAGTTTCTGTCATGTTTTAAAAAAATAAAAATGAAAGAATAAAAAAGGATAAGAAGAGTCTTGAAAGGACTTGAGCTTTTCAAAGGATCCTGCAGCCTGACATTAAATATTGATAAAAAATGCAAATTGTTTATTGATTTTCTCCTAGGCAGGGCTGAGATAATGAGAGAGGGGACCTGCTTTAAGGGTAGATGCTGGAGAGACTTTAAAAAAACATTGCCCACCCTCCACTTTTTTTATTCATTAAAAAGCATCGTTGATAGATCGAGTTAATGAGGTCTTCTGGTTCACTTGATGTTTCAGACCTTCCTCCTGGTTTGAAGAGAAAGGAGATCAATGCACCTTTATTGTACATGGCTCCCAACAAGCAATCCACTTCAAAACTTGCTAGAAAAAAATGCTCTGGTGTACTGGGATATTTTAAGCACTGGTGAAGGTGGCTTGATAATAATTCTGTAATCTACATGCATCCTCGCACCTCAAGAGGGAAATTCTTTGTAAAAGGTGATACTTCTGTTTTCCATAAATATTTGCTTTTCAGTTTGAATTTCATAATGCCAATATTGCTGGGTGTTTATTGACTAATGATGATATCATCAGTGATATATGCCTTCTATCCCCAAAGCAGTTTGGCACTGTTGGGATAAAGTTTGTGTCTGTATGTGTGCATGTGAAGAAGACAGACTATGATGATAGATAGATAGATAGATAGATAGATAGATAGATAGATAGATAGATAGATAGATAGATAGATAGATAGATAGATAGATAGATAGATAGATAGATAGATAGATAGATAGATAGATAGATAGAGAGAGAGAGAGAGAGAGAGAGAGAGAGAGAGAGAGAGAGAGAGAGAGAGATATGATATATAACACAAAAGATAGAAGAAATGCTAAGGTGGCACAAATATTCATAATGCAGCTTCCTAAACCAAATTTAAAGAGTAAAGAATACACAGGACTGTTCATTGCTATCTTTATTTTCTATTTTATCCATCAAATTTATTATACTGCCCACTCCAGTAGACTCTGGGTGGCTTACAAAATAAAATACTAAATTAAAACAATGAAAAACACAGATAAAACAAAACAAGGTGCCCAGACTAAAAACAACTATTAAAACAAAGCATGATAGCACAAACATACACACACACACACACACACACACACAACACATTAACCCAGGCCTGGGACCAAAGCCAGGTCTTCATCTGTCATCAGTGTGTACACCTAAATAGCCTGGAGATTAATTTATCCTCCTTATGTCAAAAGTCGTATCAATACAAATTATTTTTCTGATTCTCTTATTTGTTGGAAAATATTCTCAGTGAAAGATCCAATAATCTGGGGAGAGTTAACAAGGTGTACCCTTAGTACATTTTTTTTTAAAAAAAGAAAAGAATGATCTAAAAGAAAGGAAAGGCATTAGGTAAAAACAAGAGCAGAATATATATATGTACAGTACCAATATTCATATAATTAATTATAAATAGCAAAGTAAGGTTATATCATTACTTTTTCAGAAGATTCATAGCGTTTGCATTTTGTATATACATTCTGTCTTTATCTTCAGACAAGGGCAGATTTCTCCATTTTAGGACTAAAATGTCATACCATTTTATTAGGTTACTGGCTTTCACTTGCTCCATATTTTTTCTTTTATTACTCAAGCTGCCTCTACATATTTTATACTCCTCTAGAGCAAAATAACTGTCTTTCCACCCTGCAGAGGTCACAATTACTGGCTTAGTCAATGCATAATTAACACTCAACAATTGGGTATTTGTGACATATTAACAAGTTCTAAACATGCTTATTTCTGCTACCATGATTAACACCTGACAGCTTTTTGCTGCCTATCTTGTTTGGTCTTCTTCATCACTTTTAATAAGGTTTTCTTTTTTATATTTTTTCTAGAGCATTTTTAAATGCTTCCTGTCTGGAACTGGATCTAGGGGCTAACTCTAGGCATAGGGTCCTCTGCTTGGAAATTGTAATACCAATCGTTGTTTTGTTTCTCTACAGTATGTCATCCCTCTAAAGCTTAGCTGAAACCAGATTTTAATTCAAAATCAAACTGTTGACCTATCCAAAAGTAGAAAATCTAATGTGGTGAGGATTAAGCAAATCCTCTGAATGACAGTAATGGAAAATCCATTGTTTGGTCTGTAACAATTATTTTAGGCTATAAAACTGAGAAGTATAATTCTTGTGCATTAGCCATAAGACTAGGGAGCTCAAAAAAAAGGATAATTTTGAATTTCTCTGTAGATCTTCAATTCAAATGCTTTATTTTATTTTCAATTACACAACAGTTCTTTTTTATTTCTGAATTTTGAATACACATTTTTTCCTTGAATTTTTCATTTCATTTTCTCCCATTTTGCCAATCAACAGGGTTTATTTGTATATTCTTAGAATTGACAAACTAGTAACCGGTTTCTAATAAATATATCAGGACAGCAAGTAATATAATGCTATTGCTAGCAATATCACTTAGATGCAGTAGTCCTTCTCTCCATATCTTCTTCGGTCCACAGAGTAAGAGTGATAATGATGACCCACTATGTAACAACAAAGGCAAAAGGCAGGAAAGAGTTTGTGGAACCACTAAGTATCTTACTGAACTGAGCAAAGAAATATTGATAAACGCAGATGCAAAACGTTAATGCAAATACAAAATATTGATAAATGCAAATGAACTACATTTAAATACAAATCTTGCTAATTAATGAAATAATAAATGTTAACCACTGTGGGGCATGTTCGAGGCTGGACTGGTCCTTCTTATAGTTCTTTCTGTTTAAATTAGCCTGGGCTGTATAGACAAACTTCTACTACCCTGTATAACAGAGACTTTCCTTATAAAGCTTCCCTTTTCACCTTGCTGTTGCTGGCTTCTTTTTTGGAATAAGTAGATACTGTGAGAAGAAGGAGAAGTGACTAGTCTATATCTTGCCCTTTGACTCTGACAGATCTCTGTGAACTGAGTTCTATTCTAGTCAAATCATCCATTCAATTTGGATTATAAGTTCAAGGCAATGGTTGGAATAGAATTGATTTGATTAAAAAATGCATGCCCGCATGCATGAAAAAAGTCCAAATCAGTCAATTTGGAGACATTTAATTCAATGCAATGATTTATGTTGTTGCTTTGATGTAAAAGTTCAAATCTTTGAACCAAAGCTTCACAGGGTCTTACATTTTGGAAATAAATATGGAAAGAGAACTGACAGAGAAATTCATGAAGGAACCATGACAACCATGACGAAGAGTAGAGTGAGTAGAAGGCAGTTGACTGGAAACATCTTGTCTGGAGACCCATCAAAACCTGAGCCTTGGAATTATATTCTACTACCAAATTAGAACCGAGTCAACTAAAGCTGAAAGGCAGAACAGACATTCACCCTCTTGCAGATTCTACACTGAAGCCATGACTTGAATTATTCACTCCATCCATATTTTTTTTCAAATTGCACACTCCCTTAGCTGTCCTCAGAAAAAATAATACCCTGTACTTGACAAATAAAAGCATGATTATCATGATGTTGTCTCATAAAAGGAAGGCATTTCTGCATCCCTACTCCCCACTCTAACAATATCTCAATTCTTGGACTACCACGAGAGTTCAGATAGTATAAAGAAATCAACTAAGAAAACTTATTTCTTTTTTCTCCAGAGATATTCATTATGCATTTATGCAAACACACATATCAGAACTCTCTTTTAAAAATGGCAATTCCCTTCCTCCCCACCCTTTTTTTAAAAAAAAAATTCTTATGATGTTTGGGGGCCTATGATGTTTTGACTGTAGAATGATGCACTTAGCCTTGGAATGGCATTTATTCTAAGAAAATATTCTTATTCGCAGGATTCACTTTTTTTGCCATGTATATATATATATATATATTCATACTGAACTGTGATATTTCTCTATGTCACATATATCTGTGTATGTGGATATATGCATAATGGTATTTTTTTGAGAGCTGAATGCAATGAAATGTCATTTTAATGTATGCAGATTACTGTACATTTAAAGTGACAATAAAAATTCTATTCTATTCTATTCTATTCTATTCTATTCTATTCTATTCTATTCTATTCTATTCTATTCTATTCCTGGTTATGTTTGATGCAAGAAGCCCATTCAGTGCTGTTCAACATTGCAGGGGAAAATCTAATGTCTACCCCTGCCTCAAAGGACAAAGCCCAAATCATATTAGAGCAGTGTTTCTTAACCTTGGCCAGCTTTCTGGGGAATTCTGGGAACTGAAGTCCACATGTCTTAAATTTGCCAAGGTTGAGGAACACTACCTTAGTGCATGTGACATTCTAGGTTGATAATAAGAAACTTATTCTTTAAACTGGTCAACTCACTTTCTAATTTGCCTGTAAAATAGCAATCAGTATGGGAAACATTGATAACTTCAAGGCAGGTAGTTGGAGCTTTTGTTGTTATTTTGTTATTGTTTGCCATACTTGAACTGATTTATTTGGAATGGCATCTCTAGGGCTCAAACTAAAGCTCAAATTTGCTTGAGGCTCTCCAAAACCTTAAGGACAGCCCTTACTCCCAAACTGTTAAGATGATGGAAAAAATAATTAAATACCACATGTTCAATGAATTTTACTTATTTAATTAACTTAATTAAATATAAACATCAATGGAATCATGTAAGATGTAGATCTAGAAATAGCCCCCCCTTTTTTTTGCTCAATGCCTCACATCTTTTTGAAATGCATGAGATTATCTCAAAATGGGCCATGCTCATATTTAGCAATGTGTCTACTAGTAAATGGACAGCTCATTTGGACAGCTTATTGTCCAATTTTTGCAACCTGCTTCTTCATTTCTGGATGGTAATTACAATTCAAATTACAGTTACTTAAGTAAAGCCAAGTCTTTCAAAACTAGAATTAAAAGTGACAATAATGGGACAGTATAGGATATATAGCCAAGCATATACATATACACATACACATACACATACACATACACATACACATACACATACACATACACATACACATACACATACACATACATATACATATACATATACATATACATATACATTTACATACATATACATATACATATACATACATATACATCCTGTTGCCTATAAATAAAGGCAACAGGATTCAGGATGCAGGCCTCATCAGCTGAAATGTGAAGTGGCAGTTCATGTACACATAGTATTCTAGCTAGCATCAACAGGAATAATGTCATTATTTCAATCAGACTTTCTTGCCCTGTAAGTCTTTATTACTGCAATTTTAAAATGTTAATTCATGTTATATTTTAAAACAAATGTTTTAAAGAAGACAACAGAAAACTGATTTTATTGCCTTGGGAAGTATAAGAACAGCTGCAGTAGAACTCATATAAACAAGGGAATATAGACATGAAAATGAAATTAGATAAATACAAATCTGAATCAAGAAAATATGTTATGTGAGAACATGATTCTTTGGATATTGGGATATGGCTGGTTTCTTTTAAAATAGAAAAAGGCAGAAAAAGCCAATTATTTCTATATTCTATGAAAGAGGACAAAAAGCTCCTGCCACTGTGGAGAGCAATCAGTCATTGATGAAATTGACCATTGATTGCCTTTAGTTAGATAACTGAAAACAGACCCCCTCCTCTAAAGGAAAATTATTTTGACTGCACCTTAGCCTGACATGAGGAATTGATCCCATATGATTTTTCACTGTATTTATGCAAGACAATAGAAGGACCTAAACATCAGACTCAATTCTCATACTTGAGGGAAAATATGATGTAAGAATTTTATATGCACTATAAAAACAAAGCTGATTTTCTTCAAATTTCACAGACTAAGCATGTATAAAAGAAAATATAGGTCGGGATCCACCACCTCCCTCTTATATGCACAGACAAGAACATTTTAACACTAGTAATGATCAAATACCATGTGGGAAGATTGGTTCATGTGTCCCATGGAAATAAAGTTATATTTCAGGGACATTTGCACATGGACATAAAAAAAAAGTCAAAATGGTGGTTGAGACTATTTAAGTCAACCCCCCCCCCTTTTTTTAAAAAAAAACACAAATACATCATAATGACTTTGATAGTTATCGGTACCATCTTGACTTTTTGACATCTCTGAGGATGCCCCTGATATCAATTCATATTTTCCCAAACTTTAGCTCAGAGTATCATTCTAGACCAGTGTTTCCCAATCTTGGAAACTTGAAGATTTTCTTGCTGGCTAGAAAATTCTGGGAGTTGAATCCAAACATGAAGTTCTAGATGTTGATAGGCCAGAATTCTATTTTGGATATAAGGAGTGTAAAATAAATCTGACATGGATTTCAACAGTGTGATATGCCCACAGTTTAGTAAGTAAATATTTCTATTAATTTTCGTGAGGAGAAGAAAGACAGTACTTGGCAAAAAAGAAGAAGATTGATTAATAAACAGAAACAAGTAAAACCTTTGTTATGGAATGAATGGATATTAGTGAATGGGTCCATTAGCATTATTTTCTGTTCAAAATTCATAAAGAACATAGATGTTAGAGAAATCAAATCTAGTTATTTATTCTATTTATGAATAGCTGCATTTAGAAAAATGTTAAGTAAGTTGCATATAAAGTTTTATATATTTAGAGAGGTTATAAATGATTGCAAATGCTGATCCACATTTTAAGACAACTGTAGGAAAATAGCTTAGGTTAATTCCAATAATTGCTTTATCTTAGGTGGCATTTCTAATAAGTCTTTATGACTTATTATGCCTATTTTAGTTAGCTGATTTTTGAAATTTGCTTACAATATTTATGGCTTAGAACAGAAAGAATCAAAACCTCAAGTTACAACTCAACACACACAGCATGAAAAATATGATAATATCATGATGCAACATATTGTTGTTCTGAGCTATTGTGACAGCTGTTTGGGGTAAAAGGTAAGCTATCCATTTACAAATCAATTAAAAGAAAAATAAACAAAATAGGCATGCAGTGTTACTAAGCCAACAGAAACCAGAAAGTGCCTGCAAGTAAATAAATAGGAATCCAAGCAAGATTGTTTGTCTGATTCTAATGCAGGTAATGTAATTCTGAGCTCAGTGATCCAAGAGCAAATTTCCCAGCAGGCTGCCCTTGACAAGCAGGTGTCAGTCAATCATGCACATTTTTGCCTCCCCAAGAGGACAGATGGTCCCAGCCTACTTAGCAATTCCAGCCTCTGTTGTCAGTCCCCACCCCAACTCTGCGACACAGTGCTATAATAAAGATGCTCTGAGATTTGTGTTAATCTGCAGTCTTTGGGGTAAACCGTAAACAAAGTGTGCAGAGTTATTGTTTCTCATTATAAGACTGCCCTCTTATCTTTTTATTCGCCTATGGCATATAGATATCTTTAATAGCTTAGACAGCCAGGCTCAGCTTCAGTGCAGACTACTTCCCATCATTTTGAAGCACCAACAAAATTACTTTGTCTGAAGAGGCTTGACCTAATCTGTGTGAGGCTTTGGGAAGAAAGTGAAGCACCCTTATTTCTCCTGACAAGAAGAGCAACATCTTAACAATGTTCCTGTTGTTGGATTTTAAGCAAAGGTATGCTTTATCCTCATTTGCACCTGATCCCATTTTCCACATGTATATACCCTCCCTTTAAAAAAAAAAAAGACAGTGTTCTTTTCTCTCTTTCCTAGATTCAAAAACTAGGCTAGCAAAATGGAACATGTGTGTTTCAATGTCACGTTAGGTTCACAAGTCTATCTTCATTATGGTGTGTGAAGCCTTGCTTCTCCCATTAATGCTCTGTTCAAAAAGCTCCCAAGATTACTTGGGGTGTTTAGAGTATCTGAAATGTTCTTGGGCGTGTTCTTCAATCAATTTTTTAAAGAATTTTCTTAGCATTTTCATGTAAAATATAAACACAAGATGCCTTCCACAGCTTTGGGGCAATGATATACGTACTTGAACACAAAACAACAAAAATTGTCTGTATGCTTCCATCAAACACTTGGAAGAGGACACAAGAATCTATATTTTGGCTATGTCTTGAGAGCTGTGAACCTCTAGGCTGTGCACCCCAATTTCCTTGTATTTGATAAAACATCAGTGAAGGAAGAGGAGGTGCACTTGGGTCAATTCCTTCTTTCAATCTGTGGCCATGGCTATGAGATCAAGATGCACTTTTAGAAGCAAGGCAAAGGGACACCTTCCACAAATATAGGGAAGAGAAGAATTCTCTGAACATTCACACTTTAAATGTGAAGTTCATATTTTAGCTGATTTTATTTTCCAGATACAATTCAGTGGTGATATGAAGCTTGTTCCATGATTGTTGTATATTTGAAAGCCTAATGCAAAGAATAGTCTCTGGATTGGTCTCTTTTCACAAAGAATTTCTTTGGATAGGATTCTGGTATTCAGCTGCAAATAGTCATCCCCAGGTAGCCACAACTCTACCTAAGCTTTAGGATTCAGATATTGTTTGTAAATGCAGAGAAGTGGCATAAATAGGAAGATGCTCCAAAAGAAAGAAACAATGGCAATTTCCACACACTTCACTACATTTATATTGTAAAGTATCAACATCCTTATTCCATTTTTTTCTTTGGGTCATAAGTATATTGTGTGAAAGAAAAAATACTGAATCCTACCATATGCTAGATAATTCTATGCATTTGCAGGACAATATAACCACGGATGCTCTCACAACATGCCTGCAACCAGTAGTATTCTGAAAGTTGAAACTGGTGAAAGAGATTTTTTTTTCTTTTTCCATACTTCTGCCCTGGGAGGAGTGTGCATTCATCCTTAAGTCTCTTGCCCTTGGTGTCTGGATTGGAGAGCCAGACTCCCTGTCTTGCTCCCTGCCCCCCAGCATTCAATTATAAAAATAGTGAGCTCAGAAAGGAGTTTGCAAAATGCAGCTGGAGAAAACAATGCCAAGAAAAAGAGGGCTTGGGAGCAGCTTGCAAATCCAATTGTTCATGTATGATTGGGCTCAGAAGCAAGCCTTCTCCACTTCAACATTCCTACCTATAGACAGGAAGCTGAAATGCTGAAAAGAAGGAATATTTTCTATTTGTGTAGGCTCCCACACAGTATAAATTTTATAATAGCAGGATTCTAAGCTGTGCAGAGAGCCGATGCATGGGATGCAATTTCTTTTTTTAAAATTTATTTAGAAAATTTGCATTGCCGCCTTCTCGCACATGGTGACTCAAGGTGGCAATAATACATGGAAAGGACAAAACCAAGAGGTTTATCATTTTTGCAAAACGACCCCACCCAAGTCACAAGAGTGAGATGGGAGACTCTATAAATTTAATCAACCAACCAACTAACCAATAACTTAATAGATTTGATAGGTATTTGGGGTCCTGAAATGTTTATTTGTTCAAAAAAGCAATATCTTAAATATTAAACTGTCTTAAATCATATGAAGAAATCTAAGAACATTCCTAAAATTTCTCAGAGTTATATGTGCACATTGGAACTTTTGCAGATAGAAATTGCCAAATTCAGTTTAACGGCTACTAAAATACTGAAAACCTTGTTTGGATTCATCTCACAATGACTTGCATTGTATATATGGATACCTCATCAATTTCTGTTGCATGGTTATTAGAAATACCTTTTGGTTTTGGTTTCTCTTCAAAAATTGTATGAAAAAAATTGTCATTCCCACTTTCATTCTCAACGACAACATTATCTTGCTTTGTTAAGTGCATAATACATATATGCCAAAGTTTTAGCGTGATCTTCAAAAATTATCAATAACATACAAAAAAGTTTTGTGCTGATAGTCATTTAACTGTTCAGATTGATAATAGTACATAATAATCAATATGTGGCACACATTTCATATTTTATGTATTTTGTTGCAGGTCAGCTAGCTTCAATCCCTCTTGGAAAATGTACTGAGTGTACTGAGTACACAAAGAAAGTGTACTTCCTTTGGCTTAGATCATCATTAGCAGAGGGAGAAGCAGACTGACAGGTAGGCCTTGTTATAAGGGAGAGCTAGAATCTTTGGAGTCCTTGGTGGTCTCTGAGCTTGGTTATTTGCTCGCAGCTATTTCATTATATGACCAGGTAACATCTTCAGTTCTAGAAGGGAGTGGGGTTTGCTCTCTGTTTATATACAGTAGCTTGGCTTTTAAGAGTTGGTAGGTGTTGTTTAGTCCTTGGTAGTTCCTTGATTGGGTTATTGTTTATTGTTTGATTTTTTGAGTCTTGCTTTTTGCTTTCTATTCTACCTCTTCTCTTTCTTACAATCTTTCTGCTGAAATTCTACATTTAGCATAGAATAGAGCTGGAAGAGACCTTGGAGGTCTTCTAGTCCAGTCCCCCCACTTAAGCAAGAGAACCTACATCATCTCAGACAGGTGATTGTCCAGTCTCTTCTTAAAGATCTCCAGTGATGGGGCGCCCATGATTTCTGGGGGTAGGCTGTTCTACTGGTTGATTGTCCTCACTGTCAGGAAGTTTCTCCTTAGATCCAGGTTGCTTCTCTCCTTGATCAGTTTCCAGCCATAGTTTCTTGTCCTTCCCTCTGGTGCTCTGGTGAACAACCTGACTCCTTCTGTCTTGTGGCAGCCCCTCAGATACTGAAACACTGCTATTATGTCTCCCCTATTTCTTCTTTTCTTTAGACTAGCCAAACCCAAGTCCCACAGCCGTTCTTCGTATGTTTTAGCATCCAGGCCTTTGATCATCCTAGTTGCTCTTCTCTGAATTTTTTCCAAACTCTCAACATCTTTTTTGTGATATGGTGACCAGAATTGACTGCAGTATTCCAGGTGTGGTCTTACTAGGGCTTTGTAAAGCGGTACTAGTACTTCGCGTGATCTTGATTCTATGCCTCTGTGAAAGAATGGCTTTGAAGTTACTCTAGATTCCAGTAAATAAAACAAAATTATTTAAATCATTGTTTTTAATGATATATATTAAATAAGTCCTATTGCAAAGTAAAGCATGTTGTATCAGCTATCGAGGCAAATAAGGCAGTTACTGTGTCTTTTGTGTGATAAGCTTATTATCAGCTTGGGGAGCAATCGTGAAATTAATTTGAAATTGATATATTGTTGTATGTTCATTATTTATTTTTATAATAAAAATTATTAAAACAATTTAATAATTAATTATCCATTTGGCTAATTAGATTTATTTACCTTATTCTTTTCATAGTATATTTTAGATGTTACCGCTAAGTTCCTTGTTACAATATTATCCGTTTGTTCCAATATCATTTTCTCTCTCTACTCTACTCTATTTGTTATTCCAAGAGGGATGAAAGGAACCTATTCACAATCCATTGATGTACCTTGGGTATGAATAAAATCTGCAACCAAAGAGAGTTGAACTTTACTATAACATAGGAATTACATTAGCTATTCAGCTCAGGTAATTTAGCTAACTTCATATTTTGCTTAATTACAAATTCTGAGAAATTGAAAGAAACTTGTATTGTTTCATCAACATATTGCAATAAAATGTATCCCCTATAATGTGCTTTTTAGAAAAGAGTTTGTATCTGCACATTTTCTGCCATGTTGTCTGAATCCCTTTGTCAATTTCAACTTCACTGTTATCTATCACTGTAAAATCACCAGAGATATTATGGCGCCAGCTTATCTGTTACTATTACAGCTGGGGGATTTATATAGAGTGAAGCCTATTTATAAAGCTCTTTGTATGACTGTCCAGTGCCTTCCAATAAATATTTCTTTCCCCCTTACTCCTTCATATTCTTTTGCTGTTTGTTACACCCAAATTTCTATTGAAAAATGAACTCTTGGGTTGTGTTCCTAAACATTCAAAAGTAGACCCAAGGCATTAATCATATGGCAAACATCTCTGAAACTGGATGAGAGAAACCGAATTCTTAGTAGTTTGATTAAGATCCAAGCATGTTAAGATGCAGGGCAGGAATGAAAAGGGTCTTTGTTTTGATACTTAAATTGGACCTTTCTTTTTTACAATCCCATATGCAGTTTTCATTGCCCTTCACTTTCTCACTCCCCCACAGGAGAAATGGTAGATTAATTTGTTTAAATTGCTTTAATCTACAACTTCTGAATCAATGTTTGGCTTAAAACAACTTCAAATGATTCATTTTTTTAAATTTTGGACCTCTTTTTAGCAGAAATTATATCCCCAAAGTGCAAAATAGGAAAAATGGCATACAATAATGTATTTAATTAGGAAAAACTATGAAGTGCATGTGGGGAAATGGTCTCCATAATAAATGTACATTTTTGTGGTGTTTCCTTTTTAGGAATAAATTGCAAATTGATGTCAAATTTGAATGGATTGAATTCATGGCTGCACTCATACAGAACAAGCATAGCTGGAAGACAGACTAATTGGCCCAACCTTATATTATGGGATCCTTATTATAAATAATATATATTAGACCAAAATCCCTTTTCATAACTGACTTTCTATATACAAAGACCAAAGAATACAAAGTTCACCCTTAATAATCCCCAATGACTTTCCAGATAATGCACAAAAATCCAGTCCATCATCTGGAAAGATAAGTGCACTGATAAAATCCACGGAGCTAAATAATGCATATGCATTCTGGAAAATAACAAAATCGTCCCAATCTCTGCTAAATCTATAGGATTTGGTATAAGATATTCTATGATGCCTAGAAGAAACAAGACAGCCCACTTGTAACAAAAGGAGAGTTGCATTTTAAGTGTTCTTATTCTTAAGATTCTCGACCAAGCACATGTACCTGTGTACGCATACATATTCAAAATTATGCACTCTAAAAATTCTAGTCCGCTTGCTGAAGTTGTTTTCTTGGCAGTAATTTGTCCTCTATCAGTTTTAAAATCAAGTAATCTTTCCTCTGCTACAAGTGTGCAGGCTTTCAGTTTCCCTAATGAATAGCCAAAACAATTACTGATTCTTGTCAAGGAAAAGACTAGTGGAAAAACACTCCTGATGTGTTTATCTTTTGATTGCACACTATATAGTTATTATAGAGATCAGTACTTCCAGCTTATCCCAGTGTAAGCATGAGTATTTTAGGATAGGAGTACATGACATTGTGCTCAACCTACCCCTTGCTAACAGCTAACGGGTTCATGGCCATTAAATTCACTAATGGGATGGTGAAAAGCTGAGCATTTCCCTTTCTTTTTTGGCAAGTTAACTGACTAGCTTTGGCTTCGGGGTTTTGTTTTTAGCCAGTTAAAATTAAGAAGGACTTCAACCACATTCCTTAAGTAGCCCAAGTGACAGAGGAGGAAAAGGTAAATCTAAGTTATTTTCTTTCTTCTTTATTTTGCTAGCCCATGAAGGGTAAAGAAGCAGGGGAATTTACCAGGCAGAGATATCATAAAAAAACTTTGTCCATAGCAAGCCATCTTTTCTTGTGTCTGTTTTAAATCACACTTAAGCTCTGACAGATCTTGCTGGATCAGCTTCAAGACTTGTACTTGATCTAGGACAGTGGTGGCGAACCTATGGCACACGTGCCAAAGGTGGCACTCGGAGCTCTCTCTGTGGGCACACACACTGTTGCCCCAGCCCCTCCTCCTCCCACGGCCCCCTCCTCACTAGCAGCCCTCCAGAGGAGAGTCACCCCCGGGCACAGCCCACGCAATGCTGCGCAGCCAAGGACATGGTAGCCAGGCAGCAGATGATGCTGCAGGGCACGGGCGGAGAGCGTGGCCACCATGGCACTGCTGGGCTGCCTGGATGATCTGTGGCGGGCCGTGGAGGTGGTGGGTGGTCCAGCGGGCATGGCAGAGCGGGGACGGGTGGGGGCGGGCCATGGAGGTGGTGGGTGGTCCAGCGGGCACGGCAGAGCGGGGACGGGTGGGGTGGTAGTTTTTGGGCACTCGGTCTCTAAAAGGTTCACCATCACTGATCTAGGATCTCTTTTCACAAATTAGTGGAAGAATCTTCCTCCTCCATCTTTCACAGCTCAGCAAACAGAGCTGGAGTTAAGCTCATTGTTGAACGTTTAGGTCTAGTTTGCATTACTATAGCTCATTAAAAACAAAATAATATGTAATGAAAAGTTTTATTTCCCAGATCAAAGCCTTTGTCCACCACAGTCTGATAATTCAAAGTTTGAAGACACTTTTATCAGGAGAGAGGCTAGAGACAAGCGCTGACAGTAC
Organism: Azemiops feae; assembly: GCA_023970755.1. Taxonomy (NCBI): domain Eukaryota; kingdom Metazoa; phylum Chordata; class Lepidosauria; order Squamata; family Viperidae; genus Azemiops; species Azemiops feae. The sequence goes on along the minus strand of JALGBA010000268.1, from coordinate 1,209,872 downwards.
CATCTCAAAGGGAACATCACATTGCTACAGTGGCCAAAGAGGAGGAGAAGAAAGGGACTGAAATCTGTTTCTTGCAAACAGATTAATAACTGCTTAAGCTGCCTTCATTTCCAGTTTATTCTTTAGTTTACACACACACAAGTCAAGCAGCTAAAAGCTGCTGTATGGGAAAGCTCCAAGAAAAGAAAGGGTAAGTTTCCAGCATTAAAGTCTAGGCTGCTCTGTTTTTCTGAAATCCTCCATTTCCCCAAAGGATTAAATAAAAAAAATGAACCTATATGCTAGGCATTTGGGATATATGCTTGTCAGAAACAGGATTATTTCAGATGCCAAGCATTTTGTTATTTTTTTATCTCCTTTTCTCTGTGTCCTTCTGGCTACTAACTAGCAAAAAAAGGATTATAAAGGGTCAAAATGCTTTTCCCTTTGTGCTTTCCCCTTCATCTTCATTGGGAACCTTGCACCACAGCATAACAAAGAGTGTGGAATTAGCTGTATGAAACTGTGATATTATAGTTACTATTCTAGAAGAGATGTGTAATAAAGAGAATAAACATGGATTTCCCCTCCCCCCAAGATTTCAATGTTCCCAAGCCAATTTCCATTTAAAAAATTAGTCCGTTTGCTTCAGTATCATCATGCCAAATGCAGAGGAAGAAATCTCAACTTCCCACTGTATTATGGTATGTGTGTGCTGCTTTTCTTTACTTACTAGGAGTGATGACAGTACAAAGACATTAAACCAGAGTCTTCTAGGCACTGGTGATTCCAAGAGATCGCAAAAGATAGCCTCCAATAGTGATTAAAGTTTTGAAACAGCAGTATTTTTATCATATTTTTTGGGAATAAAACATTTATGATAAATAATATGGAAGCTGCCATGTGCCACTAAAGATCAAAAGATTATATATACAGTATATATGATTCTCATGTGAAGGAACTGAGAAAACAAGCAAACCAAGGCACAGCATAAAAGCAAGTTCACCTTCAAACCTGGAAATTGGCCATATAACTTTTGGCCCATCACCTTCTTTCAACCTATCCCATTCACAGGTTATTGTTGTGGGGGAAAAGGAGGCAGGAGCATTATGTATTTCACCTTGAGTTGTACATAATAAAGGCAGTATATACAGTAAATCTAATAATAAATATAGGGATATGAATAAAACCCCTTTTACATTGCAATTTATGTTTACATGTTACTTTCATGCAAAATTTCCTGTATCTCATGCTCATGAGGTCAAGCTGCCATAAATGTATTAGATTTTAATATGTCACATCACTTCTTTTTAATACAAAGGCTGCTTATTATTTATTTAGTAAATTTATAGGCTGTCCATCTCATATACATGACTTTAGGCAGCTCACAATTGAAACAGACTAAAAACAATAAAAAACAACTAGAATTTTTAAAAACAAAAATAACATAAATATAGCAGCTGAGAAGACTTACAACCACTAAACTGTATACCATACGCCATCTTAATTTCTCAAACACATGAAGGGAACCTCTACAAACTCTACAATATTTTCCCAATCTCATATCCTGAATTTATTTTTACAGCACTGTAAAGATCATTACTAGTCATATATTCCAATAATCTTTTCAAGAGAACTATCAAAACCAAATTAGAATTTTTTATTATTATTATTATTATTATTATTATTATTATTATTATTATTATTATTATTATTATTATTATTATTATTATTATTATTATTATTATTATTATTATTATTATTATTATTATTGTTGTTGTTGTTGTTGTTGTTGTTGTTGTTGTTGTTGTTGCTGTTATCATCATCATCATCATCATTATCATTATCATTATCATCACAGTCAGCCAGATGTTAGGCTAGATTTGGCATTTTTATCCACCTATTGAATCTTTCCCAAGAAAATGGGATAGGTAGATGTTGTTTGATGGTGTTAAAGGTATTTTGTAGAATGTATGCTGTTCCAAAATTGCCTTTTGCAATTAAATGATGGTGATTTTTGTCAATGCCAGTGGTGTTCAAATAGTGCTCCAGTTGTTTTGGAATTGCACCCAAGGTGTCCATTACTGTTAGTACTATCTTTGCTTTCTTTTGGCACAATCATTCTATTTGCTGGTCTCTGCATTTTGTGATTTTCTCCAGTTCTTTCTCTTCTATTCTCCTGTCTCTATGTATTGCAATGTGAACTATCCAGACTGTTTTGTCTTTATCAACAGTTGTTATGTCTGGGATGTTATGTGGCAAGTGCTTGTCTGATTAATTCTAAAGTCCCAGAACACTTTAGCTTCTTCATTATCTATTACCTTGTCTATGTTCTAATCTCACAGTCTTGCTTGCAGACAAGTGATATTTCTTGCAGATATTCCAGTGCACCCTTATTGCTAATCTGTCATGCTATTGTTTGAAGTCAGTTTATGCAATCATCTTGCAGCAACTAACTAGGTGGTCCACTATTTCTTCAACTTCTTTGCACAGGAGGCATTTGTTGTCTGTTGCTATCCTTCAGTTTTGGCTTTGTATGCATTTATTGTTAACTCTTGGTGTTGTGCAGCCAGAATTAGCCCCTCTGTCTGTTTTTTCTGGTTCTTAGCCATTGCCAGATCTTGTTATCTGCTTTGCCTGCTATTTTTTATATACTGACCATGTAATTCTTTCCCTTGCCATGTCTCTTTTCTATTTTTCAGTTGGTTTTTATTATAGGCCAGTTTGGTCTCTCCAGTATTCAGTAAACTTTCATAGTATGCTAGCTTCACTGCATCTTCTTCAATGTTCTTCAGATATTCATTCGGCCTCCTCCTCCTCCTCCTCCTCTAGCTTCACTCATCTTCTTCTCTTCAGATATTCACTCCTCCTCCTCCTCCTCCTCCTCCTCCTCCCTTCCTTCTCTTCCTCTTCTTCTTTCTTCTTCTTCTTCTTCTTCTTCTTCTTCTTCTTCTCTTCTTCTTCTTCTTCTTCTTCTTCTTCTTCTTCTTCTTCTTCTTCTTCTTCTTCTTCTTCTTCTTCTTCTTCTTCTTCTTCTTCTTCTTCTTCTTCTTCTTCTTCTTCTTCTTCTTCTCTGGTATACCATCCAGTACTGCAGGCTGCCAACAGTTTGGCAGTTCAAGTCTCACTGGCTCAAGGTTGACTCAGCCTTCCATCCTTCCAAGGTTGGTAAAAAGAGAACCCAGATTGTTGTGGGCAACATGCTGATTCTGTAAAATTGCTTAGAGAGGGCTGTAAAGCACTGTGAAGCAGTATATAGGTCTAAGTGCTATTGTTACTTGTACCAGACCAGTATAATGCCCTCCTATTTTTCTTGCTAAGAAGGGGCTGTCAACATCACTATGTGGATGAAGAATATGATTTATTGTCATTATTTTTCTCAACTTCTTATCTCAGGCTTTTAATTCTGCTTGAGTCGAATCCGCTATTCCAGCTATGTATCTAATGACTGTAATTGCCCAGATATTCCTTGATGGAATTTCCTTCACCGAGTTCAGACTTTTTCTTCACTCTTATGATATAGTCACTTTTTACCTTGTTATTATTCAATACCATTTGTGGTTTAATCTGCATTTTCAAGCAGTGAGCATCACTGGTGCCAAAAAGTAGTATTTTAAAAAAAGTAAAATGGTCACCAAAGTGTGTTAGATTTTAGCAATCCGATGATTTCATTTGAAGTTTCAAAAGGATAATAGTATATTGTATTATTTTGATGAGGCTATGAGGTTTTAGCTATATATTATTATTATTTTTAAAATGTTGCTATATGTGAACCTGGAGCAGCATGATAGCCAAGTGGTGAAGACGTTCACCTCCCAGTCAGAAGGCTGAAAATTCAATCCTAGGTAGCAGTTGATGTTTCTCTCCTAGGACACAAATAAAAAATATCTGCGAACTCAGCATAGGCGTCAGGAAGGATATCTTGCCAGTAAAATACCCCATCTAGTCACCCCAACTCTACCCCAAATAGAGACTACAAAAGGGAATTTTATTGATTAAGTGGACAATCACTTAAATATGAGCCAGCAGTGTGCTGCAGCTGCCAAAAAAGCCAACACAGTGCTGGGCTGCATTAACAGAGGGATAGAATCAAGATCACATGAAGTATTAATACCACTTTACAATGCCTTGGAAAGGCCACACTTGGAATACTGCATCCAGTTTGGGTCACCACGATGTAAAAAAGATGTTGAGACTCTAGAAAGAGTACAGAGAAGGGCAACAAAGATGATTAGGGGACTGGAGGCTAAAGCATATAAGGAACGTTTGCTGGAATTGGGTATGTCTAGTTTAATGAAGAGAAGGACTAGGGGTGACATGATAGCAGTATTCCAATATCTCAGGGGTTGCCATAAAGAAGAGGGAGTCAAACTATTCTCCAAGGCACCTGAAGGCAGGACAAGAAGTAATGAATGGAAACTAGTCAAGGAGAGAAGCAACCTGGAACTGAGGAGAAACTTCCTGACAGTTAGAACAATTAACCAGTGGAACAACCTGCCTCCAGAATTGGTGAATGCTCCAACACTGGAAGTTTTTAAGAAGAGACTGGACAGCCATTTGTCCGAAATGGTATAGGGTTTCCTGCCTGAGCAGGGGGTTGGACTCGATGACCTCCAAGGTCCCTTCCAACTTTATATTATTATTATTATTATTATTATTATTATTATTATTATTATTATTATTATTATTATTATTATTATTATTATTATTATTATTATTATTATTATTATTATTATTATTATTATTATTATTATTATTATTATTATTATTATATGGAGCTAGTCAGAAATTCTCAAACAGAGAGTTAAATTGTACAGCATAGAAGATTGGTCCTATTTTAGAAACAAGTCTTTTCTATTCAACTTTCTGTCTCCTGATACTTTCTGTGGGACATTTCTTTGGAAAGAAAGACAGTAAGAAACCAGTGCTCAAAACTTCCAAATTCAGAACATTAAATAAAAGACCTTTCTACCTCTCATCACTTTTTCTATCCTAGAATGAAGCTATAACGATGCTTTTTCTTCTTCATTTCTTTTTCTTCTCCCCCCCCCCAGAAAAAGCTTTAATAATTTATTTTATTTTATTTTAAATGTGCTACTGAAAGCAACAATTTTTCTTAAGCTACAAAACACAGATCAATGTCTTTTATTGTGCAGACCCACATCCAGGTCTCAGTGCTTCTTGACAGCTGCAGGGCTTTTCCTCATTTTGGCCTTTTCAATCACCATCTTGCAGTCACCTAAGGCTCCCCTCCTTCTTGGCCTTCAGACAAGGAGTAGCAGGCTTTTTCAACCCACCAAGACTCACAGAGCTCCAGCCGTTCTCTTTTATGTCCTCCTCTTTTCAAGCAGTTTCCATTACTGCTGCAACCTCAGCCCACATGATTATTTCATTACGAAACTTTTGCCTCTATTCCCTTATGAAGCAAGACAAAAGGGATCAGCACCGGAGCAGTAACTATAAATAATGAATTTTGCCTGCCTCTCCTGACCAGTCAATAAGAGACTGTGAGGCAAATGGCAAACATGAGAGACCTTCAAAATGTCCGCCATGAAAGAGGAATGGCATTGTGGGAAGCTTTCAACCCAGGGAAAGGGCAGCTGGTGGATCACCTTATGTTTCAGTTCTCCAAAGAGCCAATCAAAAACACAACTGTAGCTTGTTCTGCATCTTTCTTCTCAGCTTAGGGCTACAGGTATCAAGAAAACATTTGATGAGTTGCAGGCTGCTGCTTTTTAAAACCAAGCTCATTGAGCATTTTTTATGGTGGAGACAGGACACATCACAACGGCCTTATCCTCTCTATACAAGCATATCAAGTGATTTAGAATTGAAGGCAGAAAGAAAACTGTTGACTTCTTTTGAATTTCAGCTTTTCCAACATAGATAATATTTACTAGCCCTGTTTCAGTGCTAGGCTTCCTTTCAGGAGGTCTGTTAGGACTGGTCACTACTGCCAGATTTTGCCCACTAACATCACCAGCACCAGAAGATATGTTCAGGTAACAGAAACTCTGACAATGAACAGGAGACAAATAAGGAAAGTTGGGGGGTTTTCAGGGATTCTAAGCCCTCTCTGCTTTCCATAATATACTCAAACTGGAAAAACATTAGATAATTAGTGAAGTGCAACAAGAAGAATGTCTTTCAAGACAAAGTAGCAAGTTAGAAAGACAATTCCTTGTCAGAATACTATTACATTAGAGCCAAAGGACCTTTCTGTGTAAATCTTTTTTAAAAAATTAAACCATGTAATAAATTTTGTTGGAAGTCATATAATATACTTAAAATAAATATACTTTAAATCTGTCTGTATCAATGCAATTTTATGCCTGGCCCTTAGAAATAAATCCTCATATAAAACAACTTCCATTTGGTTGGAGAAAAGCAAAATGAAAATATTTCACATTTAAATTTGAAACATATTTTTCAATAAGTATCCATATAACTGTAGAACATATAAAGACTTCTCAAGTCTACCTAATCTAGATAGTCACTAACACAATCAAATTACCATACTAGACATTTTGGAAGTACATATTGAGTAAAACACACACACACACACAATTTGAGGAACTCTGAGCTCTTGCCCATGTTCTTCACCAACTGCCCCATATCCCACCGTAGCGGAGTGACCATGTTCTTTTAGAACTGGCGCTGTAATTAGATTAGTAGCCTAGCCGAAATAATATTTTTCCAAATAGACTAAAATAACATCTTTCAGATATTTAAGGAGAGAAAGAAAATGGGCAGGATGAGGAAAGATCAATATAGGTTTTGTCATTTCTGACGTAAATAGCTATAATACCTAAATCGACCAATGTATTGCTTCCAGTCTGGTTTCAGTATCACAACTGTACAGTTGCATCTTTCTTTCATTTATTAACTCCTACAAAATTGACAATTGATATGTTACAGTCAGGAAACATGAAATGTAAACATTATTCTTCCTTTTAGCTAATAGTTCATTTGTAATCTCCAGAAAGGCAGCCAAATTTTGCTCAATCACTATTGCTATTCATTGAAATCACTTTATTGATGTTTTATTTGGGTACATCTGTATTTAATTCTATTTATCTTAATTCTCATTCATTCTTAATTCTTTGCCTGGAGATACAATTTTTATTTTTATTTAAATGATTTATATATAGCCATGTCTCTCATAACAAGTGATTCTTTGAAGAATAAGGGAGATCTTTTAGCAAAAATAAACTAAGTAAACCAATTACCTATTTAATGTTGTCAAATAATTATTGTGTCTAACATACATACATACACACACACATATCTAATACATGAAAAATGGGGATGTGAATAGAAAATGCAAATTAAGTTAGTTTCCATTAATATCAAATTAATGTTTCACCCATTCCTATTTACAGGTAGTTAGGGTAAAGAAGGAAAAGAAGTCAGAAAGATGCAAGGTCAAATCCATTCTTTCAAGACTTCAGGATAAGTAATAATCTTATTCATTATTTACATTGCTACCTGCCCATCATGACATGATTACCAGATTATGCTATGGTGCATCAGCTCCATAGGTTCTCCCTTCAAGCTAATAAAAACAAAATAGAGTCAGAAAATTCTACATAGACTTCTGTTACTACTTTATAAAAGATATTTTGATATATGAGCTCATTGTTATGCACTTATTATGGTTCTAAAAATACAAAGAGTAAAATCCAAGAAGATATTTCCTAGCTAATAACTTCTGGTAGGCCTAGTGTCTGTCTCATTTATGGAAGAAATGTTTTGGATGCAAACATTTTTTTTCTTAACTCCAAATACAATGAAATAAAAAGCTTCTCTATCTCTGGTTTCCCCCACAGTAAAAACACACAAAGTACAAGATGTTTGTAACAGGGCCCTGTGGGGCTTGTGGATTTTGCAATTGTGCTTTGAAGATGAATCCCAGTTTTTCACATTAAAAGGACTGAAATCCAACAGAAACATTTCATTACTTTATTCTACAATTTAACTTGTTCTGCTTTTAGTAAACTTCCACAATGCTACGTTTACAAGAGGTAAATGTTGCAGAGATAGAGAAGCTTTTTATTTCACTCTAGTTAGAATTAAGAATCAATTTTTGCATCCAAAACATTTCTTCCATAAATGAGACAGACATTATTGCTCCAACTGCCGGCTCCCTACAGCAATACCAGGCATGAGGTAACACTCATTAAAGACCTCCGCTGGGGACAACCCTAATTGCTAGATTTACATTTTGTAGGCAATGCATACTTAGACTAATAATTCTACTTTGAGGTGCTTTGCTAGCCAGAAAAGAAAAGAGCATATTCTATTATCCTCAGGGCTTCAAGAGGTGACTAGAGCAGGCCCAGAAGAGATCCTAAGGAAAGTCAGGCTTTCATATAATTGGCAACTATCCCACACAAAGACTTGATGTTTGACTCTATTTCCATCAGTTCCCAAGAAGGCAATAGGATTCCCAAAGGATTCCTCAGCCTTTTATCCTTCTTCTGTCTTAGCAACCAACCACTCATCTCATCATTAGAACAATCGTTTCTTTGCTGATTGAAGTAGGACTGGGAAATTCCAGCTTTCGGTTCCAAGTCTTATTACAGTGAGATATAAAACGCCATAGTACTTTAAAAAAAAAAATCCTTACCCATGATCATTGTGTCTATCTTTATCTCTTTCTCTGCCTCTTTCTACACCATTTCTATCTCTATCTCTCTCTCTCTCTCTCTCTCTCTCTCTCTCTCTATCTATCTATCTATCTATCTATCTATCTATCTATCTATATTTCTTTCTTTCTTTCTTTCATTCATCTACAATAGAAAGATATCACTATCACTATCTCCTCTCTCTCTAGACTTCTATCTATAGTGGTGCCCCTCATTTATTCCATTCCACAATAGAAATAAGTTCAGAAAACAGCAATGTAACATGGGACACCCTAACTGCCCTCACAGCTGCATTCTGCACCATCTGAAGCTTCCAGATACTTTTTAAGGATAGCCCAATGTAGAGCCCATTGCAGCCAGCCAAGCAGGAGATGATCAAGTTTAAGTGACTGAGTGCAGGGACACCCAATCCAAGAAATGGTGCAATTGGCACACAATATGAAGTTGTGCAAAGATTCTCCTAGCCACAACTGCCATATGCTCATCAAACAAGAGTCACAAGTCCAGGAGAAGTCCTGGATTGCACACTGTGTGTCTGGAGTAGGAGCAAGATGTTGAAGTCCTGTAGTCGAAGCAACATGCACCCAAAGCCACTCAGTCTTATCAGGCTTCAGTTGAAGTCTATTATCTCCCATCCAGATTCCCACATCTTCCAGGCACCATGAAAAGGCAACGACCCATTTGGGTCACCAAAATGGAAAAGTATTAATGCTATATTAGCTTATTTCCAATTCTGGCATATATCTTTCCTGGGAGATAGAGTTCATTGTGTTTTGTAAAGACTGTAAAAGTTCATCCTCAAAATATTTATAATAAGAACTTGATAATTCAACTGGTCCAGGTACCTTTCCTTATTCATTTGTCCATTTGTCCATTTGTCCATTTGTCCATTTGTCCATTTATTTATTTATTTATATTGCTTCCCATCTCACAAACAAGTGACTAGGTGGTATTCAATAAGGCTAAAAACCATTAGTTAATAAACACCAAACAATTAGTCATGATGCTGAAAAAAATAAAAATTATAAAAGAAACAATCTGAAAGAGAACAAATGTGAAGAGAAGTTAATAATAGTGTATTATTATAATTCATTAGTTACCTGAGTCCCCAAGCCTCATTCACAATGAAGTTAATTATCTGATGCTTCACCATTTGTTTTAAATTGCTTTAAAGCAACTGATATACTAGGAAGACAAGGGACACAAAAGATCTTTTATCCCCTTTGTTTCTTCTGGATGAATGTG